>OY744518.1:22323800-22418800 GCA_963556195.1 Sepiola atlantica
ATATATTATTATCGGTGGGTGATTCTTTGTTTCAATTGTTTAGTTTAGTTGTTTTGTTTTACGCCATATCAACCCTTTTCGGGTCATTTAATGCCGAATCAAGGCATTTCGGTAATATTTGTTATGCTTCACGTTTTTTATATCTTCAAATATGTATTCATGATGTTTCGTTTGGCTGTTCTGTAATAGAAAAATATTGTTTTTGTTTTCAGCTCTGCAGAAGATTGATTAAGTTTTGCTAAAGGAAAGAAAAAAACACATCAATGTTTGATGCACTTTAAATCAGGAACCCCGTATCTTCAGACAAAGCTGTCTGAAGACACCGGCTTCCTTCTTTAAAATGCACCGAACATTGATGTTATTTTTTCTGTTACCACCAGAGTTTTCAATTGTACTTGTGTGTCTAACATGTAAGATATTGAAAATAAAAAAACGGAGGGAAGTACTTCGAAAATTGTTGACGAAATAGAAAATATGATTTCGATTTTTCTCTCCAACTTTTTTCAAATCTTCCCATTCAAGAACTTATAAATTTGTAAAAAGTGTTCGCCAGTTCCTGTCCTCGGGATAAGTGCAGATGACTTAAGTACACATGTGAACGGCTTTTGTTTTCCACTTAAACAGGGTACACGCCCGCGCAGAATCGTACACGTATTGAATCAAATAGCTTTACCGCCAAATACGACCATATCGTCCACCTAGCAGTTAAATGGGTACCTGACTAAAACTAGGGGAAGGTTCAAGGCAGCGGAAGGAGAGGGATGGGCTCCGCCTTCCATATGCTGTGCCCTAGACACGGTGATTCTTAACAAATCACCGCCGCTACGGCCATGAGCAGTGTGCGATGTCGGCAACGACACTCGTGCGCGTCCAGGCTATGCGACCTTTACCTTTACCTTTTACGACCATATCAAGAGAATCGCTGAAAAAAATATGTTAAATAAATATTTAAACATTTCTTCCTTGCCCTCTTATTTTCTATAGTAAAAATAGATCTGTAAATAAAATAAAGTTTACATTTTCCAGTTTATAAAAGTAATACAATCGTAAAAGCAAACAGACTAAACTAGTTATGTATTGAAGCGTAGATATACTTGTTATTTCATAATAATACTATTTTCTGTATCTTAGTGAATGTAATGTGAAATATTTCAAGAGTAACTTTACTATTGGTTGTCTGGCGAGGTAAAAAAAAACTTAAGTATGGCCAATCGTGTGACTAGATGACAGTGGAAATATTAGTCACGCTACGTCATCGCGGGAATTAGAGAAATACTTTTGAAAGTGAAAATGTTGAAATCGCATGAAAAGAAGAAGAAACGTATTGCTTATCAATTTGAGAATCATGACAAAGTGTGTTCTATTAATTTAATTAACAACGGTTCAGTTGCTTCGTTCATCAAAAAGAAAACTGCATCTGTTTAAACATTTTAGCGCTAACAAATTCAATGTGAGAAATCGCTTATCAGTTTGTCATTGTCAAAGTTCAAACATGTTTTACCACATAAGACGATCTATCAGATGTGCTATAGTATATTATCATTTTACTGTAAATAAAAACCAATTGTAATTCTTTAAATACGGTGTCACGTATTACATGTTATAGTATACAATCTATCGTAGAAATATAAAAACATGCATAATATACAGGTAATTACTGCTTATATATATAAATATATATATATATATATATATATATATATATATGTATATATATATATATATATATATAGTGAATGCTTTTATTCAAACATGTACAAGGTCTGCTACACTGGCATGTCGATGTTATCGATCTACAGCTCTCAAGAGCTGAGGTCTCATCAGGCAGTAAATTGTTTTTTGATTCCTAATTTCTGCCTGATGAGACCTCAGCTCTTGAGAGCTGTAGATCGATAACATCGACATGCCAGTGTAGCAGACCTTGTACATGTTTGAATAAAAGCATTCATAATACAGCTCTATATTTTTATTGAGCACTCTTTTATAAACCCGGTTTGATTCCCTTTGGATTTCTACCCTGTGGATTTTTACCCTACCTGGATTCTCTCTCTCTCTCTCTCTCTATATATATATATATATATATGTATATATATATATATAATGGTAATAATCCAGGTAAAACTATCCACAGGGTGGTAATCCAGAGAATTTTAACCGGGTTTATAAAAAGTGCTCAATATCAAAATAGAGCTTTATATATGATATTTATTATTTACACATACATGTACAAAATCTGCGACACTGGCATGTCGATGTTATCGATCAACAGTTACTATAAACTGAGATCTCATCAGGCAGAGAAAGAATCCGATCTTAACCTCAGATCATATTTGGAGAGAATGAAATGGAGAGATAAATGGGTGTTTATTATTATTATTATTATTATTATTATTATTATTATTATTATTATTATTATTATTATTATTACTACTACTAATCCTGTTATACTTAACTAATATATTTATTCGATTTATTAATTTATTAATGTTAACCTAATAAACTCTAGACAAAATATAAAGATAATATAAATTCAGAATTAGCGACACATTTGATTACCATCCCACCCACCACACCAATTACACGCGTCTACTCGCTACTAATGCCGATTATAGCTGATCGGTTTGTCCGCACGCACGCACGCATACACACACATACACGATATTATAGTTCACTTGAAAAATACATTTATCCGCTCGATTTGAAAATAACTGTCGTTTTTTGACACTTGAACCGTGCATGTACACCTGCTCCCTCCTATTTTCTATTTCCTATCTCTTCTCTCTCGGTCTGAATCAACAGACGTTTACTTTTCCTTTTTCTTTTTCTTTTCCTTCTTTTTCTTTATTTGTCTACCTTCCTATCACATTACTCTACTCCCTTCATTATATGTCTCTATTTATTTATTTGTTTATTTATTTTATTCATTTGTCCTGTTTGTTTCAGATTTTAGATTTTAGAATTTTTTAGATTTTTGATTTTTGATTTTTTAACGTCCCTAAATCACGTACCCCCCATTTTTGAAATGTTAAATTTCTTTTCTTCTTCTCTTTCTTTATCTCTCCATTTCATTCTCTCCAAATATGATCTGAGGTTAAGATCGGATTCTAACTCTCCCTTATGAGATCTCAGTTTATAGTAACTGTTGATCGATAACATCGACATGCCAGTGTCGCAGATTTTGTACATATCTGTGTAAATAAAAAAAATATCATATATATATATATATATATATATATATATATATATATATATATATATATATATATATATATATAAACAGAATGATAAAGATATGACGTATACCTTTGAAGTAGAACCTATCAAGAAAAATTGATGCTCAATTTCCGAAATACAGCATTTATTTAAACAAGTAATGAGAATAAAAAGTGTATAAAATACAATATCTATTCTGTCATCAGTTGTTCAAAACAAAGCGTTTCAAATGTATAGAAAAATAAAATGTCTTGTATTTGAAACCCCTTGTTTTGAACAACCGGTGACTTCATAGAAATTGTATTTTCTACAATTTTTTTTTCTCATCCTTTACCGTTATATATATATATATATATATATATATATATATATATATATATATATATATATATAAATGTACTAATAATATTAGATGATATATCATGCATATATTGTTTCAATATTTACATCAACAGAATTCAGTAATAAATAGAAGAATGTAGTTGTATAAAATAAACTTATGGCAAGTTAGTTGTATATAAACGCTTTACTTTCATATCGAAAACTTATACGAGATGAATGTGTTTTACACTGTGGTACTCTTTCATGTTGAAAGGCAAATATTTTGTGTTGTGGATATGAGATTATGTATTTAATACTCTTTTAATACTTTATGTATAAATATATATATACATATATATATATATATATATATATATATATATATATATATATATATATATATGTATATATATATAGGTGTATATGTATATATACTACGCACGCACGCACGAACACACACACATACACCCCCCCACACACATATATATATATATATATATATATATATATATATATATATATATATATATATATACATATTTTCACCAACTTGAGCTTATTGAAATATTCGCCGCATATTAATGACTACGGTTTCTAATACATGTAGATAATGTTTAGAGTGTTCTCGGAAAACGCTACGTTACTGTAAGGCTTGTCAAGACCTGGTTCCATAAATGCAGTTGTCTTCGTAAATGATTGGTATATACAGTGGACTAAAATGATATAAAACATTTTTAGAATTAATAAGATCTCAATATAAGAGATAATGAAAATACCAACTGGACACGACAGAGGGCATGGCACTGGCCAACAAAAACGAGACGAGGGCACTTGACGAACAAGAGAGCTATAAATATTTGGGAGTCTCGGAAAAAGACACCATCAAATCTACAGAAATAAAAGAGAAGTTAGAAAATAATATTTGCGGAGAACAAGAAAACTCTTAGAAACGTATTTATACAACAATCTAGTAATAGGAATAAATACCTGGACGGTATCACTAATAAGATACTTTGGACCATTCATAGGCTTGAGAAAATGAGAACTCACACACCTTGATCAGAGGACGAGAAAATAAATGACCATGCACAACGCACTACACCCAAAAAACAATATTGCCAAACCATACATGAAAAAAGAAGGAAGAAGACTGCTAATTATCGATAACGGTGGAAGACACAAACATGAGCTGGACATTTACATAGTCCCAACGAACAACTCGGAAAGCACTTAAACTACAAACAAAAAGACAAAAAAAGAAAAGTGGGGAAAAACAACTACAAAATTTCACTTGAACGAAGAGACATAACTCTTTACTGACGACTGCACAAAACAATACGATTAAGCCAAATTACTTTAAAGCTAATTAGATAAAACAGGAAAACAGTAAATGCAAACCGTGTGGACAAATGAACGACACAGTTAATCACATAATAAGTGAATGCAGCAAACTAGCCCCAAAAGAATACGAGAACAGACATGACTGTGTGGAGAAAGCAGTACACTGGGAACTGTGCAAACGATTGCCTTTCGAACACGCATACAAATGGTACAAATATAAACAAAAGACAGTACTGGAATACGAAGAACACTGAATTGTCTGTGACATGGATGTACACACAGATAAACTCATACAAGCAAGGAGACCGAATGTGATAATAATCGACAAGAATGACACATCTTGTCTAATGGGAGACTTCGCCGTTCCAGAAGACCAAAGAATGAAGATCAATGAGACTGAAAAACGAAGGAAATATATAGAACTGGTCACAGGACTGAAAGGAATATCGAGCATGAAAACAATCAATATAATACAAATAATCGTATGATCACTAGGAACTGTCCCCAAAAGAATGAAGAAAAAACTGGGAGAAATTGTAATCAAAGAGATCACTGAGACGTAGCAAATGGCGACAATAAAATCCTAGAATGCGGAAAGCAACCCTCATAAGCTACGAATGGTAATCAGTCACATGGAAGTTACAATGGGAAGGAAACAAAATCACAGGTAGAACACCACTGCACGACTCAAGTAACATAAACTATAAGAAATATCATAAGCTGACACCACTTCCCCTCACAAAAATACACCGGCTTCGGCTGACACCACACAAAATAGTCCTAGAGGGTCAAGGAAGATAAAAATAGCGAAGATGGACAGCAATAACTAGACCTACATGGATACTGCTCAATCGTTGAGGAGGCTTGTTGCCACCCAACTCCCAGGAGAAACAAATGTTGGTTGCCAGCGAGAAATCAATGGTATCGGCTGTTGCGATACTGCAAGGTCATTTGAGGTGGTGATCGAAATGAATTGGAGAGTACTGGGGAGGCTTATATTCACTCTGACTCTAGGTAACACCACTGAGTTGTGTCAGTGAGCAATCACTTACGACGTCGACTTGTGTGATAACTCCTAGTGAGCAGAAATAATAATAATAATAATAATAATAATAATAATAATAATAATAATAATAATAATAATAATAATAATAATAATAATAATAATAATAAAAATTGTTGCCGGTGAGCAATCACTTTTGATGACCTGTGTGAGAACTCATAGTGAGTACAAATAGTAAAAGAAAGAGTAATGATTCAGATCGAATTAAGAAAAGTTATAACAAGGAAAAGTATAACTGCAAAATCATTATTTTTCGCAAAAATCAAAACCAACCACGCCACAATAAATACTACGTAAACCCTAAAAAACCAAATTACAATATTGGGGAACTAGAGTAGAATTGAAAACGATAGTTTGATTAATAAAATTAGAAAAACATGGTTATTGGATATCACTCTCTATCCATTTATGGGAACGTTTTGATAAATGGAATCTCTGGTATTTAAACGGAACATATTAAGGTAGGTTCAGATATATAGGTTTTTAGAAGGCCAATGTTTATGCTGAAAATTTAAAGTATCAAAATACGTTGTGTATTTTGATACGTAAAATTTTCAGCATAAACAGCGTAGATGTTGTATCTACGAAGCCGATGGAGTGATTTTGCTACATTTTTTTAGAAGAATACAACTTCTTTCAGCTAACTGTCAAATGAAAACACCATTATCAAATGGTTGAAGCAAACATGAACCTAAAATAACCGCCATAGTTAAAGTTAAGTAGTGTTTGGCCTTTTGGCTAAGATCAAAGTGTAGTATCTGTTCCGATGGATACTGCACACCATAGACTGGTACTGTCTTGGCCTTCGGGGCTTGATTTACGCCGGTCTATGGGTCTGTCCTGTGCAGTTCTAGGAGGTCCACCCTCCCAGGCTTCGCCTCCCCTCTTTGGGGAGGAATAAGTTTATTGCTTATTGCCTGAAGCGCCCCTACCGGGGAATGCCGACAGGGCTGCCCAGGCAATTTTTAAACCCTACTTTCCCGACCCGACCTTGGGTCACATCTTACTTGTGGGAGTAAGATAAAAACTGGCCTGGAGAGGAGTAAATCAATACTCAAGTAAATGAGAGGTAAACGTATTAGTAGAAATCAATAAAATTATGCCTAGAAAGTGTCGTTTAAACTTATTCGATCTACACACACACCCACACACACACACACACACACATATATATATATATAAGTATATGGCAATTTTTTAATACCTGCGGGGGATCTGACATAATTGACTAGCACACGGGCGCTGGATTTTCCCTTTCGGTTTAATAGACTCGTATACCTTATCATGTCATCCATCTAAGAGATAAACAACTCTGATATAAAAACTGTGCCATTGACCACTTACATCTTTGCAGCAAACCGTTGAGGGATGGAGGCCTCTTAGTCCTGACCGACAACCTTTCCTCGAGCTGGAGCCTCGAATAAAATATCCTGTTTGCAAACCTAAAATTGCTTAAGGAGTAGATGGGCTATTCCTATCGCCCAACCTTTTAAGTTCTTCTTTGTTTATTAGCCAGTCGCAGAGGTACTAGCGCAGAGACACCTTAAAGACATTCAGTGATTGGCCTTATTTCCTGACCAGGATAATGAATGCTGTCTCTCTGTTTCTCTATCTGGGCAACTTTGAGAACGTTTCTTGTCACTAAGTCTCACACGACTTGTCTGGGTGCTTCTTTTTTCAGTACAGGGTAGAATACGTGTGTGGTTGCTGTTTCCAACTAGTTGGGAGGTGCCGAAACACTTAGGTAGCGCTAATAACGGCTTCTCCATCAACACTTGTATAATATCGTGGGTAGCTGAACGTGCAATGTCCCGCATCGAAAAGGACGCTACAGTCATCCCTGGTAGGCTTTTCAGAGGCTACAACCCCCATGGACCAAGTCTCGACTAATTTCTGGTGCTGGAAGCTTACTGGCACCAACCAATCACTCACTCGCCCTCTTTACTCCATCTAAAACCAAAATGACAATACAAAGTAAAAGTATCAGACATAAACCAGACACCCACGAAAAACATCTGATCCTCTGCCTTTGGGGTTAGTATTCACAAATATCCGGAGGCGTAGAACCAATATCATTGTCGTAGAAACTTTTCTCCCTGGATATGCTAGTACTAAGTGAAGCAAATATACAATTTTCAATCTCCTCACACAATTTTGACATCACTGGACACCTCTTACTCTACTGTAAAAACTCTCACAATCATATGCACGGGCTAAAAGTTTATGTTTGGTACCTGCTCTTCTTGACTACAGAACTGGAATCAGATTATCAATGCTACATGTTTTAGATTAACCCTACAGCACATCGTTAGTTGCTTATATTCTGTATATCGTTCTCTCTCGCCCCAGGAATGTACCCTACTTAACTTTGTTTCTAAACGCATGGATTCAGTACTCTTACTTAACTCGAGTGCCCAAATACATGTATTTTGGGTATTTTAATGCATATCACCGGGACTGGCTTGGATTCTCCAGCTATACAGACGCAGCTGGAAACTCCACGTATATATCCCCCATAGCGCACTCCATATCACAGACTGTCACTTTCTTTGCCAATCTCCTTGATCGTGTGCACCAGCAAGCCTCACTTCTCGACCTGTTACTGACCTCACTGCCAGACGCTTCTGTGACGAATGCAAATAGTTGACTCGGGAACGCTGATCACCTTGTGGTAATGATTGATATAACCTTAAAATATCGTCCCAAAGCTAATTCTACGACGAGATACTAATACTATATATTAGAAGAAGTTAGGCTCCAACATTTGTAAAAAAACTTTTTTCAACAACTGTTTATTATTTTATTATTTTATCATTTATAATTTTATGACGCATTTCGAGCCTTCGTGCTGCTCTCTTCAGATTTATTTCCACTTTGAAAAACATGTTTTAATTTTAAATAGTTTGGTGTGTCTGCGCATGTTTTCATATTTTTTGCTTCTCTGGGTCAAAGTTATGTTTTTTTTAAGTACGTGTGATTCTAACTATAATTTTTCTAGTCATCTTCGTGTGCGGTGATTGAGTACATTTTGTTCAAAATGCCTAAAGAATTGACCTTGAAATTCTATACCGCTGCCATCACTCTGCCCGTGTGTCTTTGTGTGGTGTGTGTGTGTGTTGGTACGGTTTGTTTGGGTTTGTGTACGTAGGCAAGTTAGCCTAGATAAATTCGTTTTTGCTTTTGTTTATACAAACATATATTAACATACACGCACTCATCCACACACACACACACACACACACGCACATATATATATATATATATATATATATATATATACATACACGCACATTCACAAATACATACACAAAAATATATATTTATATATATATATATATAGAGAGAGAGAGAGAGAGAGGGAGAAACGGAGCGAGACAGTAAAAATAATGTTTAGTGAGTCATGTATATATATATATATATATATATATATATATATATATATATATATATAATTCAATGTTGGTACTTGGATACAAATAGATGGATAGATAGATAGATAGATAGATAGATAGATAGATAGATAGATAGAATAAAATACATAGGTGCATGGATCGATAGATAGACGGATTAGTTGATAGATAGATATCTAGTCGAATGGACTGATGGATATACACATAGATAGATAGATAGATAGATAGATAGATAGATAGATAGATAGATAGATAGATAGATAGATAGACAGATAGATTGATAGATAGATAGACTGACGGATAGAGAAAAAGGTAGATAGATAGATATAAATATAGATAGATGGATAAATAGATAGAAAGATTGATAGATAAATGGATGAATGAATACATATATTGATAGACATACGTACACACACGCGAACACACCTCCATTTATGCATGCATGTATACATATATATATATATATATATATATATATATTAATTGAATGACAATAAAATGATAAATTAATCAGATTTTATTAAAGTTCAAAAACAAAGAGTGATATTGCGTCCTTAAGGCATGAGTTTTCAAAGACAAGCTTCGCATAGGACCATTACCGAAATGACATTACTGAAGGTAATAAAATTAAACTTTGATAAAATATGAAAATATATACAAAATACATAAAAGTATATAAAACATCAAATATATTCGCCCAAAACACACTTTTTTGTTAAACTTATACAGTTCATCCAAGTAATTAAGTTTAAAACAATTTCAAGAAAGATGTCAAAGAAGTCGATCAAAAAACAATCCAAGTAGTGAATGGTAGTCCAAAAACGAAAACAAGTTATCTAGGCGGGTAAATTTCTTGCTATCGATACAGTAGATGACAGTGAAAAGTTTATTCAGGGTGTATGCAAATTAATAAAACGATAAAAAAACAAAAAACAAAATAATATAAAATGTTCAGAAGACTCACTCGGTGTTGACTATTATTATGTCCAATTAAGGGTTCTTATAGGCTGATAGGAGTTGTGCAACCAATAATCTATTGGTTTGACGTATATATAGAAAAATGTGATGGAGTAGAAATATGCAGTGAGATCCGATCAAATAACAATCGTTTATATAGTGACTGGATAATTAAAAATAAATAGAATATTTAGAGTTCTGCTTAAATTTTAAATCAGCAGGAGCAACTTAAACAAAAACTTGAATGTATTAAAAGTAAGGGGTTTGGGGAAGGGACAAACTACGAAGAAAAATGAGGGGGTATAAAGTATAAGACAGTGTCAACAGAAGAAGGGTGTGGGTTTTGAGGTTGGCATATTAATTGAAAATAGAAAGATAATATAAAATAAATATAGAGAGAGGAAACAGAAAAAAAGACAAGAATAGATTGAGAGGAAATAACCAGAAAGATGAAGAAGCAGAATTGGGTGGGACTAATGTCTGGTTATGTGGCATCAGCGAGATATGTATATTTTGCGACTGACTACAGGGAGAATTTTTTTTAAATTAAGGCTGAATGAAATTTAATTCATAGATTTACAGGCATACCTACACATAAAGATAAGTACGAACATACTCACATACTAATAAAAAGACACACTTACATCATCTCATACACATGCGGACATACAGTCATATATACACGGATGCATGCCAAAAGCACACACATATATATTTTTATAGAGACACACTCACATACAGATGCATATATACAAACGTGCACACCCACATACATATACTTATATTTGTTTGCATCACTTAAAGTTTAGAAATATGAATTTTATATCAATATTTGTGCCAACTATATCTATATATAACGATTTATGTGCTAACTATATCTATATGTCACGCCAAAAAAAGCATCAGAATTCTTAGAGTCTCAGAGAAGCCATATAATATGTAAATATGAACGTAGACTTAATCAGCGTCAAATTGCTGCAAACCTTTCCACGTTTTATCGAGTGACTTTTCAACTTTTCAGCGAAGTAAAATAATCAATATTTTCTTGCCTAGAGCCATAATAACCCTCTGACAACATTCGTCATCATTAGTGATGAGATTGGTGTTAATTACATATTTTATGTCTGTGTAAATATATAATATAAAATTGATTTCCGACAGTATATTGTTGATTAACGCTGCTTTTTCAGCTAAGGTTCGAGTTGGTAATATGATTAAATAAATTGTTAATTTCGTCGATATGACTGGTAATAAACAAAGCAGACAACTAAGTTAAGAAAATACACCTACATGATTCGAAGCTGTGCCTCTAACAATTTTCTTTTCGATATTGAGCTTCGTCGCCTGAACGATATCTTGGTTATTTTTTGTCTGTTCCTTATTGTTGACTAATTGTTGGGTAGAAAAAGTTCGACGTTTTTTATTCTTTGTTCCGCTTTTTTCGTGATTATCGATTCCTGTTTTATAATATGAATTACAATTTAAAAAAACAAAGATACACATCGATAATAATGCGCCTTACATTATCTGATTCTTTATTACAATTCTCTATCTACAAATCTCTCTCTCTCTATTCTCTCTCTCTCTCTCTCTCTCTCTCTCTCTCTCTCTATATATATATATATATATATATATATATACACATATATATATATATATATATATATATATATATATATAAATTAAAGCCCTCCGTTCAGTCTAGGGAGACTATAAACACCCGTGTAATTATGAGGCAAGGTGTGCGCAATCCCTAACAACACCTCTCCTGAGTCGGCACTACTTGATTCCAATGACAAGCAATTCAAGACGACTAGAAACCATGCCGACATAAACAGAGAGCACATACAGCACCTGGCATTCCCAAATGGTCACCCATTCAGTACTGGCCAGGCTCGAAGTCGCACGATGTGTCAACGTCATTGTGCCGTATAAATATATATATATATATATATATATATATATATATGTGTATTTTATAAACCCGACTATATTAATACTGAACACGTTAAGCTTATTTAATTTGATTCTATATTTAGATATTTTCAGACATATCACATATACCGAACAGATAACTGCTGAAACACACTTATCCAGACGATTTATTTGAATAATAATTTTATAAACACTCTCTAATAAATAAATATTTCCCTCAATTCATTTTTATTTTCGTTCCCCAAATTTTCTTACACATACGATATACTTTTGTTCATGTTAATATTAATATAATTATTAGTAGTAATATAAATTACAACTATTTAATGAAAGACGTTTAACATTCAAAATATTCATTTTAAGATTCGAAAGACAACTTCCGGTTTTTGTTTTTGTTTACAACGACATGCTGCTGCTGATAATTATAATTATAATTATGAAGATGATTATTATATTTGCTATAAAAAATAAAGCAAAAAACACTCTTCTCTCATCTTTTTAAATTACCCCAAAAAATTATATTTAAAAAATATGTCATTAAGTGTGGTTTTATATGTCTGTCTTTAATAATAAAGGCTACACAACACAAACCAATCATTTTAAATTACTCAGAAATATATAATTGTTTTATTTTACTAACTAATCTTTCGCAGTCAAACAATGTTTAGAATAACCAATAAAACGAAACCGTGCGCAAAAAATAGTAAACACCTATTACCAAAGACACTAAAAGTTACTTTTCTACCTACCTGCCTTATCTTGTTGTGTTTTAAAGTACTTTAAAGCTTTTTTAAAATTTCTATTAAAAAGTTCGGTCAAATCGTTTACGTCAGACTGAAAAACTAACATGGTTGACAGTCGTTCGCAAACCGGCTACGAAGCATTTGTTCTATCGAATTTGGTAGAAAATAAATGTTAAGGCGTTTGAGATTGTTAGTTGTGAACTGTTTGTTTGTTTATTCACCCCAAAAAAACGAAAAAAAAACTTCGGGGATATTCACATGTTCCATCATTAAAATGAATCGGTAATGTGATCGGAATTTATTGTCTTTGGTAACTGTTATTTGTTGATTATTTGTTTTGTTTTCTTGTTATTTATTCTTTACAATCATCCACACATTTTTGTTTAATCCTTTCATCATGGGGAATTCTATTTTTATAATTATACAAAATCCAATCTTAACATTGGAATATATTTGAAATAACACAATGACATGTGAAAAGAACATTGTTTCTTTTTATATTTTGTAGATAAGACTACAGCTTGATTGCTGCCTCGAGGACCGGTTAGTTTTATCTAATATATATAAAAATTCAAAAATAGATACATACTTGGCTATTATTAACATACCGATGGTTTCATACTATAATGAATTAAATAGTACTTGATAGTCGGACAGATATTTACATCACATGGTTTCTGACCGAACACATGGAATTTCTCAATTCACTTCAGTATAAAATTACTGGTATCTTAATAATTTTCGTATTTATTTTAATAAATAGTTTGGACTCTTACCCCGACAATTGTGTATTCTGATCAGTTTTCCCTTTAATATATATATATATATATGTATATGTATATATATATATATATATATATATATATATATATATATATATATATATATATATATATATAGTCTCGGAAGTTTCTCAACCATTAAAACTATATTTTAAAAAAACAACAACAAAAAAACAACTTATAGTCCCAAGTCTTTCAGTGGAAAATCACTCATGTAAGTCAATTTATTTTTTACAGTTATTATATTACTTTGTTTCTAACACTATTTTAAGGGATCATCAGTTGTTTACCATGAAAAACTGTTTCGGGAATTTAAAAACAAGACAGTATTTAATTTCATGGCTTCCCAGCAGAGTTGATCAGACCCCACTTCCCTTAAAAGACAAAAACATAAACGTTCCTTATACTAAATCTACGTTTTGTTCCATATAAATGTTTTGCTAACTTATATTAGTTATTTAAAAAAAAAAATTTCTTTACCTGTGCTGTTCGTCTGTCTAATAAAATTTATCCGTTACTAACAAAAATGTTGCTGCATTTTAAAGTGTTTTGACGAATCCATTACACTATTATTTAGGTGATTAATGTATTATTTTTAGTTTTATATTATAAATATAAAAAATATCAACATTGTTCCTATTTACATGTGTTCTATCTCTAGTACCGTAGCGAGGCAAAGCTGGATACAATCGCCCTACATTTTCTGATTCGTCTTGTAAATTATCTTTTTTTATTTTTACATTTAGACCATATGAATAAATTACTCGCATTTTCTTAATTATTTCATCTTCTTTATTTATACGCATTTTAAGTGTATTATTATCTACCTTACCAGAACTATCATATCCATTATCTTTAAATTTTTCAATAATCTGTATTGAAAAAGACGATTTTCCACAGGTTTTTTCTTTAAAGTGGTTTATAACATGGACACAGCCTTTATTACTAGTTCTATGTGAATTCATCCGTCTATTTAAAGGTAGTACTGTTTCGCCTACATATTGTAAATTACAATTTTTACAAGAAACTAAATTTTGTGACCTACACGATAAATCTTCCCCCGAATGATTTAGGACTGGATAGATTCTTTTAGTTACATTAGATTGATATTCTTTAGATGTTATTAGAATATCACAAGTTTTGCATAACGAAGCTCGACAGGGAACAATGTTAAAATTATTATAGGTCGGACAAGTCCCATTTGCCATTTCGAAAGAAATATATATATAAACATTAATTATTTATGACCTACAGACATCTATGTTTCATGCTAACGCAATGTTCAGGGCAGGAAGTTAATTCTCTACGGTCAGCGGGATCGAATTTCGATCACAAATCGCCACTGATTTGTAGTCAAAAGCGTTCCCCCGTCGGCCACAACGGATTAGCTAATAATTTAAGAAGAATTTAACTTTGTAAATAGCGAGTCGGCGGGTATTTTACACGAGCAGTTGAAAGTAAACAACAAACTGTGTTTGGATCTTGCATGAAGCTATTTGTACTGCTTATTATTAAACTCACTCAGAGTGCCCGGCCTTTAGTAAAGGAGGCCTTTAGTAAAGGGAGCTTATATATATATATATACATATATATATATATATATATATATATATACATATATATATATATATATATATATATATATATATATATATATATATATATATATATATACATATATATATATACATATATATATATACATATATATATGTATATATATACATATATATATATATATATATATATATATATATATATATATATATATATATATGTGTATATATATATATACTGAAAGATATGACATGTTCATTACCTATTGAACTCGGGTTTCATTGCTCGAATCAGGAAAATTTCGACTTACCCCATTTTTTTTACCCTCCCCCATGAATAGAAATATTTTTATCAAAAAAAAAGAATTTTCTCCCCCTCCAATTTTTTTTACTCACCCCCATACATAGAAATATTTTTAGTTAAGATAAACAAAAAACAATTTTTTGCTCCCCCCCCCCTAATTTATTTTTTACCCTCCCTATACAGTTTTGCTATTCTTCCAAAATGGTTACCGATTTAGTAATGTCCGAGATATTTGTTGCTTAACTTCAATTTACAATAAAACACCTTGTCTTAACAACGTAATGAAAATAAAGAATGATAACGTGAAAAAATCCTCTCCCAATGACGTCACTTCCGGAAGGATGAGTCATTAATGCCTAGGCAAATAGCATCCAAGGAACGAACTATATCATGCCTAATTCAGAAAAAATCTACCCTAGAATCAAAGTGTTCTAAGGAATCCGTACTGGTGTGAGCAGAGAAAGAAAAGCATGAAAAGCATATATTTACGACAGCAACATGTGATACCAGATCGGTTTAGTGTAAATACAACCCAGATCCCCGGGAGGGCACTCTGTAAAGAACAAAAATAACCGTAGATGGTTCTATCTACCTTGCCCAGTATGGGCTCCTCAAATGACAAGACATAAACCACCCATATAGGTGGGATATAATTTCCAAGAACGAAATTCAACATTATCTTATTTCGATTAATAAAGATCTGTGAAGAGACCAGGCCCGCCTTAGGTTTCCAGAATGGTGCCAATAATTCACCCAGCTGCTATGACAAATGTGGTGATCAAAGCAGTAAATTAAAAAATCTAAAATGAGTCACTCCCCGCCTGTTCTCTGTCTCCCTCTCTTCATGTGTTTAATTTTTTATATAGCTAACAATTACTTGTATGAAGACTGTTTACATTCTTTTAACACCCTTCGCTTTATCGTCAGAACCAACACCTTAACTCCCAGACAGGAGGAGCAAAAGGGGGACACCTGCTTACTTCGATCGCAAAGGCTATCCTCTGAGGGTTTTTTTCCCGATCGGTCACGTAAGTCTTAAATTGTGTTTAATACATCCTTCAATCAGCACACTATGTTTAATATTTACATTTTTGTCTCCAACTCGAAATTATTAAAACAAGAGGAATGTTTCTTACCTTAAAGTAGCATTCAATTTTTAGCTCCTTACATCAAGTGGGTTCATGCGTTGTTTTAATAGAATTCCATTAAGAAAAACGCCTTGCAAACGCGACGGTTTCCCAAACCCATGACTTATGTCACGTTTCAATCTAGATTATAACACGAATTCACTATCCTGCAATTTTGGGGTCACACTTTGATGTATGCCATTTTAAATGAAGAAGAGTGGAGGCGAAATAGTGGGAGGGTTAGACGGAAAGAGTGACATAAGCGAGAGCAATTAACACCGTCTATAACAACAGTGTGAGTTTCAAACAACACACGGTTCGAAAGAGTAACAACGATTGATACGAACGTTGCAAGAGATTGGATACTTGCTTGCAGGTAATTGCAAATCATAGCTACTTAAACGAATTAAAATAGCAATCGTATAAAACATAAATATTTCCTGACCGTGAGAAACATTTCCACATGTAAGTTGTGTGATTACAATTTATAGGACAGAAGCCTTGAGGAAAGAAACGTTGATTAAATCTGTTTTAAAATAATGATATATATATATATATATATATATATATATATATATATATATATATATATATATATATATATATATCATCACTTTGTATGAATTAGGGATTATTTATAACATCCTGTTTTTGCCCGATATTATTTGTATATACTCGTCGACCCCTTGGCATTTTGGCTAAGATCAAATTGTAGTATCTGTTCCAATGAATACTGCACCCCATACTGGTGTTGTCTTGGCCTTCGGGTCTTGATTTACGCCGGTCAATGGGTCTGTCCTTTGCAGTTCTGGGAGGTCCACCTTCCCAGGCTTTGCCTCCCCTCTTTGGGGAGGAGTAAGTTTATTGCTTACTGCCTGGGAATGCCGACGGGGCTGCCCAGGCAATCTTTAAACCCCACTTTCCCGACCCGACCTTGGGTCACATCTTACTTGTGGGAGTAAGATAAAAACTGGCCTTGTGCCTAACTCCTGGAGAGGAGTAAATCAATACTCGTCGATCTGCCTAGATGTCACTCTAACAGGCTCTGACTGTCGGTCAATTTGTAGTTAAGTCAGCAACGTAGTCGGTCGATCAGTGAGTTACGCTTAAGTTTCAGATATAATTTCTATTGCAAATCACGTTGCATTTTTAGATAAGCAATCTCCGCAAAAGGCTTTGTTCGCCAATCGTCTTTCCGGCTCAAGTTTGAAATGGCATATTCACATGCATCCCCCCATATCTATACGAGAATCTGTTCCCCTCTCGCCCAGTTCCTATTGTTTGAAATAGCATTTCCATTGGTAATGGAGGCATCTTAAGACTATCCGTGTTTTTTTTTCTTCCTCGTCCGTTAGCTTTTTTCCTATCTTTTACAAGCTTCCATTTTTGAAATACAACTTCCCCGTTTCCCTGTTTTATTTGGTTCATTCGTTGTTGAAACCTTCTAGCATTTTTTATTATTTTCCTTGGCCTTTGTTTGTCTTTTTCTGTCTTTCGTTTCGAATCGCATTTATTTAATTTTTTGTATTTTGTTGTTTTATTTTATTTATAGGCGTTTTTTTGCTCGGTTGATATTTTTTACTCCTCGTTTCACCAAATACCCTTTCCACTATCCCTATAATTTATTGGAAACCAACATTCCAAAATATCGACTTTTTCTAATTCCTGTTAATCAAGTATTACATGACTGCTCCTAAATTTAAAGTGGTATCAGAAAGTTCCTTTAATTTGCATGCCATGACAAAACGGTTAAACAGAACAGAAAATTACTCTCAAAAAACGCTATCTCGTATTCAGTCGAAAAATCAAGTAGCCTGACAAGTGAATTTAATTTAATTTATATAGATAATTTATAGAAGGAGATATACCGGGTTGTAATAAGGAAAAATTAATAACGCATGGCAAAGTAATTTATAATTTATTTAACATAATAAATATAACTTGCTTCTAGATCCCTTCTCGGTCTATAGAATTGTATGCTTGACGCCATAATATAACAATATTTCGGGTATATACCCGCTTTCTTAAGTGTTACTATTTTTCTTTTCTATAGTTAGTCTCAATTTGGTGTTCATCTTTATCTAAGGCACTTTCATTAACATATCATTATATCCTTTAGTAATCACAAATTCCAATAATATATAATCTGAAAGATCCAAATACAAACGCCGAATTAATGTTGCTATTAAAATATACTTGTATCCTAATTCCAGCAACGATTACCTTTACTAAAGTGACTATTGTGAATAAAACTTATTTTTAAATCAATGTGTCTTTGTTACACATGTATCCCGATAAAATTTGTTTAGCCATACACTTCCAAGACAAGTGAAATATAACCCCATACTGACATTGTCATATGTTATTTACTCTGTTATTTTATGTGCCTTTAACCATGGCCTGTTTTGATTTTTATTAATATTACTTTATTGAAAATAGTGTAAATGCATATGTAAAGTTGAGAATAGCAGTTATAAGTGTATATTTGTAAATATGAATTTATTAGAAGTTTAAAAGTAATGAATTATGTAAATTGCAAAACACGCCTGTTGTCTGAGCGAGTTTTAGTAACAGTATATAAAGTAGTTAAAAGAGTAATACATTTAGTAAGATTCTTAACACATTGTGTGTTCGAATCGCAGTCTCGTCTTTAATATTTGTTATTTAATGTTATCTAATAGTTTCCCGATCTAGTTCTAAGGTATACGAAGATCATCGCTGACTTGAAACATTAAGTAAATTAGTATTTACTTAATTTACTTACCTGTGGCCTCTCTTAGTTTTACAAAAAATCGTAAATTACTGAATGCGACTGCATTTTGAAGAAGATGTATGTTTTGATAAATCATATAATTATAAGAAATGTTCAATATGTAGAGACATTCCTGTGATTGGAATAAAATATATCATTTATCTTGAAGACTTTTCAAATACACGTGTTTACATGAAACGTTTTTGTTATAACTTAGGACAGGTAATAACTATCCGCTTCGTCGCTGTCATGAATAGAATTAAATGTTTCTAGTTCAAATAAATGCTTATATTACTAAGTACTTGGATTAGTTTTATAAAATAAATCTTTTTATTTCAACTTTCTGACTAAACCATCTTTTGTAGTGAGTTGGTCTTATTCATACTACTATCACTTAGTTAAATTTAATAAAACATTATAGTTTATTAAGCTCAGATAAACTAATCAACTTTCTAACTTGACTCATAGATTTATAGATTTGTAATTTATATAATTACTATGTATCGGGCCTGATGTAATATGTAATATTACTTATTCTTATACTAAATGTGAATTTATCAACGTTTGTTTCCCTAAGGATTTTTTTCTATAAACTTTAATAGCACAAAATACATGCTAAAATAAGATTTACTCCTTGGATTGAGTTATGTTTCGAAGTAAATCTGGTTTCATTGTTCTAATTAGCCGTCTTTAAGCTATCAGAAATTTCTCGCGCCCGCCACTCTCTACGTTAGTTCGACCACTCACTAATATGGTTTAATGTCTCTGTAAACTGTTAAAGAAATAGTAACACTCTATTTCAACGTAATTATTTTATTGACATACCGGTGTTTGTACACACCACAATCACGTATGTAAATTAGATGGCAAAACATTTCATTAACTCTACATAAAAATAATTAGGTTTCAGTTCAAGTCGCGTCTGGGACAATCATCTGCGTACACGTTCACGTTTATTAAGGGAAGTACAATAATGGGGCCCGCAACACTCTCGGAGACACTATTACGTGCAGTAACACATATGATAAACGATCACTGACTTGCCTCCTGATATTATATGATCATATACGAAGACGTGTTTCGTCGACTTACGACTCATCAGTAACACATATATGATAAACGATCACTGACTTGCCTCCTGATATTCTACAACCACGTTAGATCAAAGTTTCAGGTCATCCGCTAAATGTAGACACTATTTTGACGATGTTACCTTTTCCAAGCCTCTCACTTATAAGCGCTTGGTTTTCCAAACTAATCTCACACCTGCTACTTATCAGACTCAACGTTGCTGACTATTGGTGATATAATGATGACCTATAAGAATAATATTACAATGAGTATTATAGAACGATTATGAACCTTATTATTAAAAAAATGACCTAAAATATATGTCATAATTGACGAATTTACGGCAGAAATCGTGGTAGAATAAATACCAGCAGTCTTTGTGACCCAACGGGTTGCCTAGTATATTTTTATAATAAAATTTCACTTTCAATTTCTAACAGGACGCGTTTTATTAGTGTGTTGGTTATCTTACTACTACTATTATTGTGTAAGTTAATTATTTAAATAAATCAAACATTTCATTCTGAATAGTAGAATATATATATAAAAACAATTATTTAATGAGAATCCATTAATTCAAGGGACTTGTAATTAGGTGTTCTGATTCTCATCGTGGCTATTTGTTAAGCTAATGCTAATGCTAGGTAGAAATAATAATCCCTTCACTACTGTGATGCACTACTACCGGAAAGTATATGTTTAAAATATATAATCATATACGAAGACGTGTTTTGTCGACTTACGACTCATCAGCATGACGAGACCTAGCGTGACTTGAAACCGGGACCCAAAAAACTCAAGTCCGACGTTCTAGCACAAATCCATGTCTCGATATTAGAAGTGGAATGAATGTATCGCTTTTATAGACCTCATTTCTATTTTTTTAATATTTTTATTTTATTTGCGATATTTGAACATATTCAACTACTTATACGGAACATAATTTTATTTAAATACTAGGCGGGCATAATTATTTATCGGACTCGGTAACACCCTGTACAACATGAAACGAATTTTCCTTGAAAAGATCAGTTCGGCTGAAACTTGTTTCGGTTAAAAATAATTCCCAATACTGATAAAATGTACTGAATGCTCATCTCACCTATGTCTAATTCGTTATTCTTCTTTAATGATCCTTTGAAACTGTCCACATATCTTTTTGCTTAGCGTGTGGATTCGTAATGGTAACGCCCTTATTTGGTCAATAGGCAGACATTTACAGACATTTCTTAATCCCATCCATATTATTACTTTTTTTTTAAACATAGCAAAGCGTCCGACTAACATTTCAGTTAATTCATTCATAGAACCTGTGGATGTCGTGTGTTTACACTTGAAGATTTCCAGAAGTCTTGATGTAGCAATACACAATCATGTAGTAATTGTCACCGCTTAGAGGTCCAGAATAAACAAGCCGCGCGTGCGTGGTCCCCCTCTGTATGTGACTCGATGTGGCGAGTGCAAAATGCAATAAATTTGGGCAATTTGGGGCTTTTTGACCCCCCCCCCTTTGAACCCTGGGGCGCGAACCATAAATTTTCTGAGGTCAAGGATGCTTATTTTATATCTAGAACAATTGCCTCTACATTTTGGCCAAGTTTCATAAAAATTGAATGGATAGATCAAACGTTATGAGAGAAAAGGGTAATTTTTTGCCATTTTGGGGGCTTTTGCCCCCCTTGGGGCGCGAACTAGATTATTTCCAAGGTCAGCGATACTTATTTCCTATTAGGAACAATTGCCTCCACATTTTGGCCAAGTTTCAGAGAAATTGAATGGATGTATGAAAAGTTATGTGGCAAAAAATGTCATTTTTTTCCATTTTTTACCCCCTGGGGGGCTAGCCAGATCTATTTCAAAAATCGGAGAATGTCACTTTATAACCTGACCAAAGTTACAAATTCATGCAAAATTTCAGAGAAATTCAATGGATGGTTGTGGAGAAAAATCCGGACGGACGGACATGCCTCAAAACATAAGTCCCCCGATTTTATAAATCGGGGAACCAAATATATAGTCTCGTCACTAGCATGTTTTGGACTATGGCTGTAATTTTACCGTTGGTGCCTGTGATGCCAGTTGACCAAAATTACACGCTTTCACAATGTGCATAATATTCTGATCCGTCATAAATATACGTTTAGCTATGTATCATGTAGCTAATCCTTGAAATTCCTGGATGACCGATGTGAAATTTATTCAGATGTTTTCCTTGCTGTAGAGAAGGCATTAATACGCTATCTACGTATAAAAGTATTTGATCGCTATCGAAAAAGCTGATTTTTACACCCATTTTTATATATTTCATTCAGCCATAATTGCTCGTTTCATTACATTATGGAATCGCCCTTTTTCTGCTTCTCTCGGGATATATTCAACAGTCACTGGCAGTTCACCAATAATATTACATTCTAACACCGATAATTTTTTTTTGTTTTATAGCGATGCTATTATAATATTCTATAAACCCTCTGTAAATTTTGTGATTAGTTTAGACAGATTTTCAGCATTTCTATGTTTCTTTGCGGGTAGAGACTATATTTTCAAATTACGATTTATTAAAAGTATTCCCCAGCACATATGTTTGTTAGCTGTGTGGATAGGGATACGATTCTTGGATCTAAAGATTTTTAGTAACGGTCGAGGATCTATTTCTTGAGATTATTCCGGTTTATTCCGAGGCTCTCTGTTTGCAATCTGGACATGGATAATGTTCACTGGATGTAAAGTTCTAAAAGCTTCATGGTACACTATTAAAATCTCTGGGGAATCACTTCGTATATCTCATAATTATTACCATCGGATACCACGAAGATTTCACGTTTGGCGTCGAAATGAAAGCGTTTGAAAGCAAACACGTTTTTATATTCTGAAAAGCTTCTTCGCACTCTTTTGACAGATTCTATTTCGGTCCAATTATAGGTTAGTAAACGATATTCCAAGGTAATACATCTTAGTATCATAGATGCTGTAGAATTTGGTAGCCTACGAAGGCCTTAAGATTACTAGATTGTTGGGTGATAGCATGATCTTACTGGCTGTAGCTATTTCAGTGTCAAGGTGCCAACCAGCTTCGTCTATTATTTGCCCCAAATTCACGCTTTCCAAGGCGAGTTTGGAATCACACTCGTTTCTTTTCTGAGAAATTGCGTTTATATCTTTTTAATGTTGGTCTTTATTCTCACTCGTTAATAAAAATGGCGTCGAGATATACTATAGCAAACGTTGATCCTGCGAACATGGATTGCAGTGTCTGGTTGAATATACTTGGAACAACTGTTAACCAAAATGGAAGACTATTTAGTTATTTATTCAGAGTCTCAAGCATTCTTCGTCCACTTTTACATATAAGTATGCGTCTGGCAAATCTATTTTCGAAAGTGATTTTCCATCATTTAGTAACGAAAGTAAAGAGTGTGTGTAGTCTTTCAAGCAATCATTCAATACAGACGAAAAATGGCCATCTACATGGATTGTCATGCTATTTTCTTCGCACACATGGTCGATAAAGCTGAACCTTTTAAACAATCTAGTTCATAGTTCACTGGTTCTATAACTGCGACGGTACATTTTTGTCTCAAATACCAGGTGTTATTAGTCCTAAAATTTAAACTTTATATCGACCCTTGTACATCATCCGAGTATTTACTTACTCCTCTCCAGGAGTTAGGCACAATGCCAGTTTTTATCTTACTCCCACAAGTAAGATGTGACCCAAGGTCGGGTCGGGAAAGTGGGGTTTGAAAAGTCAGCGCCCGATAGGTGAGCACTCTGATTATTAACAATTGCCTGGGCAGCCCCGTCATCATTCCCTGGTAGGGGCGCCTCAGGCAGTAAGCAATAAACTTACTCCTCCCCAAAGAGAGGAGGCGAAGCCTTGGTGGTTGGACCTCCTAGAACTGCACATGACAAACCCATAGACCGGCGTAAATCAAGCCCCGAAGGCCAAGACAATACCAGTCGACAGGGTGCAGTATCCATCGGAACAGATACTACATCCTCCGAGTATTTTAGATAATACAAGCGGAATTCTTTTTAATGAAAACAAATGTTTGTGTTTTTAGATGTGTTTTCTACATGTTAACACATTTACTTTATTGCAAAACGTATTCACGTGTAGTTTATCTTATGCGTCTTGTTGGTTACACTTTCATTTATATTGTTTGGAGCTAAGCTTATTGATAGTGTGGTGCAGATACACCCAGATAAACTAATGGATAAAAACAGCGTTTGTTTTTCATGAAATAAATAGTTATATTTACTTGAAACTTAATATAGTGCAATACATGTATGGAGGTACAATTATATTTCGATTTTTCCTCCATCGTGACCACGGTATCTTCCAGTTAAGATCACACGCCGCAGCATGGCTTGGGGATGGTGCCTATGTACATCTTCTCCATGACTCTTTGATGCCTTCCCACTGAGCTTATCTTTGTTCACTCCACGTATCCGAGAAGCTACACTCAGTATACTCATCAAATGTCTTCCTTCTTTTTGCTGGGAAGCTCCTTAACAGCCTCATCAACTTCGGCGAAGCCTTTTGTTTTCCTGTTAGCATCAGTGCGCTAATCATGAGATTTCAGTTCTTAACCTGAATTTTACATTGTCCTTATAAACTCTTTCTGAGTTTGCAATATTTTTTTCTAGTTATTTAAACGATGTAATAATTTTCTTTGTTGCCGGCGGACAAACTCTCTAAAGCAGCAGGTCGACTATTATACTTTTAATACATGCCGATTATTTAGCATAGCGCGCGTCTATGGCCAGACAGCTACGTAGGTGTTATCATTTTAATCTCACATTGAAAACAAAGCTATGCTGTTACTTCACGGCACTGTCGTAAATAACATAAATCCGAGGGTACAAAAGACACACTTTTTCATGTTAAACGATCGAACATCACTTGGAATTCTATAAGTGTTGTACGTTTATGATGGAATATATATTGGTAGATGATAATGCCTTTGATTTTATTTTGTAGAATAATATCATTGTTGTGTGTAAGTATGCGTAAGAGAACATAAAATGGGATGAACAAAAACGCCTAAATAATTCTATGTGTATCTGATACAATAAGACATGTTTCAATAATGTTAGATGTATAGTTTTATTATAAAATACACTGTATAGATAGCTTGATAACTTATATATATATATATATATATATATATATATATATATATATATATATATATATGTACATCCATAAAGATAGATTAAATGATAGACATGTACGAATGACAAATTTATTTCAATTTCGATTGTTCAATGCAAGGTATACTCGGTAATAAAATTATGTTTATTATTCTTTCCTTAAGCCAATGCTTTTCAAAGATCAAAATCTTATCATCAGAGGAATTACATAGATAAGTTGGCGGTGGAAAAGCCAACATTTATAATGAAAAAAAAAATTAAGTAATGGAGAGTGAAAAAAAGTTCGTGTAAAAAAGATATGCGGAAAAGTGAGAATGTGCGTGTAAAAAAATATGGGTTATGTCCAGTTGGTAATTGTCCGTCGATGAGGTGTCCAATGAAAGGAGATTTACAGATGAAAAAGAAGGGGATTCGTGCAGGCAGCATGGAAAAGAGTTAAAAATGAAGTAAATCCAATAGTGAGATGTTGAGTTCAAATCGTAGGTGGAGCGCACTTATTCGGAATTAATATTGGGAATTCGGGCCATTTCAAAAATACTTCCGTGGGCCGAAGGAGGAATTCAAGTTGAACTGTGTACATTAAGCGTTAGAAGTGAAATATTTAAGCAATTCCAAGAAACACGAAATCTTTTAGTTGAAAACGACGCCAAAATGAGGAAAGAGGGACTGGGAAGAAATAAAAAAAAAAGCATAAAGGAAAAAGGGTAATAGGCTTAGTTGAATGAGCTATATCCGATGCTGGGAAGGGAGGGGGAGGTGTTTCTTATATAAACTTTATTGCTGGAAGCACTAACGCCCATAGGAGCAGGAGTGAGCAGAGGTGAGATTTAGGCCATTGATTGAATATAGTATTAAAAGAAAAGGAGGAGGAGTTCGTAATTAAAACGGATTTTGAACGAAAGATGAATATAATTTCGAAAGTTTAAAAGGGTTCAGTTGGAATGATTAGGGTGAAAGGGAATCTGCAATTTAAATGTTAAATATGTGAGAAATCGGACAAAAACTAGTGTTTCAGAGTTAGATGTATAAAGATTTTAAAGAATTTAAAGAAATCCCAATTGGTTAAATATTAAGTGTATGACTAAATAAGAAAAACTTAATGTATAACTGAAATTAGGATTGGGAACAATGTTAGTATGCTTGCAACAATTGATTTCTCTTATAAGTATAATGGGGTAGGGCTGGGTAGAGTTATGTAAACTTAAGTGCATTGCTAGTGCGTTGAAATTTTAGATAGATTTTAAGGGGGAGACAATGGACTATTTAAGAAGATACCAGGGAGCGTAGTTTACAGGTGAGAGAAATGGAATCTATGAGTAATACATTGTCCGTAGAGTGAGACATATAGAGAGTCGACGGAGTGGATAACAAGGGGAAAGAGAAGCAGTGGAAGAGTGTGTGCAAAGGTTGGCAAACAAATAAAAAAAATGAAAAAAAAGAATAGGAATTATGATGCTGAAATAAAAGCGGTTAAGGATTCGTGGGGTGGAGGAGAATAGTGTTGGTTCTCAATCTACATTAAGTGCTATGGGTTAATATAGTTAGTAAGTGTACAGGGGAGGGCGCGTTATGTTATTGGGATGGTTATTTGTAAGGTTGGAAGAGTTAAGAATTATAGATTAAAATTAACAAGTTATAGAATTTAAAAAGGTGTCTTATGTGAGAAAGGGGGTTGCTGGCTGGGAGGAGGCGTGTCAGAGGGAGTAATGAAGTTTATGTATTTAAATTTTCCCTTGTGCCTGTAATTTGAGATGAGTTCATTTTTAGAGTTAATCCTATTTTTGCTTTTAGTTGATGTAGCTATCATAAATGTTTCTAGTGTTTCTAGGATCCTGGAGTGTAGGAATTAGACTTTTTTAACATATCCCAAATGCAGGGAGTAGAGGGTATTTTTTACTGTTAAAGCTTTTTATTATCTATGTAATTCCTCTGATGATAAGATTTTGATCTTTGAAAAGCCTTGGCTTAAGGAAAGAATAATAAACATGATTTTATTACCGAGTATACCTTGCATTGAACAATCGAAATTGAAATAAATTTGTCATTCGTGCATGTTTATCACTATTATTACATCTATCTTTATAATTGCTCTATCTCGTATATTGAGCTAAAATTATTTTACTATAAGTTTTATCTACTAAAAGTGCACTTTTAGTTTCATATTTGATTCTATATATATATAAATATATATATATATATATATATTTATATATATATGCACATATTTATATGTACATATATATATATATATATATATATATATATGTATATATATACATATAATTACTCAAATGGAAAAAACTATACTGTTAAAGAACATGTTAATTTGAACAATAGATATTAACACAGATTCATGATTTAATTCGTAATTACCCCTATGAGATATCATAGTATCGCGCACTTTTGAGTTCAGGAAATATTTAAAAAAATTACTGGTAAATTTCCACAAACTAAAGTACTGAGTTATATATATATATATATATATATATATATATATATATATATATATATATATATAGATGGATGTGTCTCTGTCTGTTTCTGTGTCTGTGTATGTGTGTACGTGTATGTTTCAAATTTTTAACATTACCCTGTCCGCTGTATAGTACTTAAATAAAACAATTACTATAATCTCTAGAAAGACCTACGATTTAAGTATCTTGATGTTTTTGCTAGATACATGCTATATATATATATATATATATATATATATATATATATATATATATATATATATATATATATATATATATATATATATATATATGGCGGTTGCGCATGCGTAAAATGAAATAAATGTATTATGTATACACGTTATGAGTTTGGCACGGAGATAAAAATGCTTTATCCTATTTGGAGGAACATTCATTATGTCAAACACTTCCTATTTTCTTTCCCCTCCTGTCAATGCTAAAACACGCGCCTATGTCCGGTTACGCGTTGTTTTAGGATGATGAACGTTCAACATGAACAATCATGAGCAGTATTATATATATATATATATATATATATATATATATATATATATATATATATATATATATATACTGCTTCTTCTGATTGTTCAAGTCGAACGTTCATCATCCTAAAACAACCTGTAACCGGACATGAACGCATACCTCTCGATCGCTCTCTTTATCTCTCTGTCTCTCTCTTTCTCTCGGTATATATATATATATATATATATATATATATATATATATATATATATATATATATATATTTTTATACATATATACACCGGAAATAAATAACGATGGTGAAGTTATCATAAGGGCAAACTCAAGCAACAAATCTATCATTTTTGTCACATGATTATCGTACGTTTTTCGGTCGGCTTCCGAAAATCTACGATATTACATTTTTACACACACGCACGCGCACATACGTACGTACAAACACACAATGTATGTATATATATATATATATATGCATATGCATATATATATAAGAATTAGAAAGCAATTTAATCGCTCATATATACATTTTCGTTATCATTTCTGATGACCTAACGAAATACACAAACATTTAATTTGTTTCATAGTGGATGTTTTTGTTTCTTTAAAAATTCATTTCTGATTTTGTATTTGTAATCTCGCTTAACCTCGCTGCTTCAAATTATCTTGTTCGGGGATTGGAAAAAAGAATGGTTTTATTTTCTATATTTATTGTGTTGACACGCACATATTTTAATACAAATACATACGCATTGGTCTTTATTATAGAGTAGCATATATATATATATATATATATATATATATATATATATATATATATATATACACACATATATTTATATGTATTCATATACTTATTTATATTTCGTATTTTAATCAAATATTTAATGTACTTACATTTTGTATCTATTTACATTGATAGAAAAATGTGTGGCTACATATTTACATACGTGTTTCTACTAAGGCCTAAGTAAACTGAAGCAACGTCATGCCAAATAGTCCAGTTAAAATAAGTGTTTACACAAAGTAAGCCGCATTTCGGCAAGGGAGGTCACGTGGCTAAGAATCATCTCATCTTTCGTTTCCTGACTCGTATTTTTGGATATCTTCAAATTTCTAGAATTGGAAGACTTTTATTATCTTGCATCTGCGATCATAATGGCAAACTGAAATTACAATCTTGTGAACCCAAATTTGAAACGCTTAATAAACTGTTTCATCGCGGAATTTTTTTATATATAAAAAAATTTGGGCGGGGGATTATTCCTTATTTTGCTTTGCTGATTATTCAGGGAAGGTTTTAGATAAACATTCTCTGCACAAATGTAGTCAGAATTTTTGGTATGAATACAATTCATATTTAATATATATGTCATTGTTATTGAACACTATTATATAAATAAGACAATATTCTATGGATTGTTAAGCTTATCTATGTGAAAAAGACTACACCTTAAATGATAGAAATACACACAGACGTATACATATACAGGGTGTCTCAAAAAAATGTACTCACTCGTAGAATGACGAGAAAACTTTGCTTCATCGCTCCACACAATTTTGTGTGCAAACTCGATATCTTCTGCACATTTTGCCATTCTAAGAGTGAGTACATTGGCAAAATGTGCAGAAGATGTCGAGTTTGCACACAAAATTGTGTGGAGCGATGAAGCAAAGTTTTCTCGTCATTCTACGAGTGAGTACATTTTTTTGAGACACCCTGTATATATATATATATATATATATATATATATATATATATATATATATATAGAGAGAGAGAGAGAGAGAGAGAGATATACTTATTTAATAATAAATATTTTATTGTGATCCACACACGTATATGTTCTAAACAATGAGGCAAACTCCAGCCGTTACACGACAAGTAGAAAAATAGACGCTGTTTATCTCAAATCAGGCGGAAAAAACATAGTAAGCCGTCTTAACAGTGTTCAACACATCACGTAGTAACATAACTTGACGTATCGCTTAGATCAGTCGGCTTCTGGTATTTCTAATAGCGGCTATACATAATTATGCAATAAGTTTCATTTTTGCGGAATGTTCAGTGTGGAGATAACTGTTAAAACCGGTCGCAAAATTCGAACCCCAGAACACGAGTAATGTTTAACTGTTTTCGGAGCGCTTAATCCATGAGGGCAATTCCGGCCGTTACAATACGAGTAAAGAAATATCCCCTATTTCTGGAAAATAAGGACAAACATAGTCAGCCGTCTATATATGAATACATAAATTAATTTCTGTCACATGATTATTGTACGCTTTTCGGTCGGCTTATATATATGTAGTGTGTATTTACGTTCGTGGGTAATAGAATGAGAAAGCAATTTAATCTCTCATATATAAATAATCGTTATAATTTCTGATGAGGAAACGAAATGCACACAACGTTAACTTTTTAACGGATGGTTTATTTTAGTATTTATTTCAGAGTATCTATTAATTATCTCGGTTAACCTCACCGCTTCAAATCGTTTTGTTCAGCGGTTTGAAAAAATGATTGTTTTATTGGCTAATTGCTGTGTGTTGATACGTACATAATTAAATACAAATACATACACATTGGCATTTAATATAGAGTGACGCATATACTTATATATATATATATATATATATACGCATATTATATATATATATATATACATATATGTATATATTTATATGTATGTATATATATACTTATTTTTATTTATGTATGTATATCTTTATATGTATTTATATATATATACTTATTTTTATTTATGTATATATATATATATATATATATATATATATATATATATATATATATATATATTACCATTTTCTTATTCAAATATTTAGTTCCGGATTCTAATTTTATCGACTATTCCCTCAATTATGTATTCCTTTATCTGTTAATCCATAATTTTCCTTGCGGCCTAAGTTTTATTTTTTTTTATTTCTATTTTTATCTCTATCCTTCAAATTTACTTTGCCTCATAATAAATAATGTCATCTGATTGAACATCCAGCCCCCACCCCCTGTTCATATTTCCCCGATTTATTTTGGTCTTTTTAATTCTCCCCTCCCGCACTCATTGACTTCCCCCTCCCTTACCCATTTCTAGTTAAACCCTAATTCACACTAGCGTCTACTTTCATCTATAAACGACCCATCCCCCACTCACAATCTAAGTTTAAACCGTATTCACTCATAACACCCGCACCCTCTTCTTCCCTCACACTCTCACACTTTCCTGACTCGCCTGCTGAATTCTTATGAGTATTTACCATTTTTCAGACGGTCCTGTTTATCAACGGGCAATTGGGATCTTGGTCTAGCCTTTAAATATTAATTCGCTGTCTCTTCGTCAATTTCAACTCATTTTATGATTTTCAGCCCAGGAAGACTATTTAATATGGCTAATATTTCCCACCGCACGAATTACTGAGCCTTGTTGCATCCACGAACGAACCCTTTATTGGACTTTTTACCCTCTATATTATATCTATTTTGGCCGCACCTGAAGATGGTGGTTTCTGGAGTTTAACTTTGAAACCTCTCAGTTTTTCCCGTGCCTTCTAACGACCTACCTACAAATCGCTTTCTCCGCTGGACTTTTTGAAACCGGATTTTTTTGCAATCAGACACTTGCTTGCATTCGGACAGATTTTTGCCTTGTTTTTTCCCCCCACAATCTTTATGTTATTTTTTTCAAATTTTAAAATTTGGCCTTTGCCAACTAATCTATCCCAGCAATTTCCTCTGATGATAAGATGTTGATCTTTGAAAAGCCTGGCTTAAGGAACAAATTAATTGAATAAATTGCTTTTTTGCGGAATATACCTTGCATTTAGCAACTGAATTTAAAAAAGATATGCCTCCGTCGCTTTTCTAATTTCTTTTCATCCTTCTACCTATATATATATATATATATATATATACTTATTTTTATATCGTATCTTAATCTGAATTTGCTATCTATTTACATTGATTGAAACATTTCTGGCCAGATATATTCATACATGTTTTCTGTTAAGACTTTAGTGTAGTGAAACAACGTCATGCCAAATATTCCATTTAAAATAAGCGTTATCTCAAAGTAAGTCGCATTTAGACAGGTGAAGTCACGGTGCTAGAAATAATTCATCTTTCGTCTCCTAACTCGAATTTTTGGATATCTTCAAATTTCTAGAATTGGAAAACTTTTATTATCTTGCATCTGCGATCACAATGGCAAACTGCAATTACAATCTTGTGAACCCAAATTTGAAACGCTTAATAAGCTGTTTCATCGCGGAATTGTTTTCTCAAAATTATTTGTTCTTATTCTACTTTGCTGATTATTCATGGGAATATTTTAGATAAACATTTTCTGCACATATGTGGTCAGAATTTTTGGTATGAATACAATTCATACTTAATACATATGTCGTTGTGGTTTCAACACTATTTTATAAACACAGCAATATTCATAGGATTGTTTATCTTATCCATGTGAAAAAGACTACACCTAGAAATGATAAACATACACACACACACGTATATATATATATATATATATATATATATATATATATACATATATATATATCTATATATATATATATATATATATATATATATATACACTTATTTAACAATAAATATTTAATTGTCATTCATATACGTATACGTTTAAAGCGATGATACTAATTCCAACTGTTTCAAGTCGAGTAGAGAAATAAATCCTGTTTTATCTCAAATCAGGCAGACACACATAGTCATCCATCTTTACTTTGTTCAAAGAATCATGTAGTAACGGAGCTTGCAGTATAGGTTAGATTAGACGACTTATACTATTTCGCATCAAAGGGCTATGCCGAAGGGAGGTTATACATCATCATCTAATATGTTTCATTCTTTCGGAATGTTCAGTGTGGAGATAACTGGTAAAACCGGTTGCACGATTCGAACCCCAGAACACGAGTCATATTTACCTCTATTCTGAGCGCTTTTTACATGAGGGCAATCCCTGCCGTTAAAATACAAGTAGAGAAATATACCTTATTTCTGTAAAATCAGGAGGACACACCTAGTTAGCCGTCTATATATGAATATATAAATTAATTATGTTTAACTATATTGAGAAAACTAATATTTTCATGTTCTAATGTTAAACCAAATTCTTATATGCATTTAAATTCTTTTCTTTCTCCGGCGTTTTGGTTTATTTGCTTTTTACACCTGAGGATGATTCGATGAAGAATCGAAAACGTTCATGAAACCTGTGGAACTTATGGAACATTTATTCATTTTCTTTTATTTGGATATTAAAAAAAAACATAAGAAAAATGGAAAATATAAAAATGGTATAATTAAACAGACGAATTTTGCTTTTTTTACAATGTATGCATATATATATATATATATATATATATATATATATATATATTTAGATTTTTCACTTATAAAATAGATCATTCAGTGAAGACCGGGGTTGTTCCAATAAAAACAAGCTCGATAAAAGTGTATTATCGCACATTGTTCCGGATGTTTTTGTGTTTTTTTAATGCATTTGGGACCGATTATTTGCTTGTTGGCTTGGTGGCAGAAATAATGCACGAGCTACTTTTCTAAGACATTTTCTAGGACTTTCTTTTTTTATCGTTGTAGTTTCTTGTTTTTTAATTTTAACTTTTATTTTTATTTTTTTTCCTCTTCTCTTCTTAAGTGACTTCAACTATTGCAACGTCACATTGTGTATTGCCGGCAGTTGAAACCCTTATTCCAGACATTTAATTTCCCTGATGATCTTCCAAGCAAGTACTTGCTTGGTAGTGAAACACGTGTAGGAAAAAACATTTAATTTGAATAAATAATATTTGTAAGAAAAAATATATTTAATGGTGATCATTGGTGTCCTGAAAGGAATGCTTTGGTAAGCCTTCATAACATCACATATAAATGCTCTGTACTCTGTAATCGAGTATCATCGAGCTTGTTTTTATTGGAACAACCCCGGTCTTCACTGAATGATCTATTTTATAAGTGAAACATCTAAATATATATATATATATATATATATATATATATATATATATATATATATATATATATATATATATATATATATATATATGTGTGTGTGTCTTTGTGCCTGTGAGTGTTGGATAAATAATTCGTCGAATTATTCAAGTTTGAAATAATTTCCCCTGGGCAATTTCCTTATTAATAAACAGTCAGCATTCCATTTCAAAAACGACATTTTGTTCCACTTAACAATGTCATTTGTCACTATAGGACGAACTTATTTGAAAAAAAAGATTATTTTATTTCTTCATTTAGGCATAACATAAGAAAAGAAGACGAATGAAAGACGGAACTGGAACGCAAGAAAAGAAAACAAACGTATACTTGCTTGTTTATTCGTTTCAAAACGTTTGATATGCACGTTCGCTATATAGACACGTATGTGATGAAAGGAATAGCTGGCATCACTAAGTTCAGAATTTACGCTAAACTTATATTGTCAGATCTTAACACTTAAATAATTCATTCGATTTGAAAGATTCTGTAAATGCACGTGCCCTCGTAGTTTAGCAGACATTCAACAGGTATGTTAAAGAAACATGTTTATATCTTATATGTGAGTCCCCTAGATAAGTAACGTGTTATGCGCCATACATATCGAAATCCGTTTTATTATAGCATTTTACTCTTCCGAGGCTCCCCTACCTCGAGAGCTTCTCGGGTTGCTGATTTGGAACTGACAACCGGGTCGAAATTCGCTTTATGTTGAGAAGTATGTTTGACCTCACGGACACCACAGAATGTGAGAGCTTGTGTTTTGGGAGAGTAAGTCGCCCCCGCCAGACATGCTGGCTGGGCGCGTAGGTTTCCGGGCCAATAAGAATACGTGTATCGTCGCGCAAATAAAAGAAGTTAAACTTTTTCAACCAATCAGAGAGCTGCTTTCCGTAGCATTTCTAGTTCAGTTAATCCCCGCCGTATTAAACACTTGCTATTGAGATTGTTTCTGTTTATTGTGGAATATCGTAGATTATTAGCATCATCATGAGTAGTGATAGTACTGACAGTGATTATTAGTGATGTTAGTGATCGTGCTGGTCCCAGCCGTGGGGGGGGGGGGGGGAATTACGGCACTGCGAAAATGGGTTAGGAATGTCGTAAAAGAAAAGCTGAACAAGGTGAAGCTTATATTGGCCTTTTCACAAAAGAACAGGTTGAATCACGTGTTATTGGTTCACCGTGTAGTGATGGGTGATTTCAGAAAGTGACAAACAAATCTGATTGAGACAGTGTTTGCCGAATTTGGGGACATTGGTGACTATGACCTCAGGAATGCGTACATATAGAAACTTGTTCACAGTGTGATGGTCAAACGGCGGCGTAATCTGTGTCGCCCTGCCGACACATGTCGTCGCACGTGCAACTTACAATACACTTTGGTGTCTTTGAAGCATGTTATCGTACTGTTGTAGACCCGTGCTAGGGGTCACAAAGATAACAACCACAAATTGTGACAGGTTAAAATATACAATGTATTTATTCATAGCAATACAGTAACCCCACTAAATGTGGTAGGAGATGACCGGATTCCTACCATGCGGTAAAACATGAATAGGAATGTCCTCTGTTTGAGTCTTTGCAACCATGGTATTTATTATAGATGGTTGCTTCCATTAGTTCTTCAATAGGGGTGATTTGTACCCCACAACACGTACGATAGTTCTCACTTTTTTACGCAGTCTTTTGCATTATTGTACATGGATACCAACCTCAGTAGAAGCCACCTCAACTCAGCACTACAGTGGATGACAGCCGAGTATCCTGATGAAGAAAAGGTAAAAAATGGATTTCATGGGCAAGTATGTATAACGCACTTTAACATCTCTTTCCAACCCCCCTAACTGACACCTGCAGTACTTGCAACCAGATAACAACTTTCCTGAGGGCTGCAACATCTGCCAAGGACATCTCCAAGCAGCAACTTTAAACTGCCATTTATTTTGGCCATGGCAGTAAGACAACATGAAAGTACATGCTTTCCGCTCCATTAAAAAAAAAACACTAAAATATCTTCATTTGTTCGATAGTTATGGCAGTTTTTATGTTGAGAAACTTCATACGCGGTTTACTTACTTTTTAAAAAGTGGCGCTTGACACGGTACTCATTTAAGCGCCTCATATACAGTAAAATAACAGTTCCCCCGGTGCCGTTGATAGGTATAGCTTTCTAATCCAAAGCGACATATGAAAAAAAAACTGCTTAAGCCAGTTAGTTATACGTTGTCCTAAAAACAATACAACTATTTTAGTTTTAATTTTTAAAATTTTATATTAAATCCGACCAGTTACTTTGATTACTAATATCAGCGCTGGAGTAGCAGCAGATAATCCCTACAGTAATAAGATATCATCCTTCCGACACACCCGCCGTAAAGAAATATAGAAGAAATCTAATTAGAACCTGTCTTGAAATGTACTGTGGTCCCCTTATTTCATATGAATTAATACCAGTGATTATACGTTTAATATAAAACTTTGCAAAGTTACTTTTTTAAGATTACTCATACCATTCTCCTTGCCCATGACGGTTTTATAATATACATAATAAAACGACCTCTAGATTTCATTATCCGAAACAAACTTAATCGTTCTGCATTATTTTTCACATTAGTTGAACATAAATGGGTCAGTATAATTACGGCTGCATTTATATTTACCATATGGCGAAAACACTTGTAAAGGAACTGCACACTATTCAAATAAATGTAAAGAAAAACTGTACTATTATTTTAATTTACAAGGTGTTATCTTTTAATTGGTACAAATCTCAGTTCAATGAGTTAGAAAAGAGTAAAGTTGGGTCTTGTATCGGAAACTGAAAATAAGTTAACGTAGTACAAGTGACGTATGTTGTGTGCGTCCGTTGGTCAGTCGGCAACTTGTAGTTATAATAGGTACGCTTCCATAGTAACTAGGTCGATCGTGTTTGGCAGGTGATATTTTGGTTTGCTAGAATAACAGATTAAGTAGTTAACTAGCGTAAATAGTGTATCAGCGTAGCTTTGTAAAATTTAAAATTAAGGAACCCAATAAATATCTGCTACACCCCATATAAATATTTTAATCGAACATTTTTATCGCGAAACCTAATTTTGTAAATTTCCATATTTGGCGTGTAACCGTTAGTCAAATGCACAGTGTAATTGAAACAAATAAGATTCCTTACGGTGCAACCTTTTTATGGATGAGGTAGTTGATCATAATTCTGCTTTGTAATTAATAATTAAAATTAAAACTAATCAAATTAAATATATAACAAAAAATGAACTAAATAAATGAATTTATATTTTCGGAAAACACGTACCTACAACTGGCTTAAATCGCTAATGAAGGAGATTTTTACATGTAGTTTTAGGCTAAAAAGCTATAAAAGTCAACGATATAGGAAGACATCGCACTCTTGTTTTCTATAAGATTACAACTTCCCGTAAATAAAATAGGTTTATTTTCTTGAATGAATGCTTATAATATGACGGTTATCATTCGATGTGTAAGAGTTCTGTAAATCTATTTCATTTATATATTGGTTCATTTAGGAAAGTATTATCGTGAATTGCCTCAATAAATATATCTACAATTTCTGACATTATCAATAATGGTAAAAAAAAAACACATAGTGTCCATATGACCAATCAACAAACAATCTCTCAAATCAGAAAGGCCATTAATTTTCTCGACAGCGGGATCATTAAAAAAACAGCTGTTTTATTTATTAAGGAATTGTCGTTGTTTACATAGAACGGCAATACAGATTATAACAAGATTATTGATAGTAAAAGAAAACTTGAATTCTCAATGTTTAATAAAAATGTATTTCCTATTATGAAGTAATATATTTAATAAATGTGACGTCATTTCATGTTAAGAATGAAATACACTGTTTAAAAATCTTAATATAATAGGCGTAGTTAATGGCTTTCGTTTGTATGTTCATGCACAACCTTTTAGGTTTTTGGTTACATATCTCTCATTAGTACAAATATTTTGAAATAACATCACGCATGATACATGGATACGTATATTTTTTTTAATTAAATGACGTACAGCTTATGTGAGATCTATGTTCACGCGTGACATCTAAGAAAATAAAATACTATATCTTACTTAATTTTATTTTATTTATAATTTTGAAATTATCGAAATAAAAATGGAAATATTAAAGACTTGATTGATTTTGAGTAAACCACTTATGTACAGCTGAGGATTTAACGACTATAATCTTTTGAAAAAATATTTCAATTATTGCGACCTCACTTCCGGCGCCTGTCACCTAATCAATACAAAGTAGCTATTTCAGACCAAATCAAAACATAGACAAATAAGAATAACATATGTAATGTTATGGGCTAGTTTCATAAGGTAAACAGTTCTCATTCAATTCCAGGCAATGATGGTTCTTCCTGATAATAATAAGATAAAGTTAAAAATATACGCTGCCCAAATTTATATTCCGTTTTCCCTTAGCTGAAAGGGAATATAAATACTAACCGTTGTATCGATTTCCATGCCTATTTGGACATTAGAAATTAAAGTAGTTCTTGGACACTCCTTGTATCGCAAATGCTTACACCAAGTTAACATTGTTTAAAGTAAACGGTCAAAGGTATTTGATGATGACAGCGGATACACATTTTTGCTTGTTCAAACAATATTGAGAGAGCTGTTGAGTATTTCAAATAGCTAGTTAAAATAGTTGATGAAATAAAAGGCTGGTATGCACATGACTAGTGGGGCTAAGCTTTCCTCATGAGTCAATTATAATTTAAAATTAGATGAACGTATGTACATCGGGTTCAGATAAAATAAATCAGGTCACAAATATATATAAAATAAGAGATATCAATCGTTAGACTGCATACCTCCCGCAGAGAACGCTGACATTCAGTGAAAATGTCAAAGTTTGGAGAACTTTATATGGTCACGGTCAACTGTCTAGATCATATAAGATGCAGGGATATATGGGATAAGCAGTGAGTCTATACGCTTAACATACCATTAAAAAATCGTCAAAACAGTGCCTTTTACATTTCTTGACCTTGACTTATGACCTATGTATCCTAAAATTTTATCAGTTCCCAGTTAGACAATAATCGCTTTTTTGATCAAGCCATGTGACGATTGGTCAAGTGATATGCACACAGGGCTGTACACAAACGAATAAATGCACACACGAACGTATATTTTTCAAAAAGTAACAAGTCCGGGGAATGCCGACGGGGCTGCTCAGGCAATTTTTAAATGGCCAGAATGCTCACCTCTCGAGCGCTGGCTTATCTAATCCCACTTTCCCGACCTTGTGTCAAATCTTACCTTGTGGGAGGTAGATAAATAAAACAACAAGTCCGGTGTTGTTTTCACTTGTTACTGTATCTAAATTATTCAGTTTTCAAATGCACTTGATCTACTTGTAAACTATTGAAATGTTCTATTTTATCGTAGTAGAGTAGAAGTAGTAACAGCTACAACAAGAACACCAGCTACAACGCAAAGAAGTGGTTTCTATATCATTCGATGTTAGATTGGGTACATGCTTGGTACTGATTGGATCAACTACTCAATTTCAATTAGTTACATATATCGGACTTAAGACAATCGGAATACTGTCTATGTCGGAGATCAGAACCCATTGAATAATCTTATTTACAGATTCACATCCGCGCTTACCCACAGATAGCCGACGAGAAGGCCACGTTACCTAACGAATCTTTTTCTCTAATAACTGTTGCGACGAAGTTCCTCCTTCAGTGCCCCAAATAATAGTGCTTATACTCGTTTCTGCGCATATGGCTCGTCGCATGCATTTGCCGTAATTAATAAAAAACAACAAAAAAACATTTTAAGCTAATCAGAAGCATTTCTCTGAATTTATCAAATTTGCTGTGTTTATTTATATTTCCAATGATTTAAATCTAATTGGAAAAATGTTCTCATGGAAGTTTCATTCAAAGACAATATTTAATAAATGTCTATATTTTTTTCAGAACTACATGTACTGGAGATACATGAACACCTTCAACAGAGTGATGCCCTTCATGGAGAGAAGTCTGTGCATGCGAAATGGCGGAAACCAGTGGTTCATGGGTGATCAGGAACATATAAAGTGTTATCTAAGTTTAAGTATTAGTATCTAAATTCAACTAGATTAAAATACTTAGGAATGTGATAGTTCTCGAGTGAATAAAAAAGTATGCAAGTTCGAATCTAGTCGATTTCATAGCAGAACTTCTGGATAGGTATGTTGGCAACCTTCACGTCGTCCTTACTCTAAATACCTGATTCTAGATCAGAATCAGAGAAGTCATGCCGAGTAAATAAAGAGCAAAATTTTTCCTTCAATTACCATGTTGAGCCAAAGTCCATTACAGAGCTAACATCGGCTTTTATCTAGCCCCCTTGCCCATCTGTCGGACTTTGGGAAAGCTGAATAGCTTTTTCTAAACTCACACACACACAATCATAAGTATACACTCTGCCACTAATACGCACCCTTACATAATGCATTAACTATTTCACCTTATCGTCTGCTGATTGAAAACAAATGTATAAACTTAACCACTTTAATACTTCTATCATTTTTCAATGTGTTTTCTGCAATGAAAACAAATGAAATTTGACTCTTAATAATAAACAATAACATCAACATTTTATAATTGAGTGTGGAAGTTTGATTATGATTTTTCAGACCCCTGATAATTCATGGCCCCTTAAATTATCGACTCAGATATCCTCGATATCTCAGCTGATAGATCAGCCAGGTTCTGCAAGGACTATCTAAATATGAACGACCATTCTATGTTTGCTTATTCATGTAGACTTCACATTTTAAACATATATAAAATATCTCTTTTTTGAACTTTTTCTTTTGAATTAATTATTTTATTTGTGTTTATCATATAACATTTCACTCGCTATATACTATTTTAATATTACTTAAAACCGTTTTATTTTAAAAGTGTTTATGTAAAACTTGTTCTTCCCAATGATAGACCCCAACACTTAACCCTAAAAAGGGTCCCCCTAAAGAACAACTACAAACATAACTACTTGACGCGTAATCGAATGCCGCCTTTAGCCTTTCGCTACTGGACTTTTTGATTAAGATCAAAGTGTAGTATATGTTCCGATGGATACTGCACCCCATACTGGTGTTGTCCTGGCCTTCGGGTCTTGATTTATGCCGGTCAATGAGTCTGTCCTGTGCAGTTCTGAGAGGTCCACCTTCCGAGGCTTAGGGGAGGAGTAAGTTTATTGCTTACTGTCTGAGGCGCCTCTACCGGGGAATGCCGACGGGGCTGCCCAGGCAATTATTAACCCCCACTTTCCCGACTCGACCTTAGGTCACATCTTACTTGTGGGAGTAAGATAAAAACTGGCCTTGTACCTTACTCCTGGAGAGGAGTAAATCAATACTGGACTTAACTTACAACAATGACAACACTTCAGCATATGAACTGACCCCTATATAATCATACGAATTATGGTAATCTCATTAACTTCCTACATTAACATAATACGTACGGTTAGAGTGATATGTGAGTGAGACTGCCATAGTTTGTATTTTATTAGTGCTTGCACGCATCGAATATCAATGATTTGAACTTAGCTTAGCCGATTCTACAGCTCACGTAGGTTTCGCTTAAAGTTTTAAAGAGAGAGTATAAAATAATAGTATTTTATGTAAACGTATGGATAATTTATACAGCAATAATACAATAGTAACGTGATCGGGATATGCTTTTTTTCATTCAATAAAACGCAACAAGTAATACTATCACTCATACTCTACACATACACTGTAATTCTAAGGAGCAATTATTTTTTGAATGGACAGTTTAATTTCTCAAGACAACTTCCGGCGTCTGAAGCAGCACAACGAAGTAGCCATAACGGCCATGTGTGATTCATGATATTGTCTTAAAACGGTCTCACATTCTGATCAAGTGATTACAGTGTTTTTAATTATCGGTTAGGAATTACTTTCTGGCTATTAGTTTATATGCTAAAGTAAAATAGGAGGAGCTTTTTCTGATGATAAACAAGAGATCAATCGTATTTTTAAACGCGCTATCTCTTATATAAAGAGTAGTTGTCTGTGTGGTACGTATTTAGCATTCGAACGCGGCGGCGATAGATACTTATATAGTATCTGCACCAGGGCGGGGATAGGACGTATATAGTATGTGCACCGGGGTGGCGAGAGATACGTATATAGTATGAATACCGGGGCGGAGATAAGTACCTATATAGAAGGCGCAGACAGAGGTGGTACTTTTTATAGAAATATGTCATATTTTTGCCCTGGGCAACGAAAGAGGAATGGTGGGGAAGAAACAGCTTTCGCAAAAGGCAACATTAGAAAGTAGCGGTTAAATGGGGCAACCAGGGAAGAGAAAAGTAGAAAGATAAAGAGACGGCTAGAGAGAGAGAGAGAGAGAGAGAGAGAGAGAGAGAGAGAGAGAGAGAGAGAGAGAGAAAGTTTGAATATAAAGATGTTACACCCGCGATTTTTCTTCAATTATATGTTGTTATGACCCCGAGCAACGCCGGGTAGCCCCGCTAGTTATATTATAAATGGGACTAGAAGCGAAATAAAACATTAGGATATAGAATAGAATATTGAATATGTGTATTTCTGTTGTACGACTTATGAAGCCAGTAGAAGATTAAAGAACGATGCATTAATAAATAGGTGGTTACTTTGCTGTTGTAATATCTTGAAATTATATACAAATATATGGAAGTACTTCAACTGCGTATTTAATGACCGAATTTTGTTCGTATATTTTAACATTAAATCAATATAAATACAAAAGCTTCTTAGAATAAATATGACAAAACAAAGTGATATCAGTTTTATGATCGACATTTATAATCCATATCGGAAGACGTAATAATTATCATAATGATCTTGAGGATAAAGAAGACATCATCTCAATCTTATCTTTTTCAGTCTCTTCTATATGACTCTTTCGATTCTGCTGTATTTTCTTTTAATATTCCCTTCAGCAAGTTGTCAACAGTTCTGTGAGTTGTAATTATCAGATAAAATGATAGATTAACGAACATGAGACGATACATGTATTGATACATGAATACGATTAGATATATAAATATTTAAAGATATACTACGGCAACTAGGTGCAATCGAATGTTCAGGTTTTTGCGAAGAATTTATTTACAATTGAAAAAAATACTCTTGAAAGTATATCAATTCAGGATTTGTAAATAATATGAAATTAACTCCCTGACAATCTTAATTTCCTTGGTGATGTACATAGAAAGTGATTTCATAAGTATTCTCTTATGTTAAAATATTTCATAGAACGAGTGAAATATTCGATTTTCAGCAGATTATAGTACATTTACGTAAATGGCAAGACACAATTCCATGGCTGAGGCATGGAAACCTATAATCCATGCGTACTGAGAAGCTGTTAATATTCGATAGATAAAGCAGTTTGAGTATTGATTTACTCCTCTCCGGGAGTTAGGCACAAGGCCAGTTTTTATCTTACTCCCACAAGTAAGATGTGATCCAAGGTCGAGTCGGGAAAATGGGGTTTAAAAATTGCCTGGGCAGCCCCGTCGGCATTCCCCGGTAGGGGCACCTCAGGCAGTAAGCAATAAAGTTACTCCTCCCCAAAGAGGGGAGGCGAAGCCTGGGAGGGTGGACCTCCATGAACTGCACAGGACAGACCCATAGACCGGCGTAAATCAAGCCCCGAAGGCCAAGACAATACCAGTATATGGGGTGCAGTATCCACCGCAACAGATACTACACTTTGATCTTAGCCAAAAGGCCAATGTTTGGGTAAAATGTTCTCAGTCTGCTATATTGATGAACACATTTCACATCGATTTGCAATTTGTAGTAATATCTTAGAAGCCTGGAATGGCGCAGGTGTTGCCAGTTCTCAGTTCACAACACACTAAATACTTCATGAGTTAGAATACGACAGCATAACACCGGTTTCGAAGCCATTACACACATCTAAATAGAAACAAAATCTATCAATGTGTGCTAGATATCATTAAAACGAGTTAAGGAGTTGGGGTAATCTTCAGTTAATAATCGAGATTCTTTTATTTTATTTGGTAATCGGGGTCCTCATGCCTAGCGCAATTCAAATAGCGACGTAAAATTCCTTCAAGTCGTGATGATTAGTAATTGCATGTCTGCTACCATGGTCAAAAATATCTTCCTCTTAAAAGAATCAAATATTTTTCCTATCTATCAAAATGTTCTATAGATTGTTTTCATAAAAAATGAATTTAATGAAAATGATCAATTTTATCGACCTCTACAGAACAATGGTTCAGTTGAAAAGGGGTTACTTGTTTATGATTGCTATTCTCATATTAAAGTTACATAACACATAATGGGGAATTCTCTAGTTGCAATGAAGAAAATATCCATCGAATCTTCAAGAATTGAAATTCTACCGAGTCATTACCTGAATGTAAGAATTGGTGTCACCAGAGATTTGTCGTTATTTAATCGGGTTGTTATAATACGAAACGAAAGAAATGCACAACGTGTTACAATAAAGTATAACGTTTATTAACTCGATTTTTCAAAATACGGGAATTAATAAGTAGTTCAACTTGGTAATTTTAGAAAGAAATACGATAAAAACAGATGTTGACAAGAATTAGCTTTTTTATTAGTACTTATTAAAGATTTTAACGTGTTTAGTATTTATCTGGGTCGAGGTCAGATCTACGTCGGGTTTAAACTGTAAAGCTTTTGAAGCTGGACTAACGAAATTATGATTCATTTTGGAAATTGTACATGCTTAAATAGAAAATAGATTGTAGCTTGTACCTCTTGTAAATGAAACAGCCAAGCTTTGTTCACTCGGATAAATACAACGAAATTTGACCTTCTGACCTCGCCAGACAATCCTTTACCGCTGCTTGCCTTTGAATGATTCTATAGATATCATAACAGAACATAACTCAAGCTGAAATATTCAACATTCGATATGCAAAATTTATTATGAATATTCTTTGTAAAGTGTTTTTTTCTTTTTTATCATTAATTATTTAGAGTTTTGAAAGCTTATTATTATGAAGATTAACATTTTGTGTTGCCTAGTTTTTCCCTGCTTTCTATGTGTAATTAATTAGTTTGCTACAATTTTTTTAATTAATGCAAAACCTTTTTTTTTATAAATACCTATTTTTTTTTTTGCTAAACAGTGATCAGCTACGTTTTTCAAAAACACTTGATATAGTAATAAGGAGAAAAAATATTTTAGTGGGTTGTGATGAATTTGTCGGAAAATGGTTTCCCTAGGGTATCATTTAACAGAAAACTTATATCGCTCACCGCCACCCTCTTAAACACGCCCCCCCTCAAACACCCTCACACACACACTCTCTCGTAAAATTAGAATTTTAAAATGTGTAATCTGACAATATGGTAAAAAACAAAGATCGCGAGAAGTAATGCAACACATTTAATTCCATTGTTAAACACTCGCTTTAGACACATTTAATTTAATTCAATACACTTGTTGAACCAAAACTATTGACGCCAATACAGAAGCGAATTAAAATATTTAGTGTCAACGTACCATAATTTTCTCGGATTAAAAATGAGTTCAAATTACAATTTACTGTGCAAAACAATATATGTAATCTATAGCTTAATATAACGAACAAATATGCGACTGGCGAAGTATAGATAGAGATAGGTAGATAGATGTGTCCATACGAATTAAAAATGACCATGAAAACAATGTATATATAGAATTAGAAGCGTCAAGTTATACATAATAATTAACTGATGATGTCTGCCAGTTTTGATCGAATTCTAGGAACGTACATTATTTTGAATGAAATATGCAAATACTACTTTTCAGATAATTGATTTAAATGTAGATGTTACATAGTGAAAGAGTGAATGTGGAATTACGTAATTATGCTGATTAGTATTGGTCATGTGCAATAATTAATTAATATTTACTTTAGTTTAATAAAGTTATATAACCGAGTCCTCAAAACTTTCGATTTTGTGTCTTGTTATGTATTAAACATGTAATAAATAATGTACTTCATGTGAGACAAAAAATATCTACTTTATTACGACACTGAGTAAAGATTTTACACGATATTTTGTCATGGAAAAGCAAAAGGAAATTGTTTTTTCATCGTGTTGATTCGGTGCAAACAAAATGAGTAAACTGTATGCAAATAATAAAAAATGAAAAAAAAATTAATGGGATGAAAGTCGGACAAGTTTAACATACCGCCCCAGACTATAACAAGTTTACCCAGTTCGATTATTTCGAGCGAAAAATGAACAAACATTTCCTTGAGAAAACCAACCAATTAGTCGAATAACAGCATATCGATTGTAAAAAGTAATGCAGGACAATCATTGCGGTAGCATATCAATTTGTACATGTGTATGCATAAATACATTATATACATATCAATTTGTACATGTGTATGTATGCATTACTACATTATATATATACATATAGAAAGAGGGTAATAAAAAGAGAAAGAGACAATGGTGAGATAGATATCGATCTAGCTAAGAGAACTGATATGTGTGCGTGTATATATATATATATATATATATATATATATATATATATATATATATATATGAAGGTATATTTGTGTGTTGGCTATTTAAATATTGGTGTTTGTTTGTCACAGGAATAGGTATGTTGACAGATCGAAAATTAAAATTAGTTTCAATAAAGGTTTCATAACATTATAAGATTATTTCTTTTCGATTCTGTCTGGAGACACGATGGGTAAAATTGAGTTCTGATTAAATCAGATATAACAAAGGTACTTTTCAAAAGATGTACTTACGTCATACATGTTAAAAATGGAGGTTCAGTTACGTCATAAATAGCAACGGCAACGTGTTACATTATTCTAGTTTGGAGTATTTATTACAAAGTCCTGCAACAAGATTACCCCCATTGTTTTTTTTGTCATTCATGTATTGTTACAATAATGCAAGTTATACCACTTACAACATTTGCAGCACTAGCAGAGATCATCAAACTAACACTAGCAGTTTGAGCGAATGCATATAATACTATTATAACACAACCCCTAATAGCTACGTAAACTGCTTTACTCCCATGTTTTTTGGGATCAGTAGATAGCTATATCATAATTAACAACATTTTGTTCATGATAACAATGATATATCGTTATCAGATTTTGCTGGAGTTAATAGAAAATTAAAACACAATTACATAATAATTACGTTTATTTGTTTGATAAGTAAAACACATTTACATACAATTAAATTATAATTATTTTTTTAATTATGAAACAATAATTATATAATTTGTTTCGTATCATATTTGTTAAAAAATTAAAAGATTCATTTAAAGTTAATTACATCAATGTTATGTCTATTTGTTATTGTGACGTTTCATAGCAAACTACAATGACTAATATTTCTAACATATGATGATTTAGATGTTGTAGTTTATGATCAGATTTCAATTAAGTTGATGAAAATTACAATTCGTAAATCAGGCGCTTAATTGATAGTATTACAAACAAAAAAATCAGCTTTCTATGTTTCTTGAATATTTAAATTGAGAAAAAGGACAAGTATTACACGCTATTATGTATACATATAAAACAAAGGAGGTTAGTTTTTATTATAATTTTAGATTTAAATATTGTAACGAGAATCATTGTGCATTTGGCATTATAATATCATAAGAATTGGCTCGCAAGGAAAATTATAAAATAAAGAAATACAAAAAAAAAATGGATAAATGTATAAACATTAATACACTTTAATGAAGTTTTAAAAGAAGACATAGTCCCACACTTAACTTACTTATATTGAAAATAAGCTCTCTGAATTTATTTTAAAACAAATTAAAAAAAAACAACATTTTGTTTTTAGACTGGAGTCACTTGTTCTTTATTCCAAGAAATGAAATTAGATTCGTCTTTTGCAGGTTTATCACATGTAAACAGCCTGAGAAAATATCCGTTAAAAATTTTTTTTAAACTACATTTTAAATGTAAGACTGGGTGATCACTTTAAATACAAGTTCCCTTATTTAAATACACCGTAATTTACTCAAAACAAAAAAAAATTAAATTTCATTTTTCGGAGGCGATTACGTGTAAACAGCACAATATCTAAAAAATAAATGTAAAAATACAAAACATTTTAGTTTTTACACTGGCTGATCAATATCTCTCTCTCTCTCTCTCTCTCTATATATATATATATATATATATATATATATATATATATATATATATATATATATATCAATATTGCCGCGTGAATTAATAAGAATCTTACGTTTTTATTCAGGTCACACTCTAAAATGATTATAACAATATAAAATTAAAAGTTAAAACCGAATATTTACTCACCACTGAGTATTGCATTAATATTTCGTAATAGTTTCGAAGAAGATTGATTCATTGTTTTATTTTGATTATTCTGACTACTGTTCGCACCCTGGATGTTATTTCTACAACAGTTCGACCGACCACATACAGGTGGGCAATTGCCCGTGGAACAGCAAATATAAGAGGTTGAAGGTTCTACCACCAGTACGAGCGATACTAAGAATACAATTACGAATTATTTTAGTCTTTCAGAGTTTTGTGAATGTGAAAAAAAATCTGGTTCCAGTCGAAATTCGGTACAGGTTCCTCGAGTTCGAGAAAGATTACCAAGTTCAACAAGATGTAACTGAAGAATCTCGCAGGTTACATCGAACGAAACGTTGTGAGAATAAAACCGAAGATGAGATGAGTAATCTTAACATCCAAGTGGTACAATTTATTGCAGTTAGGTCTGGTGTTAGTTTTATTCATTTTGTTCTGTTTTATGGAAAGCAATTACATCTCGTGAACAAAAATTCTTCACTTCGTACGAAAAGACACAGTGTATAGATTTTAAAATCGATCAATAATGCGGGGCTTGTAAGTATTACTCTTCTGTTGCTGTGAACAATTCTCCAGATACAGTGATTTATAATTTGTACATTATTTAGAACTGCTTGAACGAAAAAAAGGGTAAAAAGTTGACAGACAGACACACATAAATTACTTTTTCTTAGATATATAGAGGTGATGTTGAAGGAAAATAATTTGATGTAATGAAGAATCTTTTTTATTTACAAAGATAAAATACAATAAAAATGCCTACGAATATTTACAATGCTGAAACATTTATGTCTTGAGAGGTCAGTGCTATAGAGACTTGTTAGGTTGGTTAGAGGATATCAAAATCGATCATTTCCTACAAGAGGAGGCTGAAAAATAATCAATATAATGTGAAGCAGCGTATTTTTGTTGGAAGAAATCACAGCCCGTATCGCAGGTCACTCTGCTCTTCTTACTTTACTTATTTAAAACTTATATTTTACCATTCCTCTTACCCTCTCTCTACGCCTCCCTTTTTACTTCTTCCCACTAGTCAAACTATGTGCACACGTCTTACATATAAGTAAAGATTTTATAATGTGTTTACGTTTTACGATTTTATCGTTTTCAATTTCATACTTTCATCATATTTTATATTTGTAGTAAATATGATTTTCCTGTGTAATTATTTTTTATACTTTTTATCTTTAAAATGTTCTTTTTTGCCGTAGTTCATATTCCGGATTTCTAAAACGCTTTTTTTTTATTTTTAAATGAGTATATAAGTTTAAACGATATTAAACCTTGGACAACTTTGAATTTTTAATACATTTTTTATATTTGTTAACTCCATATATTGTAGTGTTGTTTTAAATTTAGTAGGGTGGATGTTGTTGCTTTGACTCTTTTAAAGGGTGAAATGTGAGTGTCATCGCTGTTTTGCTGAGTTTTACATATATTTCTATATGTAATAGCGTCCTCTCAGCGGGGAAGTGAATTAGCCGTCTGAAAGAACATTCAGAAAGGGTACCCCCTTTATAAAACGGGGCCACGTGTACGCTGTGGATAGTGAACCGTAATACTTCAAGACGGGATCTGGGTGACCGAGGAGTGCTATAGCCTGATGACTTGGAATAAGCAACTCGGCCTTTAGTTCGGCTAAACGGGAGGTCGGGCAGGCCCGACTTGATCAATCAGCTTGTAAATTCATGCCCTAGTATCTATAAGTTTATCCCACAACCGTATTATTCAATTTGATTTTTATAAAATTAAAAACCCTATTTCTCTTTCATATTTGTCCTCCAACATAGATACTAGAAGGCGCTGGTTGAGGATCAACCATGTTGGGATCAAAGAGTAATGTCGAAGAGTAATGTTTTAAATAGTATTGTTTTGAAATTTCATCATAAGTGTACTTTTATTCTGAGAGTATAGATATCTGATAGTAATTTCCTCGAAGAAAAATGTTTTCTGAAAGTAATGCTTTGACCCTGTCTCAAAAATGTTTTAAAACTTAATGTTTCTAAGAGTTAAGTTCCCACTCTCACTGTGAAATTACCTTCTATGAGTAGTGTTTTCTATGAGTAATGCTTTCTAACAGCAATGTCTTCGTAGAGTAATGCCTTTACTCTCTCTGTGAAATTTCTTTCTAAGAGCAATGTTTTCTAGGAGAACTTTTTTCTAGTACTAATGTTTTCTAGGATTAATGTTTTCTAAGAGTAATGTTTTCTAAGAGTAATGTTTCAGGGATAAATGTTTTTAGCACTAATGATTTCTAGGAGAGACGGTTTACGTAAACTGCAGAAGTGATCACAAAAAAGAAGTACATTGACAGATAACGACACCGAAAAAAGAACAATCCTAAACAACTAATGACTAATAACTTGTTTGTGTACCATGTGGAAAATTCTAACAGCAAAGCTGAGAGAAATGATCTGACACTCTCTTGGTAATCGGTTACTATCAATGGAGGAACAGAATCGATACCAGAAAGGAAAAAGAGACACGGATGACCTGTTATGCATAGATCAAAAGATCCTGAATTAGGTAAAAAGCAGAAAAAAAACATACTCATGGCATTGACCGACTACAGCTACGCCACAATCTTCAATCATGACAGATGGTGGACAGCCCCTTACAGAAATTAGAATACTGAGAAGCATATTCCAATGTTACTTTTTATCGAATTGCTGTTAATCATAACAATGATGCAACTCAACAACCTACTCAGGAAATGTGATGTCGGATACAAGTTTACAGATACAGAAAAAAGAATAAACCATCTATTTATTTGGACAACCTACAGCTATGTGCAAAAATTAAATAGGAACTGGAATAGCAAATAAACACGACGCGCATCATTTGCCAATACATTAAAATGAGAATTTAGAATGAAAAAGTGTGCACTGCTAGAGATTAAAACAGGAAAACTTGCGATAGCGGAGGGCATGGTACTGCCTAATCATAAGACGAGGAGACTTGGCGAACATTATATATATATATAAATATGTAGGATTTTCCTAAGCAGACAACATGAAATCAACCAGACTAATGATTGGGAGAATACCTTAGACAACTAAACACTAATTAGGTACGATATAGTAGAACTTTAGTAAAAGAAATACACACATAGACAATCTCACTAGTAAGTTATTATTGTCGATTTTGGACAACAGGAGATATTTTGATCACGTGTCTCGAAAATTAATGACCATGAACAATGCAGTATACGCAGAGGATGATATTCACCGACTCTACGTACACGAGGCAAAGGGGAAGGGGACTGATAATTATAGAAGACTGTGAATGACACAAAAACAGAATTGGAAAATACATATCGCAGAACATAACATGGCTGATAATCGCAGCATCAGACACCGCCTATATGTAATAGACAGGGACCCGCAAAACAAGAAACGAAAAGAAGAGAAAAGAAAAGTTGAAAATACAAACAGCTACATGGGCGATTCATAAGAATGACTGGAGAAGAGACTTATGAAAACAACTGGAAATAATTACGTATAGAACACTGGAAAATCGAAACTGAAACGCTACTGACAACTGTACAGAACAATATGATTAGAACTAACTATGCCAAAGCTACAATAGACAAAACACAGTAAAACAGTCACGCAGACAATGCAAATTAATAGACAAAACAGTAAATCGCATAATAAGTGAATGCAGCAAACCAACCCAAAAGTAATACAAGAATTGACACGACTGTGTAGTTTAGGTATTACTGTGGAAACTATGCAAACGACTGCATTTTAAACATACATGACATTTATACAAGGCACTAACCCGAGTAGGCACTGGAAAACAGAAATCACAAAAGCCTATGGGGCATTAGGTACAAACAGACAAAGACATCCAAACATTGAGACCGGATGTAATAATAATTTACAGGAAGAAAAAACTGCAAAATCGTCAATTTTGCTGTCTTACAGTTACGATTAAGAGAACAGAAAATCTCCACAAATACACATGACTTGCAAAGAACTGAAAAGGTATTGACATAAAGATGAAATAGAATACAAATAATGTGAGTATCACTTCGAACAGCCCCGATAAATCTGGAAAGACTATGAGAAATTAAAATACCAAGGTTATGCAACTGACAACAATGTGTAACACAGTTACGTTCTTAAGGAAAATATTCGAATGAGGAAACTAACCCATGTAAACTACAAACACAAACAGTCAAATGGAAGTTGCAATGGAAATAAAACAAAATATATAAAGTAAACCAAAACATGAACACATGAGAAATGAACCCGGAATAAATTTCATAAACTGCGTCCCTCGAAACACTAAAGCAATATGATTGCATTAGCGTCGGTTCATATCACACAAATAAGACGTGAAGGGTCAATAGGGGGATGGAAACACGAGGAGAGACATGATTAACAATACCACCACCGGAGAGTACTGGCAATTTGGAAAGGGTTACTTCTACCACATTAAATAGTCTTTTCTAGCAGGAAATCCACGTTAAGCGGCAGTTACGATGATAGAATAATATTATTGAAAGAGGCAGAGAACGCTGTAAATTTCAGAAGACGTGTTATCACTGAGACTCAGGGGTAAAACACCGGTTATTGTCGATGAGAAAACACTGATGATGTAATAATCAATAATAACAACAGCAATAATCATAATAATAATAATAATAATAATAATAATAATAATAATAATAATAATAAACCTAATACTTACATTGATTTTACTGTTTTATTATAATGTGTAGGTCAGCTAGTATCGATTGTCTCTAAGGTCAGAATTATTTAGCTGGGTGCATGTTGGATTGACACAAACTTTTGCTAAACAAATCTGATTTCCCACCTATGAGTAACAGACAGGCGACTTTAAACTAAAAGTAACAAAAGCTATGGGGTCAATAAATGTCAGAATAGAAACAGAAGGATCGCGACACAATGAATTAACTGTTGTTCATACAGAGAAAGTCAATAAAAGCCTCTTTGAACCTGTCAAAATCGGTCTTAGACTCTTTTTTTGTCGAAAAACATGACAATTCGTTCACAGCTACAGTTATGACGATCGCGGAAACAGCAATAGAAAGAGAAATCAGCTCGGCTACATGAAGAAATAGAAAAATAAGAAATCTACAAGACGAATCACGAAGAATAGAGAGGAACCATCATAAATGTTGTTTGGATTTGAAGTGAACACTGGATATGTTTGTAAAATGAGAAAAGAAACTATTTTAAAAATCCACGGCACTCACACAAACCTTGATATGCGTGAAAAAATATTAATTATGGTTACACTCCTAACTCCGTATACATTTTAAAGAACACTTGCTATGTAAAAAAGAAAAAAAGTAAGAAAAAAGGGACAGATACACGTAAAAGTACAATTAACGTATAACGACTGAAACACGCACACACCAAATCACACATATATAAGATAAAATATGAACCCATCTCACCCCGGTTAAGTTATGTGGAAAAAGAATTATAAAAAGTGTTTTATTTAAACTTTTTGGGAGCGTTACATATTATGTAGATTAAGTAACATTAAAACGAAAGAGATAGTTAAAAGAATGTAATGATTTACCACTCCTCCACGTATATGATAAGGACACGTGGTCATACTGCTACATCGCACACACGTGTAGCGACGCTCGGACACACACGTCCGCACGAGATTCATAAAGAAGTATGACAATAGTAAACACGACAATTTAAAGTGTTATAATAACTTTAATTAGCGTTTAGAAAGTCGTAAATTGTTATATTATGAGGGGCCCTGTATGCCTAAACTCGTGTATGCCCACTAGTTTTGATTGTGAGAGAGGTGAACTTTGTTAGAGTTTAGTGCAGGTCGAAATGACATCCATTTTGAGACAAACAGTTTTGTCCTCAGAATGAGTAATCCCAAGAAGTCATAACAACTGGTAAAACCTGGACGACTTCAAAAGTTGAGGTTCAATAAAGTTCAGGCCAGTTCTGGTTATGATTTGTATGACAGGACAAAGGACTGTGACGTCACTCCTTCTTCGTGAGAAACTAGGGTTTTATAAAATAGTTACAGGTTTGGAAGCGAGCCAGACGGTCGACCTCTCTATGGGTCCTCAAATGAAAAGAGAAGGGCTTTGGAAGTGAGAGCGTCAAGTCGACGATGTAGTCGTCTGTTGTATGGTCTGGATCTCTTCGGGATCCAGCAGAAATTCCCGAGCATAGTCGCACCCCACAGCAGGAAGGATAGATGATAATCGAGCGAACGAATGACTAAAAAAATAGTTTGCTCCTATGCTGTCTCTGTCTTCTGGCATCTATTTTGGCAGATTCTCTGCTCAGACAAAGTTTTCCTCTTGTGTTTATTATTTTTGACAAAGGGAAGTTTCTTTTCCCGAAATATTAAATAAATAATTTTATAATCATCCGGACATCACACAAACAGCTAACACCACACTTGCTGTTATGTAAGATTTTAAGAAAAAATGAATAGCAAGTCATATCTCGTATTCGATTTATTATTTTTGTTCCTTCGAACTTAAATCTTACCCGGAATTTGCATTGCCCACAGCCTTTTAAAAACATACTACTACTATACCCAGCAATGCTTCAAGCAAACTACCATTCTCTATTATATATATATATATATATATATATATATATATATATATATATATATATATATATATATATATATATATATATATCATGTGTGCGTGTGTTTTATGTATTGATATTATCTTTTATACAAATTTAATGAAAATCGGCTCAATACAATCGGTAAGAAAATAACTTGCAATTCTTTTGTTGACTGAACAATATTTAGAAACCACAAATTGAAAGTCAGCTTTGTAGATATGGTGAACGTATTTAAAAAAAAACTAACAATTACCTCTCTTCCACAACAGATAATTCTTGGATTATAACGTTCTAAATCTATTAAAGCCACATCGCCCGATAACGTCGGAAATGTTGCGTGACTTTTAATCGATATTTCGTCAGACAAAATGTTTGGCAATGTTCATTTAAGCATGAAATAGAATTCATTCTCTACAAAGATACTGTCAATCAGGATTTTTCAAAGACCCAGGGTTCGTTCGTGTATCAATTGTATCTTAAGAAACACCGGGGATCAAGGTTGGCTGTCGCTTTCCATAGCAATAACGTATTTAGAAAGTTCATGAATTAAATTAGGATAAAAAAGAAAATAGAATCCTGTTTAATATGTGTGCGTTTATTTGAAAGTTTTTTTATAGACTGGGAATATTTCCGAAATTTATCGTCATGTAAAAACGTAGTTGAACACTGGATACATTTACTGAATTTAAATATATTCACTAACTGATTAAAAAAATGATTTTTAAGAATATATGAATTTGAATCTAAATAAATTATGATATATATCGCTATGCTTAACACACTTTCTTTCCATCTGTATTTTGAACGCAGCATCGTCAAGCTTATTGATTCTATTCATCTTCCTCCCACAAGGTAAGATGTGACACAAGGTCGAGAAAGTTGGAAAAAAACAGCGCTCGAGAATTTGAGCACTCTGGTTGTTTAAAAATTGCCTGGGCAGTTCCGTCGGCATTCCCCGGTAGGGGCGCCGCAGGCAGTAAGCAATAAACTTTCTCCTCCCCAAAGAGGGGAAGCAAAGCCTGGAAGGGTGCACCTCGTAGAACTGCACAGGACCAACAACTAATAGAACGGCGTGAATTCAGACCCGAAGGCCCGGATGATACCGGTTTATTAGGCGGGGTAAAACCCCTGGTTGCTTCTAGAAAATAATTGCTTTTACAGGTTTTATATTACATCCTCTAAAAGTTCTGACAGTATTATAGAATAATTAGATTTGAAATGTATACATTTAGTAATACAATGTATACATTTAGTAATACAATGTATACATTTACTAATACAATGTATACATTTACTAATACAATGTATACATTTAGTAATACAATGTATACATTTAGTAATACAATTCAGTATATTCTGTCATATGTAAACACTTTTACTTTATACTTGTCTAAAAAGGAATAGCAGCAAATAATTTAGTGATAAGATGTGAATTTGAAGGTAATTTAACTTTGAGATATGTTAATATACTCCTTTTACCCTGCTTTCCCACGATGGCATGTTAGTTACAATACCGGAATATAATGTCGATAAAATCCACTTCTCCAAAATGGGGTTGTCGTTATTATAAGATAAATTGAAATTGGCTTAGTTTAAAAAAGAGTTCACCTTCACTCACCGATGACATGAACTATGAAATATAGTATCATAACAAGTACTACACTTCTGTTCTAGCTAATAGGCCAATATATCGCTTTTGACAATCGTATTACATATTTGCTTAACGTTTGTGTTGGATTGACTAAAGAGTATTAAAGCTATTAAACGTGCGATTTTATTCGTTCTGTCAAGCTAAATTCGTAAATAGCGTTTTCGGCTTTCTGTTACGCTTACATCTTCAAATGATATTTTAATCTCTAAATACACATGTAATCTTTAAGAAGCAATAGTATATGTTACTATAAATAATAGTATTTTTCGTGTTCTGAGATAAAAATACTAAATCACCATTATAAATAGAAGTACAATAGTAAATTAATAGACGTTATAGTATATTGTTCGCTTCAGACAGACACATACCAAATCTCGATTAGTAATAGATAGTATTAGTGGTAGTCTGATAAAATAAAGCTCTTCCCCAGTCACTTATTCAAGCAGCCGCACTTCTTCCAATTCCAGTTTCAATTCTAGTTCGTACCATCTATTCGACAAGTTATTAGGGATTTTCCGAAATCATCATCATCATCATCATCATCATCATCATCATCATCATCATCATCATCATCATCATCATCATCATCATCATCATCATCATCATCATCATCATCATCATCATCATCATCATCATCATCATCATCATCATCACCACCATCATCATCATCATCATCATCATCATCATCATCATCATCATCATCATCATCATCATCATCATCATCATCCTTGAAAATATCATCATCATTGTAATCATCATTACTATCATCATCGTCGTCGTCGTTGTCGTTGTAGTCGTTACCGTAATCGTCGACACTATCATCTCCCATAAACTGGCCTAATTAATGGATAGTCAACATCCGGGAAATGTGAATAACATTTTATTTAGAGCGATGCTATTATATATAGCTATATTGATTGACCTTATGTCAGACTTTGATAAATTTGGCGAATATGAGACAAAGTCAACGCGATTGATAAGGTTCTAATCATATCGGACAAAAATCGATTTCGTTGACTCGCATGAATACAGTGCAATTGAATTGGGCTTCATTACAAAAATAATCGATTGGAATTTAATTATTGACTTTGGCGCTGTGCAGTGGAAATCTTTGGATTGGGCGAAAATACGAGGCTATCGAGAGCTTCCTTTCTTTCTGGGGTTTTCTTTTGATTAATGTTATTAAATCGACAACTTCCTGATCAAATTGAAACCGTCGATATGTGAGATTACGAATACAGGAAAAGATAGTCCTAAAAAATAAACAGGAAAGAGAAAAAAGAGCAATACAAAATTCATAAAAGACAAAAAGATGGAGAAATAGAAAATAAGAAGATGAACTCGATAAAATCGAAATAAATTGGTTGTGGACAAAAATAATGAAAAAAAAAGGTCATTGTGCATTTGCTGTGCTCGATTTTTACAAGGTTATACGCGATTAATCTTTTGCAGTTAGGCAGCATTCGTTTTTTCAAGTTTTTGTCGTTAGGGATGATAACAACTATGTGTTTATTTGTTCTGTTGACCATTCTGTCTAGAATTCGAACAGGTTTCTGTAAGTCATGCAAGGTAAATAAACATTTTCAAAACCATATTTGATATTAAACAATCTTTATTTTTCTGAATCTACACTACATTTTAACCATGCCTAAGAATTATTGTAAAGCATATGCAAATGGTCCGATTAAATACTGAATACACATGGTAGATGTGCTTTAAAATTGAATGATGCAGTAAATTTGCTTTAAAAAAGATCGTGAAAAAATTTTGTTATAATCAGAAATATACATAATTACGTAAATCTAAATGATATCAAAAGGTATTTGTGTTCAGTATAAAGTTATAACCATGTTTGTTAATAATTGTTTGTTTGCTTCAATTGGATGTAAATCCCTTGCACAAATTTCAACATTTTGATACGTGAAGATTTTCTGAGAATGTTAGTATTTTCTATTAAACTGCCTAATGCTGGTTAGTTGCACTTTTGTCTTGGAGATGACGCGTAATAGCATGGCGTAGTATATGACATGCCTTACAAGTTCCATGATTATTTTAGATTGGCGAATTCTGGTAGCGCCCATCATGTCCTTGTACCAAACAAATTACACCCAGAAACGCCTATTGACGCTTTCATATTTGTTTTGCTACTTATGAGAGAGACTGGTACGCGGGATCGAAACAGTAACCACCAGATTTAAATGACATAATTTTAATCGGTCGGTCGCACAAATACGTATAATAAGAGTGATCTTTCTATTTTGAGTTTTTTCGTCGTTTACTCAGCTTTACGCATAAGCTGTTGTTTACTTCTCGAAATGTTTTATCTGTTTCAAATGCCCTTCATTTTAGTTACAGCTGAAATCAGGTTAGCTAAATTATTATCTTCAACAGTTTAATAATGTTACACATGTGAAACATCGATACGTCTGGTTTCACAATCTGTATGATTTCTCTTTCAAAACACAGCAATCATTATTAATTGATTACTTAAGTAAATAATATACGGAATAATTACGTTCAAGAAACTGAGTGCTAACGAATTCAGAGAACCTAAAATATGGCCATATATTTCTTTTCCGAACGATTTAAGTAAAACAGTCATATATTGCATATAAGGTGACTCACTTTGATAATAAACAAAGAAGATTGAAAAGATCATAATAACTTCGTAATGTATTATTATATTTCCAAGATCTATAATGATAGTTGAGAGAAATACTCAAGTCGAATTATGTTTATAATTTGAAAGATTACTTTTGTGTAAAAATTGACAACGCGAGAAAATGCGTGATTAAAACGAAACACTATTCATAGGACGCAGTTACCATATATGAAGAATATAATTACCTGTCAACGAATAGTATGGTTTGTGACTTGATGAAAAACTTACTATTTTTAGTGAAATAAAGGCCTTCGTTGCCCGACCAATTTCGACACCAGTTGAGATTGGGTAGTGAATCACAAAACTCGTTTGAAACAAAAGTTCCTAATAAAAGAACTGACATGTGATGAATTTACCAGTAGAACATCGATGAGCTGGGTGAAGCAGACATATAGACTGTTAGAAAGGCTGGAAACAGCGACCGATCAGTAACAAAAATTAACCTAAGAAAACAATATTTGCAAAAATTCAATCTGCTAAAAGAGTCAAAACCCCAAGCAAATTTTAAAATGTTCTAAACTAAATTTACCACCAGTCAAATTCCTGAACTTGTCTTTATTCCCAAAAAAGAGAAACAAAATATCTTCTGTTATACTATCATTGAATACCTTTGTTGCAATAAATATTTGTTTTGGTAGATGATACGTTTTACTTGTTTATGAATTTCCGTTATACTCACCCACTTAGCCCAGTTCTCGAAATATCTGCGTCAGTACGCAATGTTCTGCGGATCTTTTAAAGACTGTGTGGGCGGCGTAGAATGATTGACAGAGACACTTGTTAAAACGCATGCAGTTCACACGTATAACTATTGTGTTAATATTAAAATCAAAATGCTAACGGCTGCTTGAGAGCCAGCTTTAAAAAGCTGTAATTTCACTGGCGTTCGAACGTAGATCTCTGACACCGAAACAAAGTAACGCCTTAGCAAGAATTATTCTATCATGACGATCCACTTCTTTTATTCATAAGCGTCTTTTCTAGATTCATTTTTTACAATACAAAACGATCTGTCATGTTTGATTGATAACCTGTCTATATTCTGGCGAAATATATTCGTTTGATCCGCTTAAATGCTCCGATTTGTGACGCACCCACACACAGACGCACCCACACCCACATACACACGCATATATATATATATATATATATATACATATATATATATATATATATATATATATATATATATATATATATATATATATATATATATATATATATATGAGTGTATGTATGTAGATTATGATTACAGTCTAGATCAATGAAAAGGAAATCTGGAAGAAGCGTTTCATATCAGTAAGTGTTTGCTTGACTTATTACAGAATTATATATCATTATCTATACTAGCAAATATACGCTCCCTCCGGTCGCATATTTTTGCTAGGCTGCCGCGTCAGAAATGACGCTAGTATGTAATTTGGGTAGAGCTTTTTATCACTACAATTAATTTAAATAATATATTGCACATGATAAGTAACATCATTAATAAAAAGATAAATTAAGTTTGCATTATTTTGTTTTGTAGCAACCGTAAACAGTTTTGCATTAAAAATTAATGTAAAGAAAATAAAAATTTTAAATAAAAATTGAGTGTAGTATTTATAATAGTGTAGTAGTAACGAATGAAAGTTAATAAGAGAAGGAAATGAAGAAATAATTGTTACCTTATATACGATTCTAAAAACAGTTATTTACTTGCCCAGTAAAAGGTGTCGTCTGCTCGCATTTTTTTTACACACAATCGTTTTGCGACAAATCCAGGTCAGAATATAATAAGTAATATTTCATGCTTTTCAAAGCGGGAAAAAGGTGTACGTAAATTAAAATCAACAATTAAAAAAACAAAATACCGACCCTAACCCTAACGACGGGGCCAAAGGTAACGCGGGCCCTAAAGTGAAAACTAAATACGTTATTAAGTGTGCGTGTGTGTGTGTGTGTTTAAGTAGTAATTTTAAAATCAATTATTATTTTAATCAAGCAAGTTGATTCAGTGAATTTATTGGCTAATAATATTAAGAAAATAAACAAACTTAGAACGGTTTAAAAGAATAAATAAGAGGAAAATTATCACGGTAAATGCCAGCGTTGTTGTTTACATTTTAAATAATGCGCTGTATTAACGCTAGCTGTTTATATCGGTCTACTATGTATACGTATACAATTATATATATATATATATATATATATATATATATATATATATATATATATATATATATAAGCAAACATCGTTAAAAATAACAGAATTCGTCTGCTTAATTATATTTAAAAAAACATTTTTTCATTTTTCTGATGTCAGTTTTTGTATTAAATTTAAAAAAATAATAAATGCCTCATAGATTTCACGAACATTTTCGATTTTTTGTCGAATCATGATCAAGTGTCAAAAGCAAATAGACAAAAAAGCTGTAGAAAGAAAATCATTTTTTAAAAGATGGCTGAGAGACACTCATATAACGTTTTCCGCATTGTTCAATAGAAAGTGGTAGACAGTTAAAATTCAGCAGCACTGGAGTTGCATCACATAATAAAATCGCATCATGTTTAGCATGTTAAAATGGTTTCATATGTTATGTGATTAATTTCATGTTGTTGTGTTTATTTGTTTCGGAATGTATTATTGCAGTGTTATTGACTAAATTCGTCTTAACTCAGAGGGAGGTCAATTGTGTTTTTTCAATTGTAAATTGTCAGCGTTCCTTTAGCGTTCTACCCTTGCTTTTGTTTTATTTTCTATTTATTTTAGTATTCAGATGACTTTGAACAGATCAGATCTGATCATATATACACTAATGCTATACAGGACGTTTGGACGAACACTGAAGTAACATATCTAAATCTTCACATATATTGAATGTTGACTGTCATTTTACCTATTTTTTGGAATCCAATATATATTTTAATATACTAATATGTAAATGGGTGATACCCTTTGAAACCTAATAATACATATGGTCATTCATTATTACGAATACTTTCAACTTATTCCAACATACACTTCTTGTTCTTTCAGGACAAATAAACGATTGATACACCTTTGTATTAAAAAAATTATAATAATGTAAACATATGCTTGTTAAAAATTGTTATTTTACTTTTTGGAAAATAAATACATTTTCATTTCAAACACCATGTTTTCAAAGACCTTTTAATAAACTATTCTCTGCTGTACTGTTTGAATATAATTAACTTTTAAAGTATGTAACTCTACATTTGTTTCATTCTTACTTTGTTTTTCTATAAGAGTAAAGTAAATCCGTATGCATCAAACCGGTACAACAATTTCCATGCAAAATAACACATCCTTTAAGAGTATAACGTTCAAACTCCTCTGCATAACCTTCACAGTTAACATGAATTGGAACACATACATAGAATACATTACCAAGGTTGCACAGAGGGTGGGCTCCTTATATCGAGCTAAAAAACTTCTCACACCTGAACGTATCATATATATATATATATATATATATATATACACACTAAGCCACCATCAACCCATGTATGGAGTATTGTTGTCACATCTGACATTAACCAGTCTCTCCCTCTTAGACAAGACCCCAAAACAGTCTCCAATCTAATGTCTTCACTATTCACCAAGCTCCAGCATTTGTCCCATCGCCGCACTACTGCATATTTACGCTTGTTTTATAAGTACTTCGGTGGAATGTGCTCCGATGAACTGGCTGCTCTAGTGCTTCTTCGACGTAAATAAACCCGACAAACTCGACAATTAATTACTCTCATCCATTCACTGTGAAGGTTCTCAGATGTCGGAAAGACTTTTACGGAAACAACTACTTTCCTCGAGGTGTCATCCTATGGTACTCCCTCACTTCTCCCTTCCCGACTGTACCGACATGCAGAAATTAAAAACAAATTAGACAATATCTAGCTGCACTACTCTCACTTTAGGTTGATCCCCTAAAATTTCAGCATAATTCTCAGTAGTCCATTACGTCTACAGTGGAAAATAGCCTAGCATGGGGTGAACTCAGTTTGAAAAAATGTTGCAAGTGCCTTCCCCTTTTATATCCTTATACAATCCTTTAATTTCCGACAGTTTATTCTTCATCTCTCATCGTACACTAAAATGTTAACCATGTTTCATGGCAAAACTCGAATAAGTTTGCCAAACTTTGTCAATCATCAGAGAGTAGTATTATATATTGCTGAATTGTGAAAGAACATGTTAGATCAACAACACAGGAGAGAAAATACGGTGAAGTTCCAGATTGACTCCGGATAAAATATTTTGAATATTGAAGTACAGAAAAGCAAAAATTCACATGAACAAATGAAGACGAATTCAGAATAAAGGAAAATTGCTCCCCAAGGTACTCGCACTCGAAAACTTCAAGCGGTTTCTCAAATAATTGTTTCGAACCCGGTGTTATGTAGTGTTCCGGGGTTTCGAATCCTGCGACTTGTATGAATAATCATCTCTGCACTGATGATTCTCGAAACAATGAAACATATACGTATGTAGATGAAAAAATATTTATAATTATTTGTCGCCACAAATCTAGGCGGGGCACTGCATTGAGTAGTGTTAACTCAGTCGTCATCGTAGCTTTAATGCATGTTCCTTCATTAGTTGGGAACTGATGACCACAACTGCTTTTAATAAGTTTAATCTCTCGCTAATTTATAAGGTTGTTTATAGTGGCCGTGTGGGCTAAACCGTCGGAATTTGAGTTAAAAACATGACTTGTGTATCGAATACTGCGACCCGTATGAATAATCATTTCTACACTGACGATTCCCGAAATGATAAATGGTATACCCATGTAGAAAAAATAAATATTTACAATCATTTGTCACGAGTAGTATTAACACAGCCGTCATCGTATCTTAAATGCATGTTCCTTCATTAGTTGGTCACTGTTGAATACGTTTACTCTCTCGCTTATTTATCAGGGTGTTTATAGTAGTCGTGTGTGTTTAAGCATCAGAATTTGAGGTTAAAATATGACTAGTCTTCCAGGGCTCGGGTCAGGCGACTGGTATGAATACTCTTCTGTACAATGTCGATAGCTGAAAAGATGAAACGTATACGTATGTAGATAAAAACAAACATTTATAATTATCTATCTATCTATCTATCTATCTATCTATCTATCTATCTATCTATCTCTCTCTCTCTCTCTCTCTCTCTCTCTCTCTCTCTCTCTCTCTCTATATATATATATATATATATATATATATATATATATATATATATATATACACGATATAACATGAAATGCAAAGTTGTAGAAACATAATGTATGAATACCAGAATGGAAAGAAAACACAGGGGGGGGGAACACAGTAGATTGGACCGGTTTCGTTAATGCGAACAAAACCGGTCAAATTTCCCGTTTGTGTCTTTAAATTTTTGACTGTGGTTAAACATGTTTACTTTCTATCATATATATATATATATATATATATATATATAAAACATACTTTTAAATGCACGATGCATACATTTCTAATAAGCGAAATTACATATATATAGTTACATATTTATTTTTATTCTTTCTCAACATTCAACAAAAGTACAGAAGAGAGACCGATTTTTTTTTAATTTCGGATTTTTTCAGAAGGAAATAAGTTTTGTTCGCAAATTATAATAATTAAAATATGTTATTGAAAATGATATGAAGTTATTTCATGATATTCTTTCTTTCATACAAAATAAACCATTTGAAAGTGCAAAATTATAAAACTAGACAAATAGTAAAAATTGAAGCAAGAGATTGATCAGATTGAAAATAGTACCTTTTTCTTTATTGTTAACAAAACAATTTTTTGGCTGGCAGGAAAAACTATCAGCAGAGCGATATTTAGGCGTTCATCAGTTGACCTTTAATTCCGAAAGGGTAATATTAAAATAAAATAAAAATGAAATAGCGATCCAAGAATATTTTTAGGATCAACATTATATTAATTAATATATAATATACGCAGCAGAAACATATTACCAGGCGTAAAACTATTATTTATTAATTAATTAATTAATGTATTTATTTGTTTGTCATGCCTCCTAGGGCCTCCACCCTTTAATAATATTCTCAATTCAACTGTTAAAAAACAATCACACGCTTAGTACAGTATCGATATTCAGATCAAATTCTGTTAAATATTTCATTTGATAACTCCCAAAAGAGCCCCCCTAATTTTTCCCTCCTACAACTTTCTCTAAATTCATCCAACCTCATCTTAAACTGATCCACTCTATTGCTGTTCTTAATCTGATCTTGCAACTTATTCCAAAAACATATTACTTTGTGATCAAAACAAAACTTAACTGGTTAACAGATCCAGTTTTTAGGGCATTAGAATAATGTTAAAATGTTCTATATTTAACCTTTTTAATTGTTAACTTACTATTTTAAACTTTCAAACATTAACATTTTATTTTTATTTTTATTTATTACTTCTTATATACTATTGTCTGAACAAGTATTCCTGTTTATTATAAAAAAAATAAAGTCATTAGATTATATTTTTTTTGTTTTTAATTGAAATAGTTTATGTATTTACTGTTTTAAGTAGACACCTTTTAGAAATACTATCTCACTCGATATTTTCCTTTTAAAATATATAAGGTAAAACTATCATATATATTTTATAATATATAAAGTAAACTTATGATATATATTTTATAATACATTTTTATAATATATATTTTATGATATATAAGTTAAAATTGCAATATATACTATGTAATATATTTCATAATATATATTTTATAATATATAAAAAAAACTATGATATATATTTGATAATATATTTTATGATACATATTTTATAATATATGAGGTAAAACAATGATAGATCTTTTATAATATATTTTATGATACATATTTCATAATATATAAGGAAAAACTATGATATATATTTCATAATATATTTAATAATACATATTTTATAATATATAAGGTAAAACAATAATATATTTTTTATAATATATTTTATGATATATATTTTATAATATAAAAGGTAACACTATGATATATATATGTTATAATATATTTTATAATATATATTTTATAATATATAAAGTACAACTATAATATATATTTTATGATATATTTTATGATATATAATGTATAATATATGAGGTAAAAGTATGATATATATTTTATAATATATTTTATAATATATATTTTATATATATATAAGGTAAAACTATAATATATATTTTATGATATATAAGGTAAAACTATAGTATACATTTTATCATATATTTTATAATATATATATTATAATATGTAAAGGAACACTATACTATATATCTTATGATATATTTTATAATATATATTTCATAATATATAAGGTAAAACAATAATATATATTTTATAATATATTTTATAATGTATATTTTATAATATTCAAGGTAAAACTATGAAGTCTTAATTAATGATTATATCTGATCTACTCCGATATTAGATAGGTTTTTCTGATTTCTACTATTGTTTCATTTTTCTACTTTTTATACATATCATTTCTGATTACAAATCATATACATATGTTACTTTTTCTCTCACTAAACTTATCACTTGAACTCCATTAAAGTACTATTGCATTTACATCATATCGTTTGGAAATGCCGATATAGTTATTTCAATGATCTCTTATGTCACATTTTAAGATCATTTGTCGGTACATTTATGTCATTTTTAACGGACACCTACACTGTTTGTTCATGACGAAGAACATGTGTTATATAATGATGGACGGCACTTGTGGGATTATAACAACCTTTATGAGAATGTTATATGATAATGGACGTATGTGGTGGAGAACGGGTGTGGTGATAACGTGATATTACGTCACAGTTTTCATGTATGAGAAAATTGGAGTTTTTAAGAGTTCGGACTCAGGAGGCACAGAAGTGGGACGAAGGAATAACGATGTAGCCAAGTCAGAACGTGAAATGTCTTTCCCTAAAAAGGAATACTGGCGTACGAGATGTCCTTGTCCCCCCTGTCTCTTCAAATAACAAAGGACGTATTAGAAAATAAGCTAGCTTAGAATTAACCACGATATTCGTAAATATCTGTCTCTCTCGCTCTCTCTCTCTCTCGCTCTCTCTCTCTCGCTCTCTCTCTCTCTCTCTCAACGATGAGCAAAATATCTCCACGGGCAATAGCAACTGACGCCGAATAAAAAGTAATTAAAAAGATTTTTGTCTTATGAAGCGAGAAAGGTCTTTTGTTACAGACAACTCACGGAGATGGCCACTACAGAGGCGAGGAAAGAACTCAACCACTAGACGACAGAGCCAACCGAGAAGAAACGAATATATGAATTATTAAAGGGCTATGCGACACATGCTCTTATTTTTCTATGTTTACCTCACTAAAAAAATGTTACGCGTTATAATGTATATCCGTTTCTTCGATCGGATGATTTAACATGGCGTCTGCTCAGATATATTGAGCATCAGTTTTTCATGAAAAACAGTTTCTTTTATACCCAGTCAGCAGTTAACTGCAGATTTATCTAATTTTTGTCAAACATTTTTTTTTCTAACGTTTCTTCATCGAGTAAAATAAACGAACAAAATTGTATTTTCTTTTTTCTGCTGTATTTAGCAAAGTAGTTTTTATCCGATGTTATTATTTTTTCCTTCATTCTTATATATTAATAAAATTTCTTTTAGTTGATTTTTATTATTCTCGTTTGTCAAAGAAAAGAATGAACAGAAACCATTATTCTTTACTTTTATCATTCGTTTTATATTTCTTATTTCCAAGTGCGTTACGTTTGAAGCTAAAAGAAAACAGAGTATTTTTCTTCCATTTATCTCAAAAATATCTTACAAATGATACAAATAATAAGAAAATACTTTTTATTTCTAAATCCGAAGTCGACTGTCTTCCATTTATATAATGATTTTTCCTAATTTCAAACGATTATCTTTCTTTTGATCATGCGTTTTTCTCTCTTCAAAAATCGAGCTGTTTCTTTTTATTCGTAAGTTTAACTGTACAAATGTGTATAAATAAATAATTCATCCTATTGCTATACGTGATAAAACGGATGCCATCCTTGAATTATTTACATATTGTTATGTGTTCAATTCTTACCGGCGTCCTATTTCAAACAGATTAATTCATCCAAGCGAAGAGACAAAATGTCATAATAATAACAAAACATGAATAATCAATGAGAAAAAGTAGTTTTACAGTCCCATCAAACCACAGGGTGAATATCAAGGAGAACGAAACACTAAGAAATGCAAGAAACTTGTCAAGTAACTGAAAAGTATTTAGAACATGAAAAAGTCAACGTACTACCAATAAGCGTGGGAGAACTAGGAACAGTCCCTAAACACACAAGAATAAAGAAGTTAGAATGATGAGAAAGATTGTAGTGCACAACGGACGGCAATGTAAAAACAACTAAACTCTTTTTTGAAAATCGTCGAATGCGTAAACCATCTCAGACTTCAAATGCAAACCAGCCATATGGAAGTTGCAAAAGAAATAAAATAAACAAATAGGAAATAAAACTTCAAGAGATGTAATCAACTCTCCTTATCAAACACACGCACTTTGCGATAACATCAGTTTCAGCTGATACCACACAAGATAGTCGTGAAGAGTCAAGGAGGATGGAAAGACCGAGGAAGGAGAACACTATTCAACCCTCTACTGAACAGGTGCTTATTGTCATTCAAATCTTTGAGAAGACCAATACTCCTTGTTAGTCAAAATAAATGGATGGTAAGCGGCATTTGCTATCACAAAAAATCATTTGCAATGTTCAGCTACATCGGTGGAGAACACTGAAACTCACACTCCAGCAAACACCACTGGTCATTTTCAGTCAGCAATAACCAGTGTAAGTTAGTAAAATGATGATGATAATAATAATAATTATAATATTAATAATAATCATAACAATAGCTGCCTAGTGCCGGATTAAAAAATAATGTTATTTTTGCTGCATTATATCAATGCTTGCTTACTATAAACGATACATTAAACATATCACAAAATGTCGTAAGCAAGAAATGTTGGATTATTATTGACCTCTATAATTTGAAGAACGCTTTAGTTAGCTAGTATGAATTGTGACCTAGGTGGAATCCGCGAATCAAGTGAAGATTCAGATGACGTGTTTAGTTCTCATGAATGACTCATTTTGCTAATATCATAATAAATTAGCAAGATTTCTCCGACATCAAATATTTAGGGACAAAGCAGGTCAGAAATAAAGTGAGAATGAATGCGCTTATGTGTTTTTCTGACGGGACAAGAGGGCTGTGACGTTGTTTGTTGTTGTCGAAACGAAATTCGAGATTTGAGTCAACCATGGGAGTTCAAGGCGATATATCCAAAAGATGAGTCCGCACATTGGAGCCGAAGCGAGAAAATGTACAGAGACAGAATCTGCGATGGAAGATGAAAAGCGCGGATGTCTAAAATAATAGTCGGAACTTGTTAATGTGAGTCTCACATGAGACGAAAATGAGCGACTACATACATATCTCCCCCCCCCCCTCTATTCAGGAAGAGTAGTTAAGTAAAAAAAACAAGGAACAAGCAAGTGAACGACGGCGTCTCTCATTATCAGGAAGAACCAATAAACGACCTTTCCATAACCCTCTAAACATTAATTCTGGGTTTCTTTCTTTTGTCGTATCAAAGCGCTTCGATTCCCAGAGAACCGATGCCCTACGCTAGATAATCAAGCAAGCTACAAGGCGAAGACGAAGAAAAATGTAAGGAGTTCAAAAGAAAACCGACGGCGCGAAGCTAGACAACCGTGAAGACGAAGATCACGGCGAGACGAAGACGTTCAGAACGAGGAAGATTACGAAAAATTGTATTCGAAGAGAGTTTGAGGAATCCACGTACGCTCACGGTTTAAAAGTAACATAGTAGAAAAAAGTTGCATGCAGTTTATATCATCGTGTTTTCGGTAGGATGTATTTTAAAAGACACGAACACACTTATAAATGACCTCACATACATTGATCATCCGTTAAAAGATATCCCAAGACTCATCTGCCCACGCGGTAAAAAAGAGAATAACCTCATGAGAGACTAACTGACAGTTTAAAGGCTTAAAAGTGCCTTAACGAAAAAGTTTTAAAACGCTTCTAAACTTTCGTATTTCAAGAAGAGTTGATTTAAAAAACTGTTAAGCCTATTACAAAAAGCCATGACGTAACAGAAACGCAGTTTCTTTGGTGAATAGGTAGAAACACTCGATAATTCATTATCATATTGCACGATAAATAAAACCCCGGATGTCTGTTAGATCAATATCTTCGTTCGAAAATAGGCTCATGTGAAGAATATTGGACATTGTTGTGGGCTATGGGCAATGCTAAGGCCACACATACCAAACAATAAAAAGAGGGCAGACACCTGGACGGAAATATTCTTACACTTCTGTCTTAGCATGAGAAATGTACCAACCCGAAAAATAACTTGCACATGGTATAACAGCATACGCGTGTAAAATGATGCTGAGCTGAACAATATATAAAATCAGAAATAGCAGCCCTCATGAGAACCAAACACGTCATCTTGAAAGTCTCATCAAAATTCCTATAATTCCGATCAACGATATACACATCACACCACAGGAACAGCATCAGCATTCACCCAAAGATCCAGCCGAACACGCCGGGTTGATGGCAGCGCACTATACAGTCACATTACCACGATAATCCCATTTATCAAGCGGATTTCCAACAAGTCTCTCACCACCATCAGCTGTCTATTTACAAATACAAAAAAGCTCTTCAGTGAACTTTAGTGCTTCCTCAAGATTATCACTCAGACCACTACTAAAACCTGAACCTCCACCATTACCTCTGAAATTAGCGGAACCTGATGATGAACGATTTAGTATTCAGAGAAAAATGGTAACAGCATTAAGGAAGTCTAGATGATGAAGCTGGATGATAGACTTCGACAGCCAAAAATCTAAACTTCAAGAGCTAAAAAAGCACTAATACAAAACTACACACATCGCTCTCTAAAGACTTGTTCCATCTGAGCTGAATGGGGTTACATATGCTGCCGGACTCTACATTGTCAGGAAAACACACCGTCAATTCCAAAAGCAATGGAGGTCGAGAACAAAAAGACACAACACCACATTGAAGACTGAAGCTCAAATAACAACTAAACTTTGGCAGAAAGGAATTGTCTCAGATCAAACAATTCTTTGTCGCTTCTACAGTGCAATGTCAGCTAAAGAACAGCATCTGCATGGTCAATTTTAAATATTAAAAAAATATAGAGTATATTAAAAACATAGCGAAGGAACTTGAAGGCTAGATTCCAGGACTTGCCAAAAGTATCCTAACAAAGACAAAACAAACAAAGCGAAATTTGAAAAAAACAGTTTTTAAAATAAAAATGTAAGCTCGTTATACAGAATATGAGAAATAATCCCAGTGGAAAAGCTACCGAAAAAGCAAGAGCTAGAAAACTACTGGAGGATTCTGTTTGAGAATAAGGGGCCATGAAATCAAGAGGCAAATTAGATTTTAGATATAGGTCGTAGTAATGAAAACAAGTCATAAATGCCAGAGCCAGAAACCGAAAGTTAGATCGATTTTAGAATCACAAAAAACTGTCATAGACAACATACCAAATTTCTGGTTTAACAAACTACCATTACGTAGTAGCCATTATAGTAGTTACTTGACCAGACTGTTGGGGGGAGAAACGGGGGGAGAAACGGACACATCAGCATAGCTAGTGAAAGGTGATGCAATCCTCATACTCGAAACAAGTGACACACAACATCCTACTAATTACAGGCCCATCTGCTATCTCACTACAATCTAAAAAACTTATCACTAGTCTGGTTGCAGAGAGCATCTACAAACACATATCTTCTGGAGCGTATCTAGAAAAAAGGACAAGCAGGCTTCCCGAGGACGTGTTTAGGCACCAAGAACAAATTGTTTATTTAGTAAGACTAACTTTGAGGACTGTAAAAATAGGCATATAGACCTAAACATGGCCTGGATCGATTACTAAAAAGGCATATGGTAGTATGATCCCAAAATGGCTTTTCTGGTGCCTTGAATTATGTAAGATACATCCGGTCATTAAGAAACCCATGACTGTACATATAACGATGTGACAAACAACCATTACATTAAGCTACACAAATGAAACAATAACAATATCTGACGTCTAGATCCGAAGCTGATCTCCTCTACTCTTTGGCCTGGCGATAGATCCGCAATGTGAATTACTGAACAACAAGCCAGAGTTCTTACAACTTAAGCCAGGGTCGCCAACAAGACTCACACAAAAGAGTAAACTACCTGCTCTTCATGGATGACGTCAAGCTGTATTCCACTTCAAACGCTAACGTAAGTCGACTCTTCACGGTTGTCTATACCATCTCCAAATATATTAAAATAGAGGTTTGTCCTGGAGAAATGTGTCACGTGCCTCCTCAAAGCTACGAAGAAATTAAACGGAAAACACACAGATTGATATAGATAGGGGTATCAAAGGTCTTTAATAGCAGGAAAAATGCAAATACCCTGGCATATAAAGAAACGATTCAATTCCACGTGCCAAGATAAGTAAAAAGAATGGCAGAGAATATTACACCATGTTATGAAAAATCTGCAAAGCACAGCTTACAAAAAAAGTAACTGCCATACACCAACAAGCCATGCAAGTGATAACATTCAGCTATTGCATTATTGATTGGCCACAAAAAGACATAACAGACTAGACACTAAAACAAAGAAACTGCTGACACTGTACAGAGAAATGTACATAAACCAGTGTCTACTGAGGCTGTATCTGCCTAGAAATGCAAGAGGTCTTTCAGACATTAACCATCAACATTGACCCACTGTTGTGATCACTGTTGAATACCTGATGAGTTCCCAGAACCCAAACGTATTGATGGTACGTCAACACCAAGAAACCGGGGCGGGGCCAATAGAACAACTTCTATGATAAAACTGGCCACATATTTTGGACAATATTGCCTTATAAATGAGGCAGAAACGGAAGGCAAGGCTGCAACGGACATTGTTTGAAAGAGCCGCCAGAAATACCTCAATACCTTCCATTGCAGAACACCGAAAGAATGGGCCAACAAGCAATGTGCCAAATATGTTCTGAATGAACTATCTCAGGAATATATAGATAATAAGGCTCTGTAAACTCTCTGAAAAGGGGATCGCTCCACTCTGATCAAGACAGAATGATACTAGCTTCCCAACATCAAGGATTGACGACCATAGCCTTTAAAAAGATGAGTGGTGATAGCAACCATAACAAATGCAGGTTCTGCCACACAAGAAATGGAGAGTGTGAACCACCTGACATCCAGTTGTAAGGTTCTACTAGGGGATACCTACTATACAATGCAAACACAACGAGGTGTGCAAATATCTTCACTGAACCATGTGTAAAAAGTTAAATATCCAGTGTAGAAGCAAGTAGTGAGAAACTTATACCACGTAGAGTAGTTGGTAATAAATCATTTACTATCCACTATGACTATGAAATCCCCACAGCTTTACATCAAGACAATGGAGCTGTTTAATCTGACATAGTAATGTTGGACAATAGGATGGAAGTAGCAACATTCATTGAAGTTGATGTTAGTAATGATGCTGGCTTGAACAGAACTGAAAGGGAAACGATAACGAAATACCAAGTTCGTATGTACGACATGAAAAGAAACTGAAATCCCAGGAAGATCTCCATTGTTCCAGATATTAAAGGAGCAACCGGACTCATAAAAAAGACTTTCAAATACTACCTGACCATGGATCGCGCGACTGGAGTGTCTGAAATAAGGGGGTTAATTTCTTGCATCAGGTAGGATGCCCCATCCCCAAAGAAAACAAAAGAATAAGAAAATTGAAAAAAACAATCAGATAAAGTCTCAAGATATGACAGACACACATTTGATATCCACACACTAAAAAAACAACAACAATATAAAAACAAGTCAGATGTCCCGGATAGTAGGCGTGCTTAGCATGGGAAAGGGTGGAATGAGAAATTTGTACACATTTCACGACAGAAGGGAAAATAATGGAATATCGAGAGGGCTTTTTGTTACTCATACTTCAGAGAAACCAACGGCCATAATTATGGGGATCGCACAGTTGCTATGTTATTAACGACGCGGCCTTAGGACCTTGTTGTGCCTGGTTCGAATCCAGTTCATTCCACAACAAATATTTCATCAAAACCCACACCTGACCTTGTGTCTAATCTCCCGTAGAGGAGGTAAATAAAGTATTAAGAAAAAATTCATCGAAGAAGATCAATGGAGTTAAAAGTAATATTTGCACAGGACAATGTATAGTAAAATACTGAGGAGACTTTCTGTCACTCAGATTTCAGATCACCCGCCTATTGTTATGAGCGATGACTCACTAGTAAGGTCTGATGTGTAACTCCAAATGATAAGAATGATCATACTACTACTACTATTACTACTGCTAATAATAATACTAATACTACTAATAATAATTATAATAATAATAAGAAAAACATTCATTAATTGAAAGTCAGTCTTAGTAGCTTATCAAAGAAAAGAGCCGTAAATTTCGATTCGGGCAAAATAAGAATCCGAGCGTTCGTGGTGAAAAAAAGAGGAGCTTGGTTGTAAATAGAACGTTCACCTATTCGCCATTGCATCACCTACACCAGGTCGGACGAGAGTTAATTTGAAAGATGTTAATCATTAATGCTTTTTGAAGTGTTGCCATATAATCTTGTGCATAGATGTCAACAAATGAGCTTATAACGTGATTTTGGGAGATTATTGATTAAGATCGGGAAAAGGGTTGAGCCGAGAATGGATCCTTAAGGTGCGCCGACCTTGATACTAAGTGCTTCAGACTTGTAAAGCGCACTTTTGTTTAAAATCATATCAAGGGTCTTAGATATCTTTAGAGCTACCGCCATAGAAACTAAGCCTCTGTCAATAGAAACTATGATTCTGTGTCGTATTACAGACAGCACGTCATCTGTTGATCTTGTAAGACGAAATCCATATTGCTTGTCTTTGAGTAGATTGTTTTCGTTTAGGTGGTTAACAACTTCTTCATTTATCATAGATTCAAACAACTTAGTCATAACGCACAGAAGACTGATTGGTCTGTACTGAGATGTAAAATGCCTATATCCATTATTTTTTAAATACTGGCCAGACTGGCACAGTTTGTTAAAATTATGGGAAGCATTTCTACCTTAAGCAACAATTGAATAGCTTTGTAAAGACAGGAGCTAGTTCCGGTTGCAGCTTGTTTAGCACTGTTTTCGTAATGTGGTCAGGACCCTTTAACATCCGAGGCAGATATGTGCATGTCGCCAGAGTGTTTACAATCATAAAGGGGGAAATTCATAAGGATGGTCGTCGTAATTGCAAAAGGTAAAATTTAGTGCACAGTTCTTTTCGCAAAGTGTTGCTTCATCGGATGATCAGGATGTCACCTCTGATCCATTGATGATGGTCGGTATAGAGGTCTTACATCTGTTCGGGATCTTATTCGTTATTCACTAAACATTGTAGGAACGAAGCCTCTGCTGAGCGACTCGAGATTTAAGGGATTGGGCATTAGACTCGTATGTGTTTTCTAAAACCCTTTTGCGATCAATTCTAAAGGTGGTTTATAGTTCCGAGCATCTATTTCTTTAAACCAAATTTAAATAGTGATTTCTGTGAGCATATGCGGCGGTGCATTCACTATGGAAATCAAACGTTGCATATCACTTGGCAACCGGCAGTTCTTCAATAAAACAAATACACAATGAATAAAAATGGTAATATATAGTATTCGCGTTCACTATTCATAGTGATTGAATAATCGTAATCTACTTTAAGGGGCGGGGTTATGTCTCGCAACTAACTTTGAGTTATCAAATACAGTGACGCGCTTCCGCCTACATAACCAACTTTGGGCTGAATCTGTTCTTTTACAGAAGAGAAGGAAACAGCATTAATGAAACTTAGATTAAAACATTGTCGATTTTAATATCAGTATACATATTAAAATAATAATGTAAATAAATGAAAATTAAACTTTGAATATATAAACTAATTTAATTGTGAAATATAACATATTCTCTCCTCATCTAATCTCCGTTATTATTAAGTTATCTTAAAAGCTATTCGAATGACCGTTTTTAGTCTAGAGTTTGTACATGATTTTGGGTCCTTATGTAGTTATTGGAGTCATTATTTTTAATGGTATTACCTTCAGTCCCATATTTGACCTTCTAAAACTTTACTTAAAAAGTATTTTAACTTATTTTTCGTTTGTTCAACTTTACTTACGTGCTTTCACGTACCGTAATTCTTTTAACGTGTGTCACTATGTTCCTTATACGTGTGTGCGTGCCCTTAAATTCTGTAGGTGTATATGTGTTCATTCATAAGTTTCTTTTACGTAACTTATAAATACTCATCATTCCAATTCTTTTAACGAGGTTCATATTAAGACTCTCTGACGCGTGTTTTTCATTCATTAGTCTATTTACCTCAATTTTCACGAGACAAGCGACACATGTCCGAAATATCGATTTCAATATCAATCCGTGACTTAACCTTCCTTCTCTATGTAGTTGTGATTCGTTTAATGGCTTAAGTGGCGATAAGTAATCACACTTCTCCTCGTCCTACACAAAGAAGACTGTACGCGTTCATTTGCAATTTCGAGGGTTTTATTTTTCTTGAGTGAAACATCAATTTATATGAGAGAGAGAGAGAGAGCAGATTTCCTTAAACTATCTGTCTATGTTATACACTTGCAGAAGGGTAGGTATATATCTTATCTTATTGGAGGATACATGTGTGAGCGCGACGAACACACCTCTTGCGGGGGCATATATTCGCCTTACAGCTATTTTAGCATTTTCAAAGAATCACAGCATATTATTTGTACATATGCCTATTCTCGCTTCCATACAGAATGATCAGAAATATTTGTTTTTTTTGTCAACACAAGACACTAATGCTACTGTCATATCGCTTGACGTCCCTTTAGCAACTGTGCGATCCCTTGACGAGCGGGTCCTCTTATCTGATTATTTAATTGTGGGAACATATTATTCACCCAAAATTTGTGTAATTCTAACCCGTAATTATGTTGACCCTTTTCAAAATTAACCTAATTTGATTGCCTTATATTCGTGATAAGGTACTCTATAATTCAACACTTATTGCTACTGAGTAATGATAATTCAGAGCCTCTTATTACATGGTATATAGAATGCCTAATCCCATTCTGCGAAATTAACTCTAATACTTATACCTACATATGTGTAGTATTATACATTCTATTAGTAGTGGATGTAATAATAGTGGTAGTATTCGTATGTATGCATCTATATTATATCTATCACAAGTATGTTGCTAAATTCGAATTTGATACACTTCTGCCCAAATCCTTATTATTCTTATTACTAGATGCAAAAGTACAGCATACCTTTGACTCATTGTTTTAAATATCCGGTATTCTAATAATGCTTCTAGCTAAAGATTGTGCAATGCTGGCCAATAAATTTGGAACTGATAAGTGTTTATTGATTTTTAAATTATGCTTAGTAAAAGTATAAGTATTAAAATTAACAGATAACCACAGCATCTAAAGTATACATAACATAATATTTGTTTGCAATTAATTCCAGTGCTTTTAGCCTATCAATAATTGAGAGTCAGAGAAAATGTTCAATGATAATACAGATTCTATGGCGCGGTATTTATTATATTACGCGGCCTCACAAAGTTGATTATGCTATAATTTGGATGTGTGAAAGCCAGACAGAAGTTTCAGCTTATTGACATCGGATAACAAAGCATCCATTTACAATGTCGGTTTCGTACAAAATAAAAGAGATGAGTTTTCCCATTGAGGTCATGTCTATTAAACAGAATGGCATTGCTGTATTTTAATTTATGGTATGTCTTTTCCGTTACTATCCCAATCTTTAATTAAAATGCCATATAGAATCTAAAAAAGGCCAGCTCGACACGATCGTTCATTTTGACATCAATACAAAGAATAGTGTTTTTGTTGTTATTTATTGCATTAAAAGATTTAGGCTTTACTGTTTTCTAGTTGACATGGGCGCAAGAAAGTGACATGGCCAGCGTTGTGCCAAATGATTGAAGAGGAGGATCATGTGCCAAATGCTCTAGATAGAGAAGGGGCTATGCCAGATAGAAAAGAGTAAAAGAATAAAAATATTAAAAAGCCAACACATTCATCAATACAGTACGAGTGAATTTAGTAATGCCAGGTAATATGTGTCTTCAATGACTAACATAAATCAAACATGACCCCAATTAAATGGTAATGACCTTTGTGACAGACTCGATAACAAATGTTGGCATGAAGAGGTGTAATTTTTTATTGTTAAAATATCATACACATAATTATACAAATTACATTATAAACCTATGTTTTCCGAGTGAGAATATCTATTCTAATCTATTACATTTAATTATATATATATATATATATATATATATATATATATATATACATTTCATACGTACAAAAAAGTAATCCATGGACACGTGTTTCTGGCTCACAGCTGTCATCATCATGGCTAACTTAGACAAGGACCTAACGTTCGATAATGATGTTTATAGTCCAGCGTCTTTACCATTGCCGTCTTGGTTCAATGGTAAAGACGCAGGACTATACACATCAATATCGAAGGTTCTATCCTTGTCTAAGTCAGCTAAGTGAGCTAGAAACACGTGTCCATAGATTACATTAATGTAAGTATAACATTTATATAAATATATATATATTTACGAGAAATACGCCCTATAAATTTAATGGCGACAAATTATGCAATTGTCTGCATCTTAATCACTTAGGAAGTAAGACAATCTAAATAATAGTAAGCGAAATAACAACAAATGTTGCAATCACCAATAAAAATAATTACATTAAAATACATCATATATATATATATATATATATATATATATATATATATAATTATGTATTTATATGCGTATAGTTTCATATTTCTTTTACTGTGAGTTTATCAATGCTTTTCTTCTTTAGCCTTCTTTCTTATATAGGTTAATAAACATTTTCTACAATATGCCTTAGTTCTGTGATTGGGTTATGTTTGAAAAATATGTCTTACTTGTGCTTATTAGCTGTAATTTATAATTAAGTAAATAAGTAACCAATACATCTCTTAGTAAGCATCCATTTATTTTACTAGCACCACTTGCACTATTTATCGATTCTAACTGTTATATATGTTAATGCGAGCATCTACAGAAAGAGTGCGACACATTCTCTCTCCTTCACACACCACACACACGCGTATGTTAATAAGATGGTAAGATATTAACACTCTTTAATTCTGTCTATATGAGAATACTAAATATAACAATATATATATATTCACTACTAGTACTACTACTAAAAATTATAATAATATAAAAGAAAAAAGACTTTTTATGTTTGACATGCAAGTATGACAGAAAACCGTTTTCTGTCATTGTTGACGCCATTCCCCATCGGGTCGTGACTACAATCGTTTTCAGCATGCCGACGATTCAACTGGGCACAGAGATTTACTAAAGATGTCTAAATCTACCCTTTTAAATGAAACCGCGGTACATTTCATAAATATGTAACATACGGTATTTAAATAAATTATATTAGCTCTCTTATATCATCGAGGACTTTCATATACAACCTGATACACTTTATGCCTTTTATACACACACACACACACACACACATATATATATATATATATATATATATATATATATATATATATATAATGAAATTATTAAAAAAATACTTAAACGTGATGGAAAATGAAAATAGAAATTTTTTTATATATTCATCAGCGTTTCGTCTTTATTCTATGATTTCATCAAGATTATTGATTTGAAGAAATAACATACAATTATAATATTCTATTTTAAAATATTATATTGTATTATATTCCCTAGGATCGATGATCTTGTGGAAGACTTAAAATAAAGACAAAAATATGAATAATTTTATTTATTTTTTATTTTCAATATATATATGTATATATATATATATATATATGATATATATATACACACACACATACACACACACACATATATATATATATAGATATATATATATATATATATACACACACACATATATATATATATATATATATATATATATATATATATATATATATATATATATATATGCACTAGAATATCAAATTCTAGTGACAATGTCATTTTTCATCATCATAAACGTGTTAAAGCCTCCACCTTCATTTCTAATAGTTTCGACATCTTACAGAATGGCACACTATACACTGGTTACAGCGTTCTTGTTCAAAATACAACAGTATAATGAACTTATTCGGTTTTATTCTAATTATTAAAAAGTACTTATATATATATGTGTATATATATGTGTGTGTGTGTATGAGTGTGTGTGTAAGTGCGTGTCTTCAAGAGAACGGAACTTGTGTCTCTTAGAGGATGATTATACTAAGAATTGAATGTTCTGATGATACTTATGGACTATTTATAATTTCTTGATTTTGATAAGAAAATTATTTTTAAAAAAATGGAAAAATGAAACATGGTTAAATCGAACAGCAGAATTATGTTATGTTTAAAAGTGTTTATATATATATATATATATATATATATATATATATATATATATATATACATATATATAGACCTCACAACTACTTTCTACCATCAACAAATTATACAAGATAACCCAACCCGAAACAACTAACTCACAATAACAACACATCAAATCTGCCAAAATAAACTCTTATAACAACACTCACACGACCCATTTTCTAAAAAACAACACAACTCTCTAATACACACACAATATATATATAAAGCCATCACCTTTCAACAACTCCTCAAATCAATGGAACAAACAACATTCATAATTTTTTAGAAACCACTCGCCGAACAACAATCCCAGATTAGACAACATACAACCCAAAATCATCAATTTATCCACATACACATTTACAAAAGTAAGAAATAGAAATACCATTATGAGGCCACAAATTCTATCTCAACTCGCAAAAGTAATATCACAGAGCTGAGGAAGGACCTTAAAACATCGGAACACAAATTTCGATTCATAGAAACACTAAACAATAACAAAAACAAAACAGATGATTCATTAGTGAGAAACAAATCAACATATTTCCCTAACAAACACAACAATACGTAAGAACTAAACACCTTCTTTGAAAACCTCTGGAACCTCAACCCTCAGAGTTAAACTAAGCCCACCAGTAACCTAACATCTAAACAAAATCAAGCACTAGATCACATCCTAAATAATAACAACATAATTATAAAAGAGGCGGACAAAGACAGTGCGGTAGTAATCATGGACAAAAATTACTATAAATCGAAAACTATAAAGGTACTAGAAAACAAAGATTACTACAAACCAACTATCACACACATTGACAATAACACCATTTACAAAATTACAAAACTTTGCACAACATACAATAGAATACTAAGAAAAATAGAAAAGGTTTTCATAACAAACTTCATGATTAAAACAAACAACTTCTACGGACATAAATCAAATGAGATAAGAAATGCCATCAACACACATAAATTAGAATATATTAATGTCCCGAATCCCAGTGACCTTACATTTAGATTCATATTAGCAGGACCATCATGCCCAATAAGTAGACTGAGTAACTTAATTAACATATTACTACAACCATTCACCGAGCAAGTCAAGAGCTACATAAGAGATAACATTATAAAATTATGAAATGATAAAATAATAAAATAAAAAAATAATTGTTGAAAAAAAACTTGTTACAAATGTTATTAGCCTTACTCCTTTACATATATACTTTTTTCTCGGTGGAACTGCACTGATGCTCCACGCCCCTATTTTCTATATATGACTATAACGGAGGAATGCCACGAACAAGTAAACATCCTTGGAATACCTACTGGAACTCCAGAAAATCCACAACAACAAATAAACACTTCTCGAGGAAGAATTACGGAAACTAAACGAGAAAGTAGACACGGTACTTCATGTTCTATCCTATCAAGAAGACAAGGAACAAAAACATTTACGAGACAATCATACAACTATTCAAACACCAGCAAAAATTCATAGAAATCTACAGATTATCATATGTCCAGGACGAATCGTTCTAAACGAAATAACAAAACCTACAAAGATGGGGAAATCTCCTAAAACTAAGAAAAATGGGTTTCTACCATGCATCCACATATAGAACATTTCTTGAGATGGAGGAACAATTCATCTCAAACAAATTGCGAGAAAAAATAACACCACAGGACACGGAAGAACAACAAAATTTAAAAAGCCATAAATATATCGAAACTACAAGCCTAAATCGACATATAAGAAGACAACAAAATACACTTCACAAAAAAATACACGGCTTTCAATAACAACATCTGTACTGAAATCAAAGTATTATGCCCCACGGAGGCACATCAATCCCTATCAGAACTCTAGGAATCCGAATGCAAGGAGAAGGAAATAAATCCACCAATATTGTCCAAAGAAAAACAAGCCGCCCGTGTGATGTACGTGAATCGATGTGGCGAGTGTAAAATGCAATAAATTTGGGCAATTTGGGGCATTTTTTACCCCTCTTTGACACCCTGGAGGCGCGAACCAGAATTTTTCTGACGTCAAGAATGCTCATCTTATATCTATAAAAATTGCCTCTACATTTTGGCCAAGTTTCAGAAAAATTGAATTGATGGATCAAACGTTATGGGGTAAAAGGGTCATATTTTTGCCATTTTGGGGGCTTTTGACCCCCTGGAGGCGCGAACAATTTTTTCCCAAGGTCAGCGATACTTCTTTCTATTAGGAACAATTGCCTCCACATTTTGGTCAAGTTTCAGAGAAATTGAATTGATGGATGAAAAGTTATGGGGCTAAAAATGTAATTTTTTGCCAATTCGGGGCCTTTTTACTACCTTAGGGGCTAACCAGATGGTTTTCCAAAAATTGGAGAATGTCACTTTCTATCCTGACAACAGTTACAACTTCATGAAAAATCTCAGAGAAATTCAATGGATGGTTGCGGAGAAAAGTCAGGACGGACGGACATGCCTCAAAACATAGGTCCCCCGATTTATAAAATCGGGGGACCAATAACTTGGCTAAGAAGCTTATCCGACAAAGAAAAGACAAAACAAACATCATACATGAACGAAAATAACAACTCAGAACAAAACCCAATGAAAAACACACACACACGACATGCACACACCCAGCGGAGAACACAAAACAGAGGTAAGAAGCAAACCACATACCACACACAAACATACATACACAATAGACCCAATTACTCACAAACAAACAAATGTTCCCTGTTTTACGCATCATATTAATATCATATATTATTACATTATTAAACAACAAGCTTTAGTTATAAGCCAGAAAAAAGCGCATGTGTGTGAAAACGATGCGCCCTCGCTAAACATTAAATTCTAAAATCCATCTACCATGAAAAATTGATTTATGTAATGCGCTTTTCTATTGAATAAATCTATCAGTTTAGATTGAGGCCGGTCATCATTCTAATGTCATCTTGTTTTCATTTCTATATATTCGTAATATTGAATATAGATTCGGAGTCATACAACCGGCGCCGTTATTCTAGTAATAAGAGAATGCTCTATTTATTTTCATAGTTTCATAGTGTCAGTAAATTGTAATTGTTGTTTATATTATTACGACATAATAGTAGAAATAAAATTAATGCGTTACATGATTCGAAACGATAAGGGAAGATAACTGAGGTTGAGTGTTTTTATGACAACACTGGGAATGTAGTCTTTTTGAAAATGTGCACACACTGGTAGTTACATAGGTAGGCACACTGTTCGCAAATCAAGCATATAATATCTCTAGACGATTTAACATATGGCATTTAATTATGATGCCGTCGTAATTAAATATATGGAGAATCAGTTATTTAGCTTGTAATCTGTAAGTTATTCAAAATTGGTTCTAATAATTATGATAATATACAGGGTGGGCAAAAATAAGGGTCCTATTTTTAAAAATTCATAACTTTTTTATTTATTGATTTTTTTTTTTTTTAGAATAAGTAAAGGACCCCTTCCGAAGCAAGCATGAGCCGTATTAGCCCTAATGAACGTACCCTCATTTAGAAAACATTATTTTTGCTTAAAAAACTCAAAACAGTGTAAAAAACAATACTTTAGTTTTTGTAAGTTTTAAGAAGTGTTTTTCGGCTAAAATTTGTTTTGTTTATTTCAAAAAATCTCGGAAGGGTCAGTCTACACACACATAAAGTTAGGTGAGTTTAACTTTTATTTTGTGGAAGTTATTCAAATTCAAGTTATTCAAGTTTAAAGATAGGACCCTTATTTTGGCCCACCCTGTATATTGCCTGATATATAAATTCGAAAATTATATTAATGTCTACAGGCTCCAAACGATGATGAATATTAATAGAATTAGTGCGAAACGAGGGTTAGTATGACATCATTGAATAAAAGATACTATGATGGATCATATATATATATATATATATATATATATATATATATATATATATATATATATATATATATATATATATATAAGGAGAGAGAGAGGAGAGAGAGAGAAAGAGATATAGGGAGACAGGGGAGATTGAGAAAACGAGATATGCGTATATATATGGATTAAATATGTTCATATATTCTGCAATTTATAAATATTTAGTGCACATATTCTGAACAGATTAAGGATGCCTCTGTGAACCGGGTTCGCTCCCTATTACTGTTTAAAATTATTATTTCTCTGTTCTGATGAGAGCCATAAGCTCGAAACGATGTCATACGTAGCTAAAATATTAAAATATAATTTAATATTATATACATATATAAATATATATATATATATATATATATATATATACATATATATATATATATATATATATATATATATATATATATATATATAACAGGTGTTATCTATAAAAGAAACGTAAAAGTAATTAGACATGCTTTTCACTACAAAATCCCTTAAATTAATTTTAATCAGAAAAATATATCAACTTTTATTTGGCAGCTTTGAGAGTAGATAAAGCGAGGAGATAACTTACAAGAAATATACTCTGTGAAACGATAATAAATCGGACATGCATTCGTCCATTAAAATTGTTTATTGAATCTTTAATGATTTGATGATTCAGTTTAGCCGAAGGAACATTTGTATGCATATCAACGATTTTAACATTATTTATTTAATGGAAATCCTTCCGGACGAGGCATACAATTACTCGATGTTAGGAGCTAACAAGAATTAAAGATGATTATCACAAAAACAGGAGATGCTTATTAGCCTTAGTCTTAAAAAGGCCAAGGCTATAAGTAGGAGGAAAACAGTCAGCAGGAAGAGAACTCCTCTAATGAGATGGAACAAAAGAAGGAGGGAATAGATCAGGGAATTCTATAGAACACATGTAATAATAATAATTATGGAAAAGACGAAGACTAGCAACCTTTGATAAGTAGGGTGCAGAGAAGAACAGGTGGGGCTGATCAAATTACATATACGTTTCTGTACCTTGACAAGCACCCTTAAACAGGACAGATTCACCAGCACAAATATGACAATAGTACTCCATACATGGTCTGATAGAATATTTGTAGATATAGAAAATAGCCTCATGTGTCAGAAAGTATTTGGATCGATAGACAGACTGACTTTACGAGAAGCAGAAATAGAAATTGTTTTGTCAAAGTGAAAGTGAAGGATTTATAATGTCGAAGAACGTTTAAAAAGGGGAACCTAACTGTATGATAATTATCTTATATTATAAGAAAACAGTACTCTCAGAAAACATTTTTCTTAGAATGGTTTCGTTTGGACATAGGGTACATCAACCATCCATTATCTTTAGAAAACATTATTCCTAAAAAGCATCACTCTTCCGCAGTAGTAATCTTTGTTCTCAACATGATTGCCCCTCATCCACCACCTTCTAGTATCTATTTGAGAAAAGATAAATGAGAAGTTAGATTCTGATGTTTGTAGTAAGAATCATATTGAATAATACGGTTCGAGTGAGCTTTAAGATACAAGATCATTACGTGACCAGACGATTTATCAGAACGGGCCCTTCTAAACTCTCGTCTAGCATTCCCATCCCAATTCTGTTATGATATATCTTTGTATATGAAATCACTATTAGCATAGTTAGGACAATAGAAGGAAAATTAGTAGACATACGTTAAAATTGCTTGGTTTTCCCCTAGGGTTGTTTGATATAGAACGTCATAGCCAAACTAAAATTACCACTGAAGTCTATTGCAAAGAAATCCAAAGCTGAAAAAGTCAGGTTGTAGATGATGCTGGACGATTCCAAATACACGATGCTAAAGGCAGTACAACCATTTCTTAAGATAAGAAATAAGGATACAGTCCGAAACGCTATAAATGCGGGTAAAGAAAACCTATCTCTCAAGAAGATCATCGGACTCACTCATAAAAATAATCTGGTTTGGTAATTACGAGCATTCAAAGATTGTCCACGACTTCAGTCAAAGATCGCAAAGACCTAGTCATTCGGGAAATTGGGAACAAAGAGGAACTCAAACGGTTCGTAAAAAAAGTCCAACATTCACAGCAGAGATAATGAACGAACTGGGAAGAAGCCATCTAAAGATCCCTTACATAGAATGACATTTGGCATATGACACTGTTTGGATTGAGCTTCATCATGATCTTAAGTTACGATGCACTTTCAGTAAGTGATAATACCAATCAAATAGAAGAAGGAGGACTTTTCAACTTGTTCCTTATGTAAGGAAAAGCCCCAAACAATGGAGTCTGTTCTTAGTTCCTGTAGAATGGTCCTTGATAATGGTCGATATACGTGGCGACACAACAGGGTATTAGAGGAACTGCACACAAAACTTAGCAGTCAAATGAAGCCCGAAGCAGCTAACATCAGAGAGAGAGAGAGAAGATGTGGGTTGGTTCTAGCAGATTACTTTTAGTAATTTGGATGCGCTAATTCCGAATCCGCAAACTGTTTTTCTCTATAAGGTGTCAATTATCTTGTAAAGTGTGTATAAAAAGTTTGCATTTTTAGTAAATTAATGCATTTGGATGAAATACCATCGTTTCATTTAATAAATTAAAAGGATTGCAATTGAAAAATGTCATTATTGTTTATGCTATTTTTCAAATATATAAAAGTATATTTAGATTTTCAAAAGAAAAGATACTATTTTAACTATTTATTTGTACGATTTCACCTAAAAAAATGTTTCAAAAAGTTTTAAAATTACGTTAAATTACAAGAAAAAGCAAAAACGAAAAAATCTTAACTGGGGTCTGTATTTGACGGTACATAATATTTTGTTAATGCATGGTACCAGACACATCCTATTGTTGACTCCAAATGAGATCTGCGAACATAACTGGGCCGCACTTTTCATTGAAACAAGCTTCTATTGCAGCTACATTTTGGTGAAATCGTTCACAGTTTTCATCGCTTAGATCTGATGAATTGTCCAGGATGAAGTTGGGAATGGAGAAAATGGAGCTTGAGCGACATGTTGCATCCCAATTTCTAATACGATTTAATAAAGTAAGTCACATAAACATCATAATCCGCAGACTTATTCGTACCCAAGAAACCATTGTATACTCTCTTGAAGCTAATCCGCGCTGATAGTCCTAGTCTAGTCATAGTATCATCGAAAGTGTCGTCAAGCATTGCTTTTCTAATCTGTCGACCAACAAATACACCTTCCTGTACTTTCGCATCACTTAATTGGAGAAACTTTTCTTCTCATATTCTTAAAAGCAAATTTTAATTGCTTGACTAACACTAATTTAATAAGCAAACGGAGGGAGAATAATTTCTTTCCTTTTCTACGAGTGGTTCTCGAATTACGTTGTAGGAGCCTAGAACACTGCCGCTGGGTTCCTATTCTGAAGGTATGTAATGTTCGTATTTGGCTTGGCTATCCCAATTACATTTTATGAACCTTAATTGAACGGCAGTCAAAATCGCAACCACTTTTAAATCACAAAATATTTGCTATTCATACTCTACGTACTTTATTTTTCTAGAATAAATTCCAAAGTTTAATAATTATTTCCTAATTCTACCGAATGGGCAACTGGAATCGATGGTAGGGTGCTTCCATTATGTAGAATACAGCGTGTATGCTGTGAAGTGATGCATCGATAAACAGTCTCCATTCAGTAGGGCCGTAGCTCAAATTCAAATCAATGACAAGTCGAAGAAGGTCATTACGATATTACAAATTGTTTTCTAAAGAAAATCTAGGTACAAAATCATCAGAACACGATCTGAACTAGCTTAATAGAACATCTTTATGCAACAAATTATTTTCTTGTAGCCACAAGACAGTTTCGCTCGGTTTGGGCGAAAAGACGTAGTTCTGATTCTGAATCTTCCATCTCGTAAACTGTATCGTGTTTATATGAGGATGCGCCTTCTGTTACTGACTATTCGGAATCAAAAATCAAATAAATGTTTATCTTTGCTCTTGGTGGAACAGGGGTTTCTCCAAAATGTGCCACAGCACAGATTGCTGTTCTAGGATTTGGATATTTGACAGTTTTTAAAATTTTCCTGTGATTTCTGAAATAAAAATTACACATTTTACTTTATTAAGAAGGCTAATGAGTAATAAAAGTAAGAGTAGTACTAGAATTTAATTAAAAGTATGAAGTTAATATATATTTACCTATGTTGTAGTAAGACATAAATAGCAATCTTCTATGTGATTTTGCGGCTCCCTCCAGACCATCGACACACCGAATTTGAGTCCTTTTTCTGAAACATTTGCCTATTTCGTTAGAGCAAAGAAACAAAACAAATAATATATATAATCACCTCAGCTGGCGCAACAATGACCCCACTATTATTTGTGATAAGGGGCAACGGCCAGACATTTTTCTATCTGCAAGACAAGTAAAAGACCCCTCTTGGTTGAATTGACAGCACCTTATGAGAGCCTGATAGAAAAATAACACCGATACAAGATAGAGACATACGAATACCTAAAAAGAAAGCTACCCCGTGAAGGTTATTGTGTAATGTTTCGAGTTGTTGAAATTGGAACAAGAGGATTCCTTGCGGACTCTTTGTTTAAAATCCTAGGCCATCTTGGAATTAAAGGCCAAATAAATCACACGCACACGCCTCATAGAGATAACCGAACAATATGCAATGTGGCTCTGGGCACAAAGAAATATCACATGCTGATAAAATAGCAAGTTCCCAACTGTATAGTTATCTCTTTGAGAGGACAACGTATTTATTTATTTATTTTTATTTATTTATTTTTATTTTTCACCTGGATAATAGAGAGTTTTCACGTAACTAAGACGTGAGACACCCAACTGTTAAACAACACGTTAAACGCTGCACTGTTAAACGACACATGAGACGTGAAGCCGTTAAATAAACAGTTGTTTTGATTTCATGTAACAGTTCATTGAATTGCAATGCAAGTAAAATCACGGGGCCTCACATAAGTGAGGGCTCGGCGATACGCGAAAAACCCATCGCTAGAAAGGCCTTGAAACAATGTGTATTCTCTCCTGGTTACCAGAAATTACCTGGAGGCAGGCCGAAATAAAATATTCTACAAGTGTGAACAATTGAGGAAACATTAATATTTATATATATATATATATATATATATATATATATATATATATATATATATATATATATATATATACAAACCTACAAGGTAAGCTGTTTCATCAAACTAACTATATTCTGTTGTCCACTCACTTTATAGCGAGTTTCTGCTACTGTTCCGGTGGTTATTTTAATTCTTGAATATTTTTTAGATTTAGCAGTATTTCGGTACCGTAATTTTTAATAATAGGTATTCTCCGTATTCTTCTTTTTTTTTGTTCCTTTTTCCTTTAATTTTATTGTTTCTTTACGATTTAAAAAAAAAATACTTTCATTTTATGTTTCTTATTTTATTATTATGATTTACATTCGAATAATATCTTTATAAAAAATGGGTATGTTTAACTAGCTCTGTCAGTATTTAAACATGGTGCCGAGTTAGAAAGTAAACGGTACCATTTGCTAATGAACCTGCATATATACATGTTTAATCATTTGAGTTTTCATATTTTTAATAATCTTTTAGACACGATTTGACCCTTTCCTTGTAATTAGTCACACTCATTAAACATCCAACATATAAACTCTGTATTTTGTTTGTATTGATGATGATAAAATGGACGGCAAACAATAGAATATATTCAAAATGAATTAACACATGTATAATGAAATCTAATTTTCTATTATTATTATGTATACATATAACTTTTGGAAGCAATTACATTTGAATTTGAATTTTTTATTTGAATCGAGTTTGAGTTTGAAATTGAGTTTGAATTACCTACTGGGGAGTGTGAATTACCTACTAGACACAATCCTCGAGTGTCTTCGGTCTCTCTGTACAATGGTTCGTCATGATATCCTGATATGAGGATACTTTCTCAACAAGTAAATCCTGACCAAATATCAAAAGTACTATAGTATTTGAAGCACAAATAATATCCCCTCAGCCCGCTTTACACTGCCTCATACAAGGAATGGTACGGTTTTTCCAAGTAATCTTACCTCAAGTAACAGTACTAAGCTAGATACTCCACCAGACTAGATGAATTATTGCCTGGAATCCGGTAAGATCAAGAGACCACAAGAAAGATATACTAAAACATATACTTAACAATTCAATTAAGGAGAGGCAAATTAAAGTTCTTAATTCTTTTACTAAATCAACGTTTGACAGGTAAAGGAGAACTTTAATGGAATATTTGAATATCTATGTATCTCATATAGAGATTAAGTGTTAGCCCCAGAAAGAGGCCCCTTGATTTCTGAGAACTTCGACTGAAGTAAAATAAAAAAAGAAATAGTGTATATATATATATATAGAGAGAGAGAGAGAGAGAGAGATAGAGATAGAAGAAAAAAGAGTGATAAATATGCGACGATTGTCCAAATTTATTTCAAATTTCAATTGTTCAATGCAAGGTTGTCAGTAATAAACTAGTGTTTATTTTTCTTTCCTTAAGCCAAGGCTTTTCAAAGATCGAAATCTTATCATCAGAGGAGAAATACAGATGGATAAGTTGGCTTTCGAAAAAACCAAAGTTCAAATATTTGAAAAATATGAGAATTATTATTAAAAATTATTAAAATAATTTTTGTCAAAAAAAACGTATTGAATGAAAAGAAAAATTCCGTGAAAAAGATATGCAAATTGTCCGGGTGGTAAGTTTCCGTTGAAAAAGTTCGGTGAAATTGTAGAAAGTGAAGAAAAACTCTTTGCATGGGAGCAGATTGGAGAAGGTGCTCAAAAGTAGATAAGTCCAGATGCACTTAAAAGAGGCTGAGAAGAGGAAAACAGGCCATTTTTTTTATTTACTTCCGGGCCTAGTAAAACAGTAGGATCTCATACAAGGATTAACTCAGAATGAGACAAAATATATATATATATATATATATATATTGTGAAACTAGAAACAATTTCTTTCTAACGGAATTGTATTTCTTCTTGGGCGATTACTAAGAATATAATTACTCTCTCTTAACTCATCCTTGAAGATTTCTTAAACGAAATCTGTTTTTCGTATGTCATACCGAACTTTCTTCTACAGTTTAAGAAAACGATTAAATATCTTAATTAAAACAAAGCTGTATTGTAAAAGAAAACTAGTGCTTTTTATTGTATGTTACATCTTCTACACAAATAATCTTAACTCATTGGGCATCTTCTAACCATATTTATCTGAAGTGATTTCTAATTTTAGGCTAAACAATATTTTTTAATCTTATAGTAAACAACATCAATATAGTTTAGCATTAAGCGTAGATAGTATTTGCAATGTGCAACAGTTTATTAGATTTTATTGAGCTTAATCCTGTAGAAGATTACACAACATGTTGTTAAGTTTTATCATCTCACAAGAGATGTTTGAAGTTTCGATAATGCTCTGATGACACACGTAAATGGTAGATAGCAGAGCTTAGATTTATTAAGCTTCTCTAAGAATAGTAGGTAATCAAATGGATATCAATTAGTTTATCCATCGTCTCTTCTGACATGAATACATTAGGTCACGATCTCCCAGTAAAGTGGATCAAGTGAGAAGCAATAAAAATCGTCTACAAAATGCTGACAATATATCCAAAAATCTCATATCAGGAATATAACATTATGATTAATAAATGTTAGTATCACATATTTGCTATTTGAAAGAATATCTATAAGAATGCATTAGAAATAAATTATCTGTATAAGTAATACTCGCCAACCATGTACACGTGCTGGTCAAAAAAATAGAACATATGTATAAAACTGTAAAAATCATTCCGTTTGAGATAATTTTCGGCTTTCAAATTGTGTAGGCGAAATATTCGATATGTAAATAACAATTACAACTATTGTTAATCATTTGTAATATTTGCATATGTCAGACTTTATTGTCACAGAGTAGTTTATTGTCACATTAGGAAATTCAGCGTTTCAATTTAATAGAACATTATTCGTTGAGTAATCTTAAACTCAAAAAAATTATGTGTTTAAAAAGATTTTGCAAGTAATTTAATCATAATCTCTCATTATGGGTCGCTCTAAAGACATATCTTTGTTTGAAGAGCAGCGAATGTTCGATTTGCGGGAAGTAGGAAAGACGCACATGGAAATCGCAACCAAGGTCGGATGTTCAAAATCGGTAGTGACCAAAGTGCTCCAGAAAGATGTTAAGGGTGTTTCCAACAGCAATCGCAAGAAATGCGGACGAAAGAAAAGCACCACTGAAAGACAAGACCGGGCACTGGACAAGGTGGCAAAGAAAAGTCGATTACAGTCAACTAGCCACATTACTAAAAGTGGAAACAGGCTTCTGGTGCCGACGTTTCACGAAGCACTACCTACCGAAGGCTCCAGCGACTGGGATACCAAAATCGTATAGCTGCCACCAAACCGCTCCTTAACAAAAAACAGATGTTGAAGAGGCTACAATGGGCAACTGCTCATCAAACCTGGACTACAGACAAATGGTGGCGTGTGATCTTTTCAGATGAGTCTAGATTTTCTATTTCCTTCGGCGACCAAGGGCCACGTGTTTGGCGAAGATCCACGGAACGGTATAACCAAGAATGCGTCAAGAAGTCTGTGAAGTTCCCGCAGTCTTGCATGGTTTTGGGCTGTATGAGTGCAAAGGGTGTTGGTAATTTCTGCTTCATCAAAGGAAATGTAAACGCAACAGTGTACCAAGATATCATGGAAGCTAATTTACTGTAAGTGCTGGATAATCAGTTTGACAGTGACGCCACATACATCATTTTTCAACATGACTTGGCACCGACACACTCTGCCAAGTCCACAACTTCCTGGCTCCGAGAACAATCGATCCCTGTTCTTGAATGGCCGGCGAACTCGCCAGATTTTAACGTTATTGAAGCCTTGTGGGATCAGATGAAGAGGAAGCTTCGCAAAGAAAAACCTACTAACTTTGCACATCTCACAGATTGTCCTCAATAAGAATGAGAGATTATGATTAAATTACTTGCAAAATCTTTTTAAACACACAGATTTTTTGAGTTTGAGATTACTCAACGAATAATGTTCTATTAAATTGAAACGTTGAATTTCCTAATGTGACAATAAACTACTCTGTGACAATCAAGTCTGATATATGCAAATATGACAAATGATTTAAAATAGTTGTAATTGTTATTTACATATCGAATATTTCGCCTACACAATTTAAAAGCAGAAAATTATCTCAAACGGAATGATTTTTACAGTTTTATACATATGTTCTATTTTTTTGACCAGCACGAGTATATTATTTATGCATGTAACCGGATGAAACTT
>OY744518.1:22423800-22736300 GCA_963556195.1 Sepiola atlantica
CCCGTGTTTTCTTTCCGTCGCTCATCGAATTCTCTTGTAATCAGCTTCTTCTCGCCGTCGTGTTCCCTTTCGTCCCCTGTCGTCTTTTGTTAGGAGTCGTTTTTCGTATGACTTCGTACACATATAGTAAGGACACTTGAGAAAAGACATAGTTCGGAAATAAAGATTTATTGAGAGAGAAAAACGTAAAATAATCACAATCTACAGTTACACTTAATTATGGAGGAGAGAGAGACAGATAACTATTAGATAGACAGAAACATAAGACAGACTTACATCAGCGCCCATCGCCGCGTGCGACACTAAAGTATATCGTTATTGTTTTTGCGACCGCCGGTGTTAACATACAAAAATGTATCCTTCAAATCTAACCGTTATTTCTCTATTTTGTCCCACGTGACTTTACGTCCGTGGGCCCCCTCCACAGTCTAAGCAAAGCAGTAGTAACTGCACTAATTGACCTATGATAAAATCTATACTAGCAAACTTACGCCCCTTTTATCCAACACGTTCACCCATGCATTATCACTCTTTTATATTTAGAGTAGAGGGTAGTGTAGTATCTGTTCTGTTGTCATAAGACATTCCTCCCAAGCATTGCATCCTATTGCGGTATATGTTCTTTTATCCTAAAACTATTATCCCAAGCATTTCTTCCTTTTGAATATAGTGTAGTATAATTTAACACTTCCCAGGCAATACGTCTTTATGTGGGCAAGGAGTGTAGTATATGTTCTTTCTTAATATACACTAAAGAAAATATGCAACCAGAAAGAGTATATTTATGCTTATACATATACATATACACATATACTCACATACACGTATATATATATATATATATATATATATATATATATATATATATAGAGAGAGAGAGAGAGAGAGAGAGAGAGAGATAGAAGAAAAAAGAGTGATAAATATGCGACGATTGTCCAAATTTATTTCAAATTTCAATTGTTCAATGCAAGGTGCATTTAGTAATAAACTAGTGTTTAAACACTAGTTTATTACTGAATGCACCTTGCATTGAACAATTTGAAATAAATTTGGACAATCGTCGCATATTTATCACTCTTTTTTCTTCTATCTCTACTATTGCTCTATCTCGTATATTGAGCTAATCCTTTTCACAATAGGTTCCATCTACTAAAAGTTTTCACTTTGGTTTTTTTTTATCCTATATATATATATATATATATATATATATATATATATATATATATATATAAGCTCTATTTGATATTAATCACTTTTTATAAACCCGGTGGAAATTCTTTGGATTACTACCCTGTGGATGTTTTACCTGGATTATATATATATATATATATATATATATATATATATATATATATATATATTTACCTGGATTATATATATATATATATATATATATATATATATATATATATATATATATATATATATATGACGGTCGTTCACACAGTCCTTAGCATCACACTGTAGGATCAGTCTTTGTAACAGCTTTTTGATACTTTTCAATATAGTATATTTTCAGATAATTCAACTTGGTCTTACGTTTCTACATCCAGTGAATGTATGTCAAGAAAGTAGGTGGCATCATGCTCTTTCGAACATTTCTGCGAAATATGGATGATCTTCCCATATTTCCCAAAATTGCGATTCAATAGGTGCATTTTAGTTTACGAAACGGAAGGTTGTTTGGCGAAGTAATTCAAAACACTTCTAGATAATTTTAGCAACCCCAACTTGAGTAGTATAACTGGGCATGTTTTCGGCGTGCACGAGCAGACTTGCCCTTGGCTTGCATCTGCTTCTCAACTTAATTACTTTCTGCACTTATCTACATTCTCATGCATATTTCTTTCGAATATACTTACGATTATGACTTGAGAATCACAAAATACAAAAGCTATAACTATAAACCTTTTTGCTGTGTGAAGAGCCGGAGTATTTTGACTGTTTTATTGTAATCTTTCATTAAGGTTCAAAGCGTTACATTCAGGTGTAATATACAGTTAATTATCTGGGGTTTTCATTCGCAGGGTAAAATAGGAAACATGTCATACATTTCCTGGATATCTTAACACTTTTCAGTTTGTGTTCGGGTATCGTCATTTTCGGCATGCTTTCACGTCGCTAAGATCTTATTCAAAATAGTCTAGAATAAGACACAATTAATACAGATGGGTGCTTCTCTCTACTAGACAGTGATATTTCTGTAACCTAACACCATTTGTTGAATGATATACATTGAATCCCACAAACCACTTTTTACTTTTGCATGAGAAGAATAATAATCACCAAGCTTCTTTACCATTTTATTCTCATTTCTCATCGTTTTCTCTTGCAGATATTTATGACGGTTCGGTCGTCTGTTAATCGCACGTGTCTCCTGTTGTATAAGCCTCAACTTAAAAATAACTAAGACGGAAATCTGAGTTGTGTGGCATTGTCATTGTTGGAGTTGTCATTTCCCTTGACTGATTATGTATCGGCTTTAAACAACTGGCTCTAAAAACGAATGTCTAAAGAATTAAAGGCTTCGTCTGTCGCCTTTACCTGTTCTCGCCCTCTAAACATTTATGAGTCTCACACACTATTCATTCGTGTGAAAGTCAAACAATATAAATATACCATTATATTTTTAGACACGTGTTCAACGTCTTTATTTTAAGTACAGTAGTAACATAATACAAACATACAGAAAACTCTAAGCTAATTAATATTTTTCATTATCACATTACACGAAATTTACAAAAGCCCACATACAAATGTCGATATACGAAAACGATATCCGTATTTGTCAAGAATACAATTAAAATAGCGACAGAAACAAAATGAGAAATACTCGATTCAATGTGTTCTCTTCTGAATCAATAATCAAAATTGAGACAACTAGACTTGTCCCTACAAAACCTTACATAATTCAGTTGAAGCGCGAAATATTCTTAAGAAAGAAGCAAATTAATATAATGGAAATACATTTCATTCATAAAATAGTTTTCCTTATTTTTATTAAAAGTAAATATTTTGTGAAGTTGTCTATTAAGTATATAATTTTAAGATTTCAAATATATATTTATATATATATATATATATATATATGTCTGTATATATATATATATATATATTTTAAAGAAAGAAAGATGAAGATAAAAAACTGTACAAAATTACATAAAGTTACATAAATTAATACAAATTTTATTACATCGAAAGTTCAGATGCAAGGAGTCATATTAATCCTTTAACCATGGTTTTTCAAAGATAAAACTCTTCTCGCCAGGAAGCCAGGAATTGAAGGCAGATATTAACTTTTCCGCATAACGCCTTTCAACAGACAATCTTAACCTCGGATTTGCCGAATTGGATATTTAAAATACCAATACAGGATTTTTACTTGTAACTCCACGGAACTATACTATAACGGAGTACGAATCCATACGGACCAAGTGATATATTTTGAACCCTCCACCTTTTATTTGTTAAAACACTTTCTTCAATTCTACAAACTGTTACTTTTACTATTAATTGTCTACAACTTAACGTCCCTTTTGTCTTCAAAAATCACCTCGCAATACTGCTAATTTTTTACTTCCCGGCCTTTTATTTCTTTATCCCCAACCTTTTTTGTTTTTTTTTATTCTTCAAGTTTTCAAAGTGAAATGGAACTAAGTAATATTTAATTGTTATAAATACCATATTACCAGATTTATCCTCTGACGAGAAGAGTTTTATCTTTGAAAAACCATGGTTTAAGGATTAATGTAACTCCTTGCATCTGAACATTCGATGTAATAACATTTGTATTAATTTATGTAACTTTATGTAATTTTGTACAATTTTTTATCTTCATCTTTCTTTCTTTAAAATTGATTGCTCTACTCAACGTATTGAGCTTTATTTTATCGAGATAGATCACTCTACGATATTTCGCTTATCGTTAATTCTATTATCATTAGTATATATATATGAGCTGCTATATATATATATATATATTACAATAAGTTTTATAGCGACCTGACTGTCTCCTTGTAAACTATAAGATAGTCGTTATATCTCGACAAATACTTGAGCTGCTATGTTACGTGAGCAAATTATGTCCATTCTATTTATGATTGTCAAGCCTCTTATATTATTGTACATCATCCAATCGAATATTTTTTGACTGTGCTAAGCTGTGACTCATTAGTATTCAATAGGGTTATATATAGAGGAAAACGTGTGTAAGTATGTCTGTTAGTTTACACATATGCGAACTTCTGTTAGACTGTAAAGCATTGGCATTTAATATAAGTTATTTTTACTTCAATTCACCGATAATACAAGCAACCTGGCACTGAATCGTATGACCAACTATTAATTAAATGTTATGTTTACAGGGGTGTACTACGTCGCGACCCGTACAGCGAGACGCTTGTTCACATTACATCTACAGTTCTGCATGTAAGTACAGTTGAGGAAACCGGTAGCAAAAGAGGGAATGCCATACGCAAGCAGGAGACTGTATGAGTAGAAAGCCTTCCGGTGTCTGAGGACCTCAAAAGTAAAGGTGTGCTGTTTTTTATTGGTTGCGTGTGTCGGGGCACAATGCGTGGAAGTACTTTTAAAACAAGCACAGGGGTGCAACATTGCGGCGATGCGAGAGGGGCTGAATTTGTCAGTCTGCAGGATTATTCCCCATGCGTCAATTCGTCCTAGATTATATGGGCTTCCGAAAATACACAAGTAGGGTGTGCCTCTGAGACCTATATTATCTATGATAAGGTCTGGCCAACATTCTTTGGCTCAGTGGCTTTTATAACTTTTACAACCTGTGCGCATTGCATACCTGACTCCTATTAGTTCGTTGACCGTGTACGTGTGTTAGATTCCGATTCTGAGACATCCTTTATGTGGTCCAGTCTGTTTACGAATATAGAATTAGGTGAGACTCTATGGTGGTCGCCTGACAGCTCTTTCCTTTTCAAAGGTAATCCTTGCTGAATTAATATTTATTTGTACTAAATAAGTGGAGTATAGCTTTGCTGCTATTATGTACAGTCAGGTCGACGGCGTCTCAAAAGGGAATTCATTAGCCCTTACCTAAACTGATATTTTTGTCGGATACTATCAATCCGTTCTTTTTAGCTTCATATACACATTCACAACGTATGTTAGATATGTTGACGACACTTTTGCCACACTTTCATTGCAAAGTGAAGCGTTCACTTTTTTATTTAAAATAAAGAAAGCGAAGTTACCCCCAGTACATAAAATAGAAAATGCATTCATCCATAATTTCTGATTAGCATTAAATCTCCAATCGTTTAAGACCAAATATGTACAAGTATGGAGAGAAACGGTGAGCATTCGTTCGTGCTGTGATAGAATTCGTTTCTCACGGTATGTTTCAATTTTACAGGAGCGCAGTCGTAAACAACTTATGCTTCAGTTTAATAATAAGTTGCAGCATTTAATATACAAAAGATGTGGTTGCTCTAATAACTCAGATGTAAGTAAAGAACGTCCTTAATCTATCTTCTCAGAAGTTGTCTCTTGCTGAACTTTTAATACTAGATCACCGTTTGGAATTCTGTCTTCCACCATATGGTGTTTGACGTGTAGAAGTATTTTCAGAATTTGAAATTCTCAATTCTCAAGCAGTGAGACTTCCACCTGTTTCTGAGACTAAAGTAAGGGACCTAAAGGAAAAATTGAATGACATTGCACACTTCTATGTGAGTACACCAGTATCCCATTCAGAGTTTAAATGGCACAAAGAACAGTTTACCGCCATTAAAACTCTACGACAAAATAAGTTTTTGGTAATACCAAGACCTGATAAAGCTTCAGGGTTTGTTGTACTAGACCATCAAGCTTACGTCGACAAAATAATGTTGATATTAAACGACACGGAGAAATTTGTCAAATTGGGCGTGTCGGCACTCAGAAACTAAATTCCAGAAACAACTGGTAAAATGCGTGAAAAGCGGTGTACTTCCTTTTGATGTAGTCAGTGAGATCAGACCCTCGGGCTTTATCCGCCCACATTTATATGGATTACCCAAAACTCACAAAGCGGACCCCCCAGTTAGGACCATTCTATCTATGGCAGAAGGTTGGAAAATGGATCTTCAATATTTTACAGCCAGTATTGAAGTACTATAGTAAATACTGCTTAAAAAAATCATTTCAAGCACATCCAAGATTCTACGGTCGCTAATAAATGTATGTGTTCCTACGATATTATCAACCTATTTACCTGTGTCCCTATTTTGGAAACAATCGATATATGTGCCGATTTTTTATATCGTAGCCATGTATCGTCTCCTTCCATTCCTGAAAGCATATTCGTGCAGTTGATGAAATTTTCCACTACATCTGTAGAATTCAGTTTTAACGATGTAATCTATAGGCAAATAGACGGTGTAGCTATGGGCTCAGTCCTATGACGGACCATGGCGGATATTTGTTTGGGTGTTTTTGAGAAAGCTTTATTATCTGGACCCACTAAACATTTAGTCTACTTTCGATACGTAGACGATAAATTTTGCCTTGTTAATAATAAAACGGGGACAAATACATTATTCTCCTTACTCAATAAAATGCATCCCGCATTAAACTATACCTACGAAGGAGAGCTTAATTCCGCTTTAGCTTTCCTCGATGTACTGGTAACAAAAAACCCATCGAGTTACCTTACATCGATCAACCGTAAACCTACGTTTACAGGATTATATACTCGCTAGGATTACTTTTGTCTTTACAAACGATAGGTACACTTGATTTAAACATTAACACACAGAGCCCTTATGAGTTGATCAAAATCAAAAGTGGACGAAGAAATTAAAACTATAACTAATACTTTGCCCAATAATGGCTATCCTCTTGATGTGATTAGGCAGTCATCAAAAGGAAATAAATAGTCTTTCGGAAATAAAACCAAATACGATGACTAAATGTCCGATTTTCATTCGGTTACCTTGGTTAGGCACAGTAAGTGAGGACCTCGTACAGCAAATCAGCTAAGCAGTTGAAAATTGCTATTTTTCTTCTAATGTGCGTGTTGTGTTTTCTACAAAACCTTTATTGGCATCCTCTCGTAAAGATGTTTTACCCCCCCCCCACACACCATAAAAATAGTGTAATTTATCATTTTAAATGTAGTTGCAGTGCTGACTACGTGGGTAGGACGACGTTAAGATTGAATAGTAGAGTCCAACAACAGATTCCGAGTATGGAATGGACCTTTCCGGTGAACGGACGTTAAAAACACACACACATACGGGTTTTCTATTACAGACCATTTACTTAACAACCCGGTGTGCGCTAGGAATTTTAGCATGGACTCCTTCATCATTCTCAGTCATGCTCACTCATTATACCATCTAAAAATCTTGAAGAGGATCCACGTTCGTCTTAAACGGCCTCCCCTTTGTAGACAAAGGAAAGGTCTATTGGGACTAGATGTGATCAGTCTCTAAGATTCATCCTCCATTGTACATATACAATAACGCTATTTTATTTTCTGTACTCTCCCTTTTCACCCCTTTTTTAAATCACTCGTTTTTTGTAATCCTTCGATACAGCCTTTGTTAATAGAGGGCGAAACCGGTCCGCTGGCTTGTAATTTTCTAGTCTTCTGGCCAAAGGAACCGGTTTGCAATGCTAGAACTTAAGACTTACTTCTTCTATTCTATAAATTAACTATAATATACCTTGCACTTAGTTGTCTCCAGTTTTCCAATTTTCATCTCTAGCCGTGCACACTTTTAAATTATTATTATTATTATTATTATTATTATTATTATTATTATTATTATTATTATTATTATTATTATTATTATTTATGTATTATTATTGTTATTATTATTAAGCTTGAAATGCTAAAACTTTGGACTCCATTCTTCTATTCATAATTTATTAATTGACTATAATCTATCTATTTAATTACTTTTCAAATTAAAATTGAAATCATCCTTTTCGATGTTTGACCGATTTATGTTCTCATTTGTTTTTTCATAACGTTAAGATATGCATCTATATGTATGCATATTCGTCTGTCTTAGAAAACTCTTCTTTCCTTCTCTCTGTATATATTTCTCTCTCTCTCTCTCTCTCTATATATATATATATATATATTTATATATATATATATATATATATATATATATATATATATTATGTATTAATGTGAGCCTTTATATATTTAAATGGGATCATATACAATTAAATACGATGCACATACCCCTGGTAAATTGGATACTAGTCACTCAAATGTATGTTCTAAGATTCAAAATGTAAACATAGTACCTGAATATATTCCGATATTATGTATATATATATATATATATATATATATATAAATATATATATATATGTATATATATAAAGAGAGAGAGAGAGATTTATCGTCTTTCTTTAAATAAAATAACATCGCGTAACTCAAATATGTTCTAACTCATGACTTGATCATTAATATGTTATTTAAATAGTAACATTGTGATCCACATACACTTAGAGTTATATTTAATTAAAAACAGAACCTGCTGTAAGTACGTAGTATTGGATATTGTTTTCCATCTCAAATCTGGGTCAGGTTATTTAGATTACATACGTGTTTATAATCGTAATTTCGGATTGAATCATCGTAGCTAGTATCTGAAGTAGTAGGATCAGTTATTAAACACGAAAGAAGTAGAATATTTCAAATAAGAATTTCTTAACGCACTTTTACTAAAACACAAAACCGGCGGGTTTGTTGCGTTACGCTTTCTTAAATATTTTTCGAGTGTATTCTCTTATAAATGCTATCATGGATAAATGTGTACTACATTAGAACCAGAATGCTAACCTATTTCGTAAGAATGTGCCTCATAAAACCCGTAAACAAAAGTAGTAAACGGTAGTAAGCTATGAACATATATTTATGGCAATTAAGCTACACAGAGGCTCCCGGGGGAATCTTTAGGCTAAAATGCATGGAGTTATTTTTGCCGGGGGTTATTATATACACAGTAAGCTAGTTAACCAATCAGATTCTTTGTCGTTCTCTCAAACAAAGTTGGGCTTCCCACGAACAAAGTGGTTAGTGTTACTTCCTATATACTGTTCTATTGTTATGTTTTCTATAGATTGACCTATATCCTGTTTCTTTGTTGTGTCAATATAATGGGTGAATTTATATTAACATGTGGTTCCTTGTATTTCTATTTTAGGTTTTAATCTTTTAAATTGTTAGTTTTTTCATTAGTTTAGTTTTTTTACTTATGTGTTTATTTAATTATTTATTTATTCATGTATCGTTAGCCTAAGATAAATTTATTTCTGTATAGGCAACTGTTTGCTATCTCACCTCTACAGTTTAACAAATTTCGGAGATATTTAAAGTTTAGGATTTCAAATTTTTCATTCAGACATAATCTACACGGGTCGTCTAAATTTCTACATGTACTGGCATGTCGTATTATTTTCCATTCACTTATTCGTGAGCGTCCATTTTCTTTTAGCTCCCAATAGTGGTTTGCTAGTGCTGTTTTAATTCGACGTTCTCTGTTTTAAATGTCATTATTACCTATTATAAGAAATTATACCTTACTTACGTTAGCTGCGTTTCATTGGATGTCAACTTCTACGGTATTATCTTTAAATTATTAATGCAATTTGATATATATGAAGATTAGGAACATAGTTGTGTTTATTATTAAACTATGTTAAGGTACCAAATAAGGGAGTTTACAGTGCAAAATGGTCCGAGGAAAGACATGCATGCGGTGTTGGTGATTTTTAATAAAATCAAAGAAAGCTAGCAGATATGCTAGAAGTGTAATAAGCAAGAATATGATTTTCCTTTGTTATCTGATGAAGAAGTAACGACCCACGAACATTATAATCAAGGTATTATAAATAACAAAACTATGTCACTGGTTTGGTCAAAGGATTGGAAAGACACAAGAATGTAACCATGTCTAACCTTTAAACAAACAATGACCCACCCCGAATAATAAAACCCCCGGAAAACATAAGTGTCAGAGAAACAAAAGATAACTGTCGGAAATTGAGATACTTAAGGCTGAATCATTAGGTTATTAAAACCCTAAAAAGGTAAAAAGCTAAACGATCTGAACACCTTACCCAGGATTCGGACATAAGCATTTCGGTAGAAATTAGTGGGAGACCGATAGATGCATTTTTATATTCTGGGTCAGGCATATCGCTCCTAAAAACAACAGTTGTTGTAGAAATGAAGACTGATACTGCAGGATTGAAGATTCAGATCGAACAGTGACCTTGTCTAACGGGCAGAAAATGTGATTAAGCGGCATAGTTCATTATATGGGAAAATGTAAAGAAGTTGTCGATACTATATATTCCCTAAACTATGATTGTAAAAGTACGGAAAACCACATCAAAAAGTGGGTAACTCACAAAATATGAACGGAAAGATCATATTTTAAGACTAATGTTTTATTTTTATTAACAAAAACTTCGTTAAGAATAAGAATATATGCATTGTATTTAATGTTATATTGTAATGAATAAACGCACACCTGAATACATCTATGCACACGAATTCAAAGACTTTTCTTCTACTGCTAATAAAAGAAATCCTATATTAGTCTACAGCTGATTTTTTATTTTATATTATCTATTTGTTGGTTTGTTCAATTTTTCATTATATTTCTTTTCCATATTTGTTTACTCTTATTAACCCTAAACAATGCGCATTGCTACTATGACGTAAGAGGATACTTTAGGTATATGCTTACATGGACACTCTAAGTAGGGAGTTGAGTGGCGAGACGTATGTTAGCATTGCATTTATATTTCTGCATGTCAGTACAGACAAGGAAGCCGGAACCAAGGAGGGAATTCCAAAGTCTAGCAGTTCAAGGGAAGCAATTATTATAGTAGACAGCTTTTCGGCATCTGGGGACCTCTATAGTGAAGATGTGGAATTGTGATGCTTTTAAGGTTAGTCGGGGGTATTAATGTCGAGCGTGCACAAGTGCTACGAGTTCGTCAGAGCAACTTCTTTTAAATTATTTATAAAACAAGCACAGGGGTGTACTATTGCGACTGTCGGACAGGGACTATAGCTTGGTTGATTGTACGGCCCCTATTAGATTGGAGACTCTTCTTTGAACACTGTATCATAGGGAGAGACATATGATAGATGCACCAGCCGAGATGTGGCAACAATACTCTATACAATGATGGATGGTGGGGTTTAAGGGATATAGGATACTAACAAGTATGAATAGTTTAATTACGGCAACGGAAAAAGAGAAAGAGGACGTCAAATTATAAATATATTTATGATCAATTAAAATAAGCATTTAAATCTACTGTCATAAAAATAATATATACTCTAATATCTATATTTATATAAGATTAGGTATGTGTATAGTGATTATATATGTAAATACCCACAACATTCTTAAATCTCTTTCTTAACTCGCACAATACATTTATGGGTCGATATGTTAATACATATGTAATGTTATAATTAAATATCTTATATCAATAGACAAGGTATTATTTTGTCTTTTAAGGATCCCTCAGTGTTGCTATACATATATATATATATATATATATATATATATATATATACACACACAGAAAGTGAGTGAGAGAGAGAAAGAGAGAGAAAGAAGGATAATTCAATAATTAGAAGATAAACTGACAAATAATTAATCTATTACGCCTTCAGTTGTTCAAAAATGAGACTTTTGTTTCTTTCTTAAAACCATGGCTTTTCTAAGAGTGTAATTATTATCATCACAAGAATACAAATACATTAGTTTGTAATTATCTTTGCAGTAGCCTTGGAAATATCTTCTATATATTTGTTCCAATTCATGTTGTCTGTGAATGTTAGGCCGATGAGTTTTAATTCTATGGATTTTATTCATATATTACTCACATATAGAGTTGTATGTTATTCATTTTATAATTTTATTTCCGTTTTCATTTCTCATTTCATAACATGTTATGAACTTTATCTCTTCATATATTAAATACACATTAATACACAGCGTCACTGAGCAAGGTAACTCTTAACCGTTCATGAAACGAGGGTGGAATAAACTTGTAGAAGACTTGTAGAATATCTGAAGATTCACCCGTAAACGAGGGTCCACCTATAACTGGTATCGTCTTAACCACATGCCCAACAAGCGGTTACTAAATGTTTACTTTATACAAATAAGTAAACCCACCCGCTTCGTATACACATTAACACTTCGCTAACCGCTAGATATGTTAGATTTATTGATATAGCGACGCTCGACACAACTTGTGTTATTTCCAGAGTCAAAATTTTGAATTCTGTATAAGTCCCAGACTTTATTTCGTGTTGGTGTATCTTATTTAAAACCATGTCGTAAATTGACCGTTTATTTAATGGTATTTTCCACGCAAACTACGTGGTCACAAGAAATCAACGTGCTACATGAAAAAATGAGAATAAATAATATGAAAATGATATGTATGAATAGACATAGCGGCTAATTTAATTGCGATGTGTTTTGATTGTTCGTCAAAAATAAGAATAAACCAATAAATTGTGAATAAGCTAATTATAAATATTTATGTTTTTAGATGGAAACCGAGGTCCCAAAAGCCACGTGTAGTCCAAAGGATAAAATACTTTTAATTCTTTATAAATGAAAACATTTTTACACATAGTATAATTTTTCCTGGTATAAGACGTCGCTAATAATGTCCTTTTTCAATTCGGCGGTCCTCAAAATAATCTCTCTATATAACACTCAATGTATGTGTGTTTGTGCGTGTGTTACGTTTCTGTATTCCCTATAAAAACAAAGGTTAGTGAATCTACATAAAATATAAAAGTGTATTCTTATCAAAAGAATACCGGGAAAGACAATTGTAAGTGTATTCGAATCTCTAAAAGAACCATAAGAGCATAACTTCCATAAAACTTAAAGTATAACGTGTTTTTATGAAATTTAAATCATATGTCAGAAAATATTTTTGGTGAGACGACGGAACTGGTCCAAAATCTTTAAATGTTCTCCTAACCCAAGGAGGTTATATCCGCAAAACTTCCTTAGAACTTAAATATATATCCTATTATGATAATATTTTTCATATGTATAACACTCACTGGAGAAGACAATGTAATTGGATGCAAGCTAAACCTAGCAAGAATTCGAATTTGAACATTAGATTTCCGAACGCTTATTTTTGAAAACTGTTTTACATAAAAATCGCTTCACTAAATAATGTTCAGTCACGGTTAAATAATATTGTTAAACTATACTGTGTCTCTTTTTCTTCTTTTATTTTAGTATATTTTATAATGTACTTGTATATATTTAACAGTAATACATATTTTAACGGAACGTATCACAACACATCGCTTCACCTCAACAGGGGGGGGGTGAATTACTTACTAGACACACTCATAGAGTGGTTTCGGACTCTCCGTACAAGGGTTTGTCAGTATCACCTGACATGAGGATATTTCACCCTACAAGTAAACACTGACAAAATATTCAAAATAACATAGTATTCAAAGCCCAAACAATATCATCTCGACACGGCTATACAAGGAATGGTGCATCTTCTTCAAGTCATGTTACTACAAGTAACAGCACTTTGCTGGATACTCTACCAGACTAGACGAATTCTTGTCTTGGAATCCGGTAAAACCAAGAGACCATGAGAAATATATATTATTACATAATTACCTGGTCAATTGGGGATAGGAAAATTACTGTTCTTAACTTATTTACTAACTCAACGTTTAACAGGTAAAAGAGAACTTTATGGAATATCTATTTATCTCAAATAGATATCTAGTGTTAGCACCAAGAAGAGCCCCTTGATTTCAAAGAACTTCGACTAAAGTAAAATGAAACAAACGTAATGATTGTGGTGATTGATTTTGAATTCACCAATATTATTTTTAAAATCTTCTTTGGTGTTTTGTTTTTTAGTTAAAAATATCGACGACAATGATTGAAGCGTAAATCACCAATATTATTTTCAATTGTTCTTTCTTTAATGTTTTAGTTTTTCTTACAACAAGTAACTCACAAACTCATTGGGATTGATTGATCGATTCCTTTCTAATTAAAACTGGGCGCAACTTTGCCTTTTCAGATGTATGTTAATACTCTTAAACTAACGTTGATAAATAGATCAACTAAAATGTGTAAATTTAAAAAAAAAGTGTCATTTGTTTATTTAAGAGGATGATAGAGACGCAGGCTTATTTCCATTATGTACACATCAACATTCTACATGTGAATACATATATTAAATATTCGGCCAGTAATACCATATGAATTAATTTTGGTGAGAAGACCTTTATGCCAGATCTTGTGATAGGCTTTGCATATATCAAGCGCTACCGCCCTAGTTTCACCTGCTTTGTCCAGTGTATAGTACATGGGGTTGGACATAATTATTAGGATACAGATGGTCAGAACAAAAGTTTACAAATTAATGATGTGTCGGACTCGGTGAAGAGCGCGACTGATGGTGCGATAATTTTGAGGGTCAGTTCTATCTCCAGAATTCATGAGGATTTGTACCACAGAGGCAATTTTCCAGCTATCAGGAAAGCAATATTCGGCAAGGCATGTGTTTATTACTATTGCTGGTATAAGATCAGGTGTCAAGGTGTTTATATATGTGTATATATATATATATATATATATATATATATATATATATATATATATATATATATTCAAGGTTGTATGGGAGTTATTTACTCATGTACCCCTTAAAGGTTCATTTCGTATTTCGAAAATACTATCATTATTTTACTGATAGATTTCACATGAGAATACAGTTTTCGAATTTGTGCATATTCTTTAACCTCTTCTATATAGGAAACACACAAACATCACACACATCAATTTAGTGTTATATATGTAAATATAAGTTCAGTTTTAGTCAGGTACTGCTTAAAACTCGCATGAGTGGAATCGAACCCGGGTCGTCCAGCCCAAAGACAAGTGCTATAACCACTCGTCCACAGGCCCTCCCTTTAATGGTGTAACACAATTCTATAGATTAAAAAATACCAATGTATTTAATTAATTTTTAAGTAATTCTAATACTAATTGTTATTTAGATTATTATCATAGAGGACAATATTTCAAATACATTTTAAACTCTGAAAAAAAAATAATCATGAGTGTATATTTTCGGATATTAATTCATATAAGTTTAAAACAAATTAATTGTGTAAAGACGCGTGATGTTTGATAATTAGATATAAAAAGAGAGCGATCAAAACTAATAACATAGTTTCGGCTTCATTCAAACAGATACATAAGATTCATTATTAATAGATACATAACTTTTGTTGTTAAGGTATTGTACGAACGGAAAACCCTACAATCATTTATTTATGAAATTCATACCTTTATATTTACGAATTACCAAAATATCTGTTTCAATTGCGACCTATATACTAACGCACAACATTGAATAAGTAACACTAGGATTGGCAGAAAAGGAGAAAAAAATAAGCGAGTCGCGAAGAAGCCAACGAAAGAATTAGGGGATAGAAAACAGTTAGAAAGGGCATGATTAAAATATACTAGGATAGGGCAATGTGAGTGTATGTATATGCCATTGTTAAGCCGAGATTAGTATTATTAGACTAGGCTAGTATAGGGAGAGCTGGAGAAACTTACAATATTATAGGTTATATTAATTTATTTACTCCGATACTAAACACGAACGGGATTTTTTAAAGTGCATCCATTCTATCTCCGCGTTGAATTTTTTCAATGATTTTTAAGTTTTAGTAATAAACAGATCAATGGACAGATTGACAGACGGATACGACTTCTTATAGAGATATGAGCAGTGTGACGAAGTCGGAATATGTAAGGTCCTAATTAGATTTTGACTCCATCAATTCCTAAAATTTCGACTCCGACTTCTAGAATTCTCATGTTATATTCTTCTAATATTCAGACAGTAGTTTGATTCTTCAGAAATTAAAAAAAACCAATCATACTCCAACTGTGATACAATGAAGGCCGCGAGGATAGGAAGTGACTCATCGACAGAGACAAGAGAACATTCGGGAGTGGTCAGTTTCCATTGTTTAGGACAGGTGACTCAGAAAAGTATACCGGACACGACATTTAGGAGTGACAACGTTTTACGACAGTTTGACGACAGTAAGGTTTATGGCAAAAAGTTAACGAGTTTGGGTTTCGGAGAAGAAGCCAAGCAGTTAGGATCAGAACCTCCCCAGAGAGCGCATCGGACCGAGAAAACGATGAGATGAGCTGACGACTTGAGAAACGGCAATGGGGGTCTCGACAGTCCGCGACGGTGTCACACACACTCATAGTTCCAACTAAATTATACACAACGTATATGTGTTTGTGTTCTTTCCCGAGAATTGAGTTTATTTTATTTAACTTGTGGACCAGTGCTGTGCCCTCGACGATTCGTCAGTGGATAGACGTCTCAGCTAGACGATGAAGACAAGAACAAGGCCACGGACACACACCGTTGGGGTTGACGGTCGTCGGTGGGGCAATATGGTTCTACACAACTCCAATCTTTTGCATTATTACGAGTACGAATCTGATTAATTCCCAAACATCCGACTCTTTTCGACTTTGACTCCGACTCTGAAACCTTGATATAAGGACACATATAACAATGCTATTCAAAACTTAAACCGCACATACCGAGTAAAATTGTGTTTTAAATGTTAGCGTGACTTTCCGCTGTACGCTCTTAGTCGCAGCTAAAAAATCGTCTTATTGTCATACACACATGCTGGTGAGGAAAAATCGCTTTTCGTTTTCATATTTTGCGATACGATTTCTTAACATAGCTACCCCTATCATCCGATGTAATTCTATGCCATTTCATCTGTCTTTATCAATAAATAGTCATTTTATGCACCCCGAAAGGAGCTACCGAGTGCAGGTACCTTTTCCATCCATTATCAATCGTTATTTATTGCGAAATCTGCTGTTCCGTTAAAATATGCGCGCACACAAAGATTTTCTATTAATCTTTTGACTCTAAATCGTGTATTTCTCTTTATTTTGCTTCATTTCGATTGAAATGTATTTTCGGTCCGCTGAGCTGTGAATTTCGTGGTTACTGCATGTTTGATGTTACCGAATACTGGCGGTTTGCTGTTATTCATTTTTTTGATTGCACAACCGAAAACTTCAAGGAATAAAGGATCAATTGTATTCGGATTTTTTTTATATCGATTTGGCCTATAGAAGAAAATCCTTTATTGAAAATGCTAAAACTAGGAATGAAAAGAAAATATGTTTATTGTTTAAATATTAGAGATTAAATCAAATAATCTTAGCGAAGTTAATAAATAGAAAACATGTTTTCGTGTAAATCACAAACACGTCTGAAATAAATCAATCCAAAAACATGAAACTAATGAACACATGATATTATAAAGAATAACGTTTCTTCTAAAGAATCTAATATGCACATTTTACGATAACACTCCTTTTTAGAACGTCATCGTGACAGAGCAAAATGGTTGGCATAACATAGTACTTAAACCCACTTTGCAACCAAGTGGGGTATTTCTTCTCTTCTCTGCATCCCCTTTCTTACAGAGAGTACGTTGCAAGAAATGTCTCTGACCGAGCCGAAATCTCTGGTCTTCCTCGTTAAACATTCACAGTAAGTACCTGTCTGGCTACTAACACTGAAAATAACGTTTTATTCCTCCTCTGTTTACTTAAAGCTAAACTGAACATGCATGACCCGAGTTTTTTTCTGAAAGAAATTTCATGTGTCAAATACAATACGTGACACGAAAGAGGAACGCCTTCCAGCTGAGAAGACAATGCGATGCTTCGCATGTCGTGACTGTATATTCGCTAGAGCGGGGGAATGTTCTCTTCGCCTATGTAGACCTTTTGTAGTTGCAGCTAATTAGCATATGTGGGGATCAACTGAGGTTTATGGAAGGCGGCAGTTGAATTTTTCACAGCTGAGAGATAAATTGGAGTTGAGATTTTTCGGTGTTCATTGCCGTGGTGTTGAAGAGGATGTTGAGCAATACTTTTAAGTAATCAACTCTTCTCATTTTCGAAACAATTCTCTATCTCTACTACTGGTTGCTATTCCTAAGATGTCATTCAACAACATATCCTAAATCCAGGGTATTACTTGACAGTCACGAAGAATAAAATATACGCTTGTTGATGATTTGAAATTACGAGCAGAAAACGAACTAATAATGCTAATAAACACAACAAATAGTCAAGATGAAATTCGAGATACAAAATGGTTCACAAAGGCGATAAAAAGTAAAATGCGTAACGAAATGGTTACATACCTACTCAATCAGTTAGTAATACAAGTACTTAACGAATGCGATACTTTAATATTCCTTGAGATACAGGTGTAAAAAGATGTGTGCACTGTTTTCATCAGAAGGGCCTTAACGTTTGGAGGTTGCGGGGGTCACAGAACTTCCGAGCGAGGCTCTTGTTCTCTCTCTTAATTGGCAAGACTAGAACGATGAAATACGTTTTCACGTGCGGCTCCTAAAACTGGGGACGGCAAGCGAAACAGTTGTCTCATGTAGTGAGACAGCTAATATGTCGATATATCTATCTAGCTCATCGCTATCTCACACACACACATGCGGAGTATCTGTTTCTGTCCTTTGGAATATACATTTTATGAACAAAACTATGAGTGTCGGCGTGCGTTTTAGCAACAACTTGAGTTCACAACGACGATGACGACGCCGGCGAGTAGAAAATGAATCCACGTGCATGAAGAATTTATACGCACATCGGTACGGCGTAATTTAATACTTGGAGCGGACACGAAAAATAAACGAGAGAGATGAAGGAGATAATATAATATATGTCAGAATTACTCATTTAAACTTCAATACATAGGCACAATAAAATAAAGAAAATAGGACCATTACCGTAACGTAAATTCATGATCCTTCAGAAACTGGATAAAATACAAACACAAGAACGTAGATCAAATAAGGAGGAAATTAAAGACTATGTACCATCAACTTGAAATGTTAAAAACTTTGTGTAAAATAGAAAAGAAAGAGAGAGACAAGACTAGACGTAGTGAATATTGTGTAGGAAAGCTAAACATAGAGAGAAAGTTGTAGTACTAATAAACCACGACTGCAAGAGTATAATATCCGCAGCTTAGAGTAAGTATACTGAGATGACGAGAAATTGCATCGCGTCACAGAAATCAAGAACTAGCGATATCTGGAAAATCTATAATAAACAATGAGGAATCAACAATTCCCCCACTACCAAACCATTCATGAAGTTGTTTCCATGAAAACGGGTGATGCTTACTTGATTGCTTACTTGTTTATCCTTAATCCCACCTGTAATTCTGAAAGTCACTCCAACCGTAATTTTTCTACTGCGGGCATAAACGCACTTGCCGATCTGATCATTATCCCTATCCTATGCCCTGATTATCATAAAAACTTCGGAACCTCCAAAGCATGTAATCAATGTATTATCCCTGGTATAGTAATAAACATCCCCTAGTAACCTGCCTCATCCCTTGAAACCGATCTTACATCACTGGAAAATTGCTTTTGTAGTACCAGTTTTTCAGAACTGTGGCGGAAAAATAACCTGAAAAGTTACCGCTTTATAAAATCGTAAACATCTTTGAATCCTTAATCAATCTAGCGAACTAATAATTGCTAAATTTCTCTCTGACCAACGGTGTGGATTTAGCCCACCCTGTTTTATTTCGGATAGCCTAGCGGTCATCTCTGAACGTATATACTGCACACTGGGTTTTAGGTATATCTAATGCGATAATGCTACATAGCTCGAATGTCTTTGCTAAGGTCTGGCATGAAGGTATTCACAGATAAATACACTTGTACAGTATTACAGGACAAAATATTTAATATAATTTGATCTTTCCTAACTAAAAAAAATTCAAGTCGTTATCGATGGCCGTACATCCCAATACCGGTATTCCTCAAGATTTGAGACATGCACCTGTACTAAACATTACCTTCATAAACGACCTCCTTGATGCAATTGCGTCTGATATGAGTGAATTTGCTGATGACAAAGTGGTCTCTTCCCGGCACGAGATCGAATTAAATGCCAATACTAGCACAACAAAGGTTTAATCTTAAGAATACGACTTCAAGTTTGTAGTGGATTTATGTCAAAAAATGATGATTACATTTAATGCTACTAAGCCTAAGATCCTCTTCTTTAACAACTATAAAAACACTTTTTGACCACTGATTTTCATGGTCGATAGTACTCTTCTTGCAAGTCCAACCTTTGAAATCCTCGGCCTGACATTCTCAAGTAACATGGAGTAGAATAGATACATAGAAGATGCTGCTAAGTGAGCTGCGAAGAAAGTGGGTTAATGTTTCCGGGATAGAAAATACCACACAGCTGCCAGTACTCTTAAATGTAACTCATGTTGTCTTGATCAGGTTATCTCCCGACAATTCTGAATTAATCCAGGATGTCACTGTTGCCAAGCCTATTCTAATTTCCACTGCGCCTGATCCCTACTTCAAAGCCAGGTTGATGTCGTTCATCGTAGCGTCGAGCTCCGTAACATTGATGTGGGCGCTATCATTCTTCTTTCGTAGTCAAGCTGCATCTTCAGCAGTTACTCCACTTTCTGAAAACGCCCCGAGTGACAGACTGCTAGCGTCGCTACATATGATACCTTCCGGACTTATTTGCATGTGATATGGTCCCCTCCCATTTTTACTTTTGAAATAACTTCCTGTATAATGAGCAGCATTTCTTTGTCAACGGTATCGATATAAACCATTTTTAGTTAACAGGCTCTTACGCACATAATTCTTGATGCAGAATTCAGTCCAAATCCTAATCTGGTCAAAAAATATATCTCACTTTTATATTCGACCAATTTAAATCGCCATAACTTCTCTTTCATATCAATTCTAAGGTAAGCACAGTGTTTTTACTTGTTACGAGTGGCAACAAAGCATTTTATCACAGTATACGTAAATGCTCTTCGCTGACGATGCAGCAGTCACGAAGAAACATTGCAGCATTGCTTCATTCATGCATGCAGAGAGTTTGGCATGAACATCAGCCTAAAAAAGAAAACATCGCTGGCCAAGATGTAAGCAGTAGTACAAACATAATCATTGGCGACTACACCCTCGCGCTGTCGTGGACCTAACATACCTCAGTTCCATCATCTCCAGCAATATCTCCCCGGACGCAGAGAGTAACAAACGTATCGAAAAGGCGGCAAAAACCATGGCTCGCTTGACGAAGAGAGTCTGGAACAACAAGATGCTGACCAGCAAGACCAAGATTAAGGTGCACCGAGCTTGCTCTACAGCAGTGAATCATGTGCCTTCTACCCCCACCAGGAAAACAGACTAATTACTTTCCACCTGCGCAACCTCAGGAGTACTCTTAGGAATCACCTGGCCTGACCACGTGTCAAACAAGAGCCTTTTTCATCAGGCTGCCAGACAAAGTATGTTCGCTCTGGTAACCCAACGACTATCGGGCAGTTTGGCATTTCCAGGCGAATGGACGATAGAAGGATCCCAATGAAAATCTTTTAGGCGAGCTCAAAAACAGCTCCAGACCAGCAGGAAGACGTGTGCTACGCTACGAGGATTTCTACAAGTAAGAAATGAGGGCAGGTAGCATCGACCCAATAGACTGAGAGTCAGTGGCTGAAGACCACAGCCACTGGAGAGGAGCTGCACACGAGAAGTGATGAGGGGAGAGACCAACAGTGGAAGGAGAGAGCACAAACGGCAGATTGTTGCAAGAGAGCTCTTGCAAGCAGACGCCATCTTATTTTGTCGCAACTCCAACATATACTGTTGATCTAGTATAGGCTTGCACAGTCACATCAGACGCTGTAATTCGGCAACAGACTAAGCGTAGGCTCAAAAGGCCATTGTCTCCTAAGACACACGCATGCCAACAAGGCTATAATTCAGACAGAGATAACTGAGAAAAAAATAGTTAAGACGGTAACGTAAAGATATCGAGCAAACAAGAAAACACAAGGAGTACATATATTAGTCGGTAATTTAATACCAAACTGGCCAGCCTAATTGACATCATTTTCACATTTAAATCAGTCTAAAAACTGAATTTAATCTTTATATTGCAAAAAAATGTCAAACGTTTACCGACCATTTCATTTATTTTCGTTTACTCTTAATCGTTGTGTTTCTGTGTGTCGTAATATTAACCGCTTTCTGTATATATAGGTTACTAGTTAAATAGACAGAGACAGAGCAGGATTTAGTTTAAAAAACAATATTGTATTTTCATGAGCCCCGCGCGTTCCGTGTGCCTAGATTAAGAATGTGAATGACTATAAAAGAAGAAAGAGAGGTTAACAAGTAGAAGAAACACATTTTTGTTTATTATTTTTGGTTAAATTACGCTTAAGTACAAGTTTCTTTAAAATATGTGAAACCACTAAAATACGCTAATTTTAAATAGAAAGTAGGGTCTCTCGGGCAATGCCAGGTAGGTACATATAATTTATATAGAGATAGTTAACACTTATATATATGTATAGTCATACAGACTTTTCGCAGCTCATCAGTGCGGCTAGATCAGTTAGTGCCTCAAGCCAGGATCGAAACGCAACCGTCGAGCTGACAGTCAGCGCTGCTAACCCCTACGCTATCATGCGACACTGACTGAATGTAAGAAATATCTCAATGTTAGTAAACATTGCAAATGCCGGAGCTCGAATTAGTTTTACCTAATGAGCTAAATGGCAGTTGGCGATACCCTTACAAAATATACTCTACCCGGGGGGGGGGGAGCTTCATATAGTCATCCACATACAGACTGTTTCGCTGTTTCACTGCTCATCAGTGCGGCTAGACCAGTTAGTGCCTCAAGCCAGAGCTGACAGTCAGCGCTGCTATATATATGAGGTATTTACATATGCAGAATATTGATTATTCTTTGATTTAATGCTTTGTGAGAAAACGAAAGGGAAATGTACATGCCAGCTTCCTTGTACACGAATCTATTCTATTTCGAACCGCCTGAATGTTGTCTGTTTTTGTCAGCCACTTTCAACACATTTTTTAATGAAGCCAATACATTTTCTCTATCCTTTTCTTCCATTTAAAAAATAATGTACACTCCTGAACCTCTGCAAAATAACTTTTTTTTCTTTCAATTTTGTCTCGAGAAAAAATGTCATTTTCCCCCAAAAATTCCCTCAGAATTCTACCGTTTATATTCAGGTTTGTAGACAACATTATGTTTGAAGGTGCTTCTTTAAGATAACACCGTTATATGAAAAATCAGTTGAATGTTGTTTTTTTAAATAACCCAATTAATCTGGTCGTTAGAAACTTTTAATTGTAAACAGAGATTATTTTTATTATTCTGACCACTATTCTCATCATGATTCTTATATTCACAACGTTTCGGCCGATGTAATATTCGACCATTTTACGGTGCATTTTTTCCGGGCGTTTGAATTTAATACTCGACCTTAGCAATTATTATATCGAACACTGAAAACTACACGGAATGTTTACCTGAATTCTATATTTAATATTAGGGGGGGAATAATTTTGATTTCGACAGTCATAACCGCGTAAGTATTCATTATATGTTATTGTTAGGTTTTATCGCATCTATTAATAATTAAACGTTCACCTCCTCAGGGACTGTAACTTAACACTTCAGCTGTTGGCAAACATGACTGTATTATCTGTTCTATCCTAGGTTAGTGAATATGAAGTCGTCCTAGGCAATTGTTATCTTATACCTAATCCAAAGTGTTTCTTTGGTTAGGAGATGGATTTTTAGCAAGTCATAAACCGACCTTGTGTATAACTGTGTTCTTTTGGGGAGGCTAGTAAATAGGGGCTGTCATTTAGAACTGATACTTAGCTATTATCTATAAGTGACACTTTTCTTAAAGATTTTGCACTATTTGGCAGCACTGGATGCTTTTGCATTAAGGTATCTCTGTATTGTGAAATGCCAAACTCACCTAAAACTTCTGAAGATGCTATGGTTTTAGAATCCGCCTTACCTAGGCCTTACTGAGATTGCTTTATCTGCCTTGTTTATGTTTAAATCTAAGCGACATGTCATGAATCATCTTGTTACTGCTTTCAAATCGACTGTGTTTTTGACTTTCGGACAACGCATGTGTTTGGTTGCATTAATAAAGTAATCGATCATTCCGCAGCTGCGAAGCATTGTCTTGAAATAGAGAACATTGTGAGGAAATGCAGTGTGTCAACGCATTACTTACCACGATACGATCAACCTTAGCGGGTAGCTTCCACGGAAGAAATTGCTTCGCTCGCGTAATATTCGCACAGAAAACTAGCTCATCATTTTAGACTTACTCCTGCATACACTTATTTTAAAATAAGTATTTTGAACGATACTGCGTTTGACGTTCACCCGTGAACTTTGCCTCCGTTTAATCTTGCGTTTCATCTTGATTTCCTTTCTCGATCAATGGGTGAATCATGTTTTTATAGAAAAGAACCTTAACAAAACACGGGTGAGCGAGAAGTTAAGCCGTTAGATTTTACTCACATTCAAAGTGAATTATTCTATAGAAATACGTTCTATTTTTGATTGATTGTTCTGTTTTATTAATGGAAAACTCTCACCAGAAAATAAGAAAAAAGCTTGACCACCATTTGCTATCAGAACTATAACAGACTCTAGGTAATCGTGTGCGTGATGGCGAACTCACGGAAACCGATGAGATATTACATTATGTGTCACTTATATAATACAAGTATTTTATCGATGTTTTGTGTCTTTTTTCTAAATAAATAATCAATGTATATGATAGAGTAAAATATTCTTATAACCAAATACATTCATGTTCATAGTAGCGTATGCATGTTATCAATAAAACCATCATTATTCCAATTATAAATTGGTTGATTTAAAATAAACTTTATTTTTCGGCGCGAAATATAATTAGTTGATTCACTGAATTTTTTTACTGTAGAACATGCGGGGTTAAATACAGATATCGAAGTGTAACTATAATTTCTTACTGTTTTCATTTAGAGACAAAACGTATAACCCATCGATGCAACTAAACAATAGCTAAAACCTGTCTCATGCTGTCACTCGCATTAGCTGAGATAGGCAGCTAAAGTCGACATAATCATTTTTATACATCCGGCTCTAACAATAGATTTAACATGTCCTTTTCCAATGTGACTTGAATTTGGTATACGTAAAACAATCAATGTTTTTTTCTAAAAAATAAAATCACGCCTTCCCAGTAGCTGAACTTTAATTTATAGTGAGTATGTAAATTCGAATATTTACATTTAGGAAAAATGCAAGCAAGTTAAAATAGTTCATTTGTACTTAGTAAACTCAGATATTTAAGATAATCAACAGTCTCGAATTATTCTTATTACATGGGCAAGTATATGAGTTTTTTTTCAAATATGTAAGTAATTCGATGATTTTTAAATAGATATACATAGAAACTTTACATGTTTCTTTATGTAAGGTAATTGTAAACGGGCATGATATACAATTTCAGATACTATAAACTTATATTTGTTAGTGTAAAAAATTAATACTTTTTTTGCAAGAAATAACCAGACATTTGTACAGTTTCATGTCTTGTAAATGTCCGGCAGAAGGTACCCACAATCAAGTATTATTGCCCATTCAACTCAATTCATATTGCTGCAATTTTACGTGTGCCGTAAACGCTTACAGTTCTCCCACTTATACTTTCCGGTAATCTATAGATGTTATCAGCGACTTCTGACCTACGGCGTTTCCTAATTGGACCATCATCATTTGTAGAACTTAACTCTACACCGACGGCGGACTTTTAAAAAAATGCACTAATCTTCAGCTAATACTGTAATCAAACAAACAACTTTCAAGATGATTTTTTCATCGTAAAAATAGATACTATCAGTTTGAATTCCGAATCATGAGTTTTTCAGAAAAAATTATAATAAAAAAAGTTTCTATTTAATATGAGTTGGTCTTTTATTAAAAGTGATTGTTTATAATGACAAAGTAAATTCAATATTTAAATTTATAGTACGTTATATTATATGTATGTGTCTGCCGGTCTGTCTCACTTTTTAAAAGTAATATTTCGGTCTGTCACGTTTAAGATTTGAATATGCGTCTGCACATTTCCATAAGAGGTTATGTTTGTTCGTATGCTTGTTCGTACGTAAGTCACGCTTAAAACGCGCGAGTAGGCACATAGAATAAATGGAAATAAAATAATTACAGTAAATGAAATAAAATAATTACAGTAAATAAGAATTTGTTTCATTTAAATTGCTTACTTGTTAGTTCTGTTACTTAGGTATCGCAAGTGGGTTAAACCACATGAAGTTTCATTCATTATTAGCGACATTCGTTGCCAGATGTACATAAAGAATTAATATATAAAGATATACACTGATGAGGTGTTAGAATAAAATATGAATATATAAATATTTATACATATAAGTTGCTAGAGACAGAATATAAATATATGAAGATATATACGTAATAATGAATATGTATACATATATTAATGTTTGTTGACTGCAAACATATAATGAAATCACATAATATTTCAAATATCTAAGCTGGCAATTTCCATGTTAAGTAAATCTTTGAATATGTGACCTGCAATTAAAACAAACTAATCCAGGATACACATGATGGGGCAAAAACGTTGCTTTCATTTCCAAGTTAAAAAAAAAACGAATACATAAAGATTGGAAAAATTTAATAGCTCTATAAATAACATAACATGCCATTTATTTTCTGCTTCAGGTCATTCCAGAGCATCTCCTGGAGTGAAGCTTCTAGTGTGTTTGTTGCAGTACAGTTTACTCAGAACAGTAGGTCGGTTGTAACGACGCAACGCTCTATTCCAATGGACTTGTCTGTACATCTCATGATCCTGTACCCATTAAAAAAACGGTACTTGTTCAGATTAGGACTTAAGCTAAAATCGACTTGGCATCGCTAGTTCCCGGGTGTTTACGTAGACGGCTGGAGAAAGCCGAATGAAAAGTCGGTTTCCTGCGTCCGAAACATCAAAAACGAGGTTGGATGTACATCTAGAAAAAAAAGTTTTATTTTTACACGTAAAACATTTTTTGGAAGAAAAATATCATTGAAAATTGAGTTTAAACGGTGTTATATGTAGGGTTATACGATTTATTTTTGCATGAAAAAGTATGTTTTTTCACTGAACCCGGATTAAAACGGTGTAAGGGTAAGGGTTCGTAAAATTTCATTATGTCTTTGATCAATTTTTATTTTCGATCAGTGAATTTCGCGACTGAATCAATTAAAATGTTAACTTGTCGTCTACTTATTTACTTGAATTTTCATTGGATAAGCGCTTCGGCATTTTTCGGCCGTCTACGTGAATATCTGGAAACTACCGACGCCAAGTCAATTTTAGTTTTGGTCATAATCTGGACGAGTACCGAAATAAATTCGTTGTTGGGTTTGTAATATTAGATAAATATCATCGACTTGAAACACGAGAAAGAAAATCATTGCTGAGGAAACATCAACTTCCTACACGTTTCGCAAGAAAACATGGATCTACCTTGGGATACCTCAACATACGACTGTACTAACACTTATCAGTAACTGTAGAACATGTAAACGATGCAATAAATTACGAAATCTATGCAATTTCGTAAGACATTATTTAAATAGCAAAGGTGTACATTTCAGCGAGGACTACATCAACATGTTCGATCGTCACTATAACCATAATAAATACCAATATTTCTCTTTCATGATCATATTTATTGATATTTTAAATTAGGGCATTTTTCCGCTCTACCTTATACCTGTGTCAAATGAGGCTAATCACAATGTTAATGTGATATATAAATAGAGAATTACATAATTGTTATTTTTTTTAACATAGTTCATACCAAACAAGGCAGACGACCACTGTAGACGTAAGGGGTTACTGAAAAAAGGGTGAGCTTTTTTATGGGGGTGGGGCCATCCTAAATTAGGAGCTGTGCAGCGAGATGTCTGTTTACATTAGTTTAACATTTCTGCATGTCAGTACAGTCAAGAAAACAGGGAGCAGTAAGGGGGTTCCAGAGTCCAGCAGCACAAGGAAAGAAGCTTTCGGAATAGAAAGCTCTTCAGCATCTGGGCACCTCCACAGTGAATCCGTGGGATTTAGCAGATTGTCGGGTTGGTCTAGTGAATTTGTGTCGTGGAAGCACCAGAGCAGCAAGTTCATCAGAGCACAATCCTTTGAATTACTTGTAAAAAAGGCAAAAAAAGCAACATTGCGGCGGTTGCATAGAGGCCGGAGCTTCGTGGATATTGAGGGACCTATTAAGATGGCGACTCTTTTTTGGACTTTGTCGAAGAGGGAAGGACTAGTGGATGATGCACCAGCCCATATGTTGCATCAATACTTCATACATGGGCGACTGAGCTATGTAGGCCGTCTCCTGCAGAATGCTAGTGCATAATAAAGATAATAGTAATACATTTCATTGTATTTCATCGATGTTTACAAAATAAATTGTAAGAAACTAAGAGAACACAATGTGAGCAACCCAGATGGGGACTTGAACCCCAGACTCTCAGATATCTTATACTGAAATGTCCTTAAATGTATGATGCTCTACCGACTGAGCAATGCAGGCTGTTTCCTGCAGAATGCTAGTGCATAATAAAGATAATAGTAATACATTTCATTGTATTTCATCGACGTTTACAAAACAAATTGTAAGAAACTAAGACAAAACAACGTGAGCAGCCTACATGGTGACTTGAACCCCAGACCTTCGGACATCTAGTACATAAATGTGTTTAAAAGTCTGATGCTCTACCGACTGAGCTATGTAGGCCGTCTCCTGCTGACTGCAAGTGCATAATAAAGATAATAGTAATACATTTCATTGTATTCCATCGATGTTTACAAAATACATTGTAAAAAAACCTAAGACAAAACAATGTGAATAGCCCACAGGGAGACTTGAACCCCAGACCCTCAGATATCTTGTAGTGAAATGTGCTTAATAGTCTGATGCTCTACGGACTGAGCTATGTAGGCCGTCTTCTGCAGGCACAGAAGTAACAGCACTGGAACGCCTCTAAACCCTCAGTGCCTAGCATTGTTTCCTTACTAGGACAATGAACGCCGTGCTCTTTCTCTCTATTTGGCCAACTTAGGGAATGTTTTTTCGTAACTAAGTCTAACATGGACAGTCCGGGTCTCTCTTGTTCCGACAGGTGGAGGGTACAGAATAGACAGCTTGTCTGGCTGCTGTTTCCGACTGACAGCAAGGAGCTTAAACTCTTGGGTAGCGCCAAGAACGGCCGCTCCATCATCAGTTGCATGACACCGTGGGTAGTTGTATGTGCCATGTCACGCATGGAAAGGGACCCTGCAATTATCTCCGGTGGGCTTTCCCGAGGCCAGAGCCCCCATGGACAAGGTCGTGACTAATAGACTGGGTGTGAGCTTATTGGCACCAAACAAGTACCCACCTTGGCCAACTCACTCTATAATCAAATCAAACATGCCATTACAAAAATAATAAAGCAAACCTAAACCAGACACCCAACAGAATACACTTTCGTCTCCGCCCTTGAGGCTCGCATTCACAAATATCTGGGAACTTAGAACCAATATCAACGACGTAGAAACCTTTCTCCTGACAAACTCCCCGAATATCCTAGCTCTTAGTGAAACTAACCTTCACTCCTCAATCTCCTCTCACCACTTTGACATGACTGACTACTCCCCACTCTACCGTAAATACTCTGACAAACATATGCACGGCCTAGGAGTTTATGTTGGGTACACCCTCCCCCTGACTAGGGAAGATAAATTAGAATCAGATGACCACGACTACATGTTCTTTAGATTGACTTTACATCACAGCGTCAGTTACTTATATTTCTTATACCGCTCCCCGTCGACCCAGGACTGTACCCCGCTAAACTCTGTCTCCGAAAGCATAGATAGATCACTCTTAATTGAGTCGAATACCCAGATACATGTATTTGGGGATTTTAATGCCCATCACCGCGAATGGTTAGGATTCTCCAGCCTTACTGATGCAACCGGCAACTCTACGTATAATTTCTCCTTAGCTCACTCCCTCTCTGTCGATTTTCCGACCCGCATCCCCGATCGAGTACACCAACAAGCCTTACTTCTAGACCTCTTCTTGACCTCAATTCCCGAGGCTTGTGTGACGAAAGCCCATAACCCACTCGGGAATGCCGATCACATTGTGCTAATGAAACATATCACCCTAAAAAGTCGTCAAAAAGCTGATGAACGGTTGCTGAAAACAACAAGATACTACGAGCAGGCTGATTTTGAGTCAATCAGATATACCATCAGTGACGCCCCATGGAGGGAAACCTTCTCACTCCCTGCCAACCAGTGTGCAAACGAATTAACTGAATGGGTCAAAGCAGGCATTGAAGCCTATGTCCCCATGCGAAAATTCTTTAGCAAGCCCCACTCTCCTCAATGGTTCACCTCGGAATGTGCAGCTGCCATTGCCGAGAGGCAACAATCATTCCGTAAATTCGGCCGCCATAAGTCAGCTACTGATAGACATGAATTTATAGAGCCAAGAAATAATTGCAAGGTAGTGATAGGCGAAGCGAAGGGAAGATATAATGAGTTAACAAAAAAACCCATCCAGTCACAGAAACTAGGTACTCGCGATTTCTGGAAAATCTACAATAGTTTAGTGAATAATGGTCAATCAACAGTTCCCCACTATCAAACCACAATGATGTCGTTTGCACGGCCACTGATAAAGCTGAACTACTTGCCCAGCATTTCGCTACTAACTCTAATTCAGACTAAGATAACCAGCCCTCCCTAAATTCCCTTTGCGGACCGAAGCCACACTTGATAACCTGGTCATCACCCCATCCCAGGTCAGAGACATCATAAAAAACTTTGACACCTCTAAAGCTTGTGGGCCTGATCTTATACCTGTAATAGTAATAAAGAAATGCTCTGCTGAACTGGCCCTTGCCCTCTCCAAACTCTACAATAAATGCCTAGCTGAATCTTGCTTCCCCGATAGCTGGAAAATTGGCTCTGTGGTACCAGTCTACAAGAGTTCTGGGAATAGAACCGATCCTCAGAACTACCGCCCAATCAGTCTACTGCCGATCTTTGCCAAAATCTTTGAATCCTTCATCAATCAAGCGATAGTACGGCACTTAATTAATGCTAAACTTCTATCTGACCGCCAGTATGGATTTAGACAAGCACGATCTACTGCAGACATCCTAATGGTTTACTTGCTGACGACACCACGCTTTACTCTCGCCATGTTGACAAAATCGACGCGATCATATCCGAGGGAATGGCTGAATCTTTCGAAAATGACCTCCAGGCTGTAATGGATTGGGGTCATGAATGGTTGTTACCTTTTAATGCCGCAAAGACAAAGCTCTTTTCCTTCAATTACTATAAGAAGCCTCCCTAACCACCGATTGTCATGTCAAATAACACACTACCTGAGAGTTCAACATTCAAACTCCTCAGCCCAACCTTTACAGGTAACATGAATTGGAACAAATACATTGAAGACATTGCCAAGGCTGCCTCAAAGAAAGTTGCCTTCCTCTACCGTGCTAGTAAACTCATCACACCTGACATTATCCTGTATCTCTACAAAGCCAGCATCCGCCCATGCATGGAGTATTGTTGCCGCATCTGGGCTGGTGGATCATGTAAAAAAGAGTCGCCAACCTAATAAGTCCCTCACTGTCAATTAAGCCCCAGTCCCTGTCCCATCGCTGAAATGTAGCATCCTTATGTTTGTTTTACAAATACTTCAATGGATTATGCTCCGATGAATTGGCTATTCTGGTGCCCCCTCGACGAAAATTCACTAGACTAACTCGACAATCAACTAAATATCATTCATTCACTGTGGAGATCCCCAGATGCCGGAGAGCCTTCTACTCAAATAGCTTCTTTCCTCGTGCTGCTGGCATCTGGCACTCCCTCCCTGACCCCTGTTCCCCCGACAGTACTGACATGCAGAAATTTAAAACTAATGTAAACAGACATCTCGCTGCGCAGATCCCAATTCAGGTTGCCCCCCCACACCTCCCCTTTTCTATTTTCTCAGTAGCCCCTTACGTCTACAGTGGCGGCCTGCCTTGTTTGGGGTGAACTATGTTAAAAATATATATATATATATATATATATATATATATATATATATATATATGTATATATGTGTGTATATATATATATATATATATATATATATATATATAAGGTTGTACGTTTGAAAGATAACTACAACATTACCTACTAGACACAGTCTTCTAGTTTCTTCTGTACAATGGTGGGTCAGAACACCCTTTTCATGAGCATAGTATATCCTACAAGTAAACTCTGACCAAATACTCAAAATTACATGGTATTTGAGGCCGAAACAAGATCACCTCGGTATGGCTACATACTGGCTTACACGAGGAATGGTGCATCTTCTTTAAGTGATGTTACATACTACTGTTGGATACTACACGGGACTAGATGAATTCTGATCATGGAATCCGGTAAAACTAACAGACCACAAGAAAGATATACTATCATATAGTTAACTGGACAATAAGGGAGAGGCAAATTAATGTTCTTCACGTATTTACTAACTCAACATTTAGAAACCTACGTATAATATTATATCAAATTATATAAATTTACATTAATCAGATAAACATATTATATAACATTACTCAACGTATAAACTATACAAATATTCGTAAAACGTTCTCATCAATAACAAATCTGTTATATATGAATAAACACCTTTATTATAAAAAAAATTAGTTAAATGTCTGAAACCTTTACGTGATCCGAACTGAACTTAGTCGTAAATCGTTTCATTTAGGTTTTACATATTTTATTTGATAGCAGGTGCGTTTCTAATTATATTTCTCTTTACAATTCTTCCAGAAGATTGCTAGAGAAATATTAAATGAATTAATATGAGTTTTTGCAAACATTAATTAATATTAAATAATATTAATCAATGTTTGCAGTCTGATTTAGTAAGAGTATAGACTTTTGAAAAATAATGGCAACTGGAGATAAAATACATGATCTGTTTAAAATAACTAGATTTATATTTGTGCGAGTTATTTTTCTTTCTTTTAAATATTGTAATGTGAGTGCACAGTGCCTTTGTCGCCATTCAAGGTCAATGCTGTGATGTAAATACTTTCACTCGGACGCGAAAGTGTTGAGACATAGACAAAATAGACAAATACAATTCGCTCTTAACTGAAAACTCTATGATTCTTATCTACTCATAGTATTACACTTAACTGAAAACTCTATGATTCGTATCTACTCATAGTATTACACTTAACTGAAAACTCTATGATTCTTATCTACTCATAGTATTACACTTAACTGAACACTCTATGATTCTTATCTACTCATAGTATTACACTTAACTGAAAACTCTATGATTCGTATCTACTCATAGTATTACACTTAACTGAAAACTCTATGATTCTTATCTACTCATAGTATTACACTTAACTGAAAACTCTATGATTCGTATCTTCTCATAGTATTACACTAAACTGAAAACTCTATGATTCTTATCTACTCATAGTGCAACACTTAACTGAAAACTCTATGATTCTTATCTACTCATAGTATTACACTTAACTGAAAACTCTATGATTCTTATCTACTCATAGTATTACACTTAACTGAAAACTCTATGATTCTTATCTACTCATAGTATTACACTTACCTGACAACTCTATGATTCTTATCTACTCATAGTATTACACTTAACTGAACACTCTATGATTCTTATCTACTCATAGTTTTACACTTAACTGAAAACTCTATGATTCTTATCTACTCATAGTATTACACTTAACTGAACACTCTATGATTCTTATCTACTCATAGTATTACACTTAACTGAAACTCTATGATTCTTATCTACTCATAGTATTACACTTAACTGAAAACTCTATGATTCTTATCTACTCATAGTATTACACTTAACTGAAAACTCTATGATTCTTATCTACTCATAGTATTACACTTAACTGAAAACTCTATGATTCTTATCTACTCATAGTATTCCACTTAACTGAAAACTCTATGATTCTTATCTACTCATAGTATTACACTTAACTGAAAACTCTATGATTCTTATCTACTCATAGTATTACACTTAACTGAAAACTCTATGATTCTTATCTACTCATAGTATTACACTTAACTGAAAACTCTATGATTCTTATCTACTCATAGTATTACACTTAACTGAAAACTCTATGATTCTTATCTACTCATAGTATTACACTTAACTGAACACTCTATGATTCTTATCTACTCATAGTATTACACTTAACTGAAAACTCTATGATTCTTATCTACTCATAGTATTACACTTAACTGAAAACTCTATGATTCTTATCTACTCATAGTATTACACTTAATTGAAAACTCTATGATTCTTATCTACTCATAGTATTACACTTAACTGAAAACTCTATGATTCTTATCTACTCATAGTATTACACTTAACTGAAAACTCTATGATTCTTATCTACTCATAGTATTACACTTAACTGAAAACTCTATGATTCTTATCTACTCATTGTATTACACTTAACTGAAAACTCTATGATTCTTATCTACTCATAGTATTACACTTAACTGAAAACTCTATGATTCTTATCTACTCATAGTATTACACTTAACTGTGGGTGGATTCTACTCTATCCCTAACCCTTACTCTTACCCTAACCTTAACATATCCCATTTTTCCTATTTAACATATAAACTGTATTTGGGTAACATTTTACAACTAAATAGGATAATTAGCGAAACTTATGTGGAACCCTGTCAACCATACTCAATAACCTTTTGTATAAGGAAACTACTCATAACGTCCACAAACACATGATAATATTAATACGTAGTATAAGTTATCTTTGGTATATGGTGTTAATGAAATCTGCATGAAACGTGCAATAAAAAAATATTAAAATAAATCGGCAGCTGTATCGCTATACATTTTAACAATTATCCGTTACTTTATGCACCAAACCTTTAGAATTGAATCGAAATATGCGCATACGTTATTGTGTTACTTTACCTCGACTAATAACTTCCCGCCTTCAGGGATGGTGATGCACCACGTGTTTCCATATCAGTGTGAATTCCCTGAAAATAATTAATAGAAAGTTTTACCACCTGCTTACAGTCAATCTTTATCAGTTTATTTTAGAAGAAAACAATTGTTTGTTCGTAAACCGTTGAGAAGAATTTACTTCAAGATTATAATTCCAAGGAACTGTCTTTAAATATTATTTCAACAAACACGCTTTGGTTAGGAGAGTTAAAAAAAGTTATGTTTCCCTTTCTATAATGCTACAGAGGGATTGTATTTTATTTATTCTATCTCTCTTTCTCGTTCTCTATTTCTATATATCTATCTATCTATCTATCTATCTATCTATCTATCTATCTATCTATCTATATAAATTCCTGAAACAGTTTTTCATGGTAAACAACTGATGATCCCTTAAAATAGTGTTAGAAACTAACTAATATAATAACTGTAAAAAATAAATTGACTTACATGAGTGATTTTCCACTGGAAGACATGAGACTATAATTTTTTTTAATTTAAAAAAATTTTTTTTTTTTATATATATATATTTTTTATATAGTTTTAATGGTTGAGAAACTTCCGAAACTATATATATATATATATATATATATATATATATATATATATATATATATATATATATATATATATATATACATATATATAAATACATTTTGTTTACGGCAACCACGCTACATAGAAAATATTAACAGTCTTTCGCTCCTGATAGAAATATATGAGGGCAACTGCTCATATGCCGTTAGCCTGATGAACATATTTAGAGTGAAGCATACTTGTTTTCTGTTTTTCTGTGTAGTTCCTTTTCCGTAAGTAATGCATAACGTACTCGTACTCATAGAGTCAATAGTATTTCCGTAATTAATCAAACTAAATCACAATATACAATGTTTTAATATGAGTGCATGTTATAATAATGTAATATATATATATATATATATATATATATATATATATATATATATATAAATATATATATATATTACTATTTCCTGTATCCACATGAAATTTTATAAGGAGGTATATTTTTTATGTATCAATTTTCAGTATTTACTTCAACAGTGCTCAATGCGTAAGTAGAGCTAAGTAGTAAGCTATGGAAATATATTTATAGCAATTAAGCTACACAGAAGCTCTCGCGTTTCATTCCCGGGGGGAATCTTCAGGCTAAAATGTATGGAGTTATTTTTGCAATAGTTCGTCCGATTTTTAATTAATTTAATAATGTATCCATGCTTGCTAGATGTTGGGATATTCTTAAGTGATGTTTCTAAGTTTATTGAGCACTTTCATAAACATTTATTTCACCACTGAAAAATAATATGGAAAACAATAACTTGGAAACATCACTTAAGAATATCCCAACACCTAGCAAGCATGGATACATTATTAAATTAATTAAAGAAATAGACGAACTATTGGTTAACTAGCAAGCCGCGTATGTAAAAACACCCTGCAAAAATAACTCCACGCGTATATTTTCATAGCTTACTATACACACACACATATATATAGGGTGGGCAAAAATAAGGGTCCTATTTTTTAAAATTCATAACTTTTTTATTTATTAATTTAAAAAATTTTTTTTTTTTAGAATAAGTAAAAGACCCCTTCCGAAGCAAGCATGAGCCGTATTAGCCCTAAGGAACGTACCCTCATTTAGAAAACATTATTTTTGCTTAAAATACTCAAAACAGTGTAAAAAAACAATACTTTAGTTTTTGTAAGTTTTAAGAAGTGTTTTTCGGCTAAAATTTGTTTTGTTTATTTCAAAATATCTCGGAAGGGTCAGTCTACACACACATAAAGTTTGGTGAGTTTAACATTTATTTTGTGGAAGTTATTCAAATTTAAAGATAGGACCCTTATTTTGGCCCACCCTGTATATATATATATATATATATATATATATATATATATATATATATATTGAGAGAGATAAGAAGAGAGAGCATGAATAGATATCGTGAGACTACATCATATTCATACCTACTCACACTTGCAATAGACTCGTTGCAGATTTAAAACAAACTACACGTTGACACATTTCGTTGAGTATTATGTACAATAGGAATTATGTTGTCATGTGTCATATGTGAAACAAGAAGCGTTTAAGGGTTAAGATGATTTCACACCAAAAATATGGTAACATTCATGTTAATTAGTGAAAAAGACTATCTATTAATCTAACTATTTCTCTAATATATATATATATATATATATATATATATATATATATATATAAGCTATGTTTTCGTATGAATAGTGTTAGCCTTTTATTGTGCAAGTTTGAACTTAATATTACTAAATTAAAAAATTAAAAAGCTTTTTGGAAATAATTTTCATCTATTTTTTGCATGTATATATGTATTTATATATATATATATAAATATATATATATGTATACATATATATATATATATATATATATATATTCACATATGTACATGTATATATATATATATATATGTGTGTGTGTGTGCATACAAATAGAAGAATCCTTATTCTTTTCCATAAGGAATGAAACCACAACGTATTGACATCGGTATATTTTTATAGTATACTCTCTTGACTTCAGATAAATACTGTAGATACAAATGTATAGCTAACCACTTCATATATGGTCGGTATAGTTTCGTTTAATGGTGTTATTTTTTACTTTTACACTCGACTAAACTCTGTTTGAGATTCCATTTTACCCGACAATACCACCCGGTGCTGAAGGAAGGACACACCCATTTATACGTTTAAAAAGCGACAGAACTCTCTTCACCTCCCCTTTTGTCTCTCTTCTTCACCTCCCCCGTTCTCTCTCTTCTTCACCTCCCCTTTTCTCTCTCTTCTTCACTTACCCTTTTCTCTCTCTAGTTCACCTCCCCTTCTCTCTCTCTTTTTCACCTCCCCTTTTCTCTCTCTACTTTACCTCCCCTTTTCTCTCTCTACTTCACCTCCCCTTTTCTCTCTCTTCTTCACCTCCCCTTTTTTCTCTCTTCTTCACCTCCCCTTTTCTCTCTCTTCTTCACCTCCCTTTTTCTCTCTCTACTTCATATGTTTTTAATCTTCTAAAATTTAGGAACGCAATTATTATCGATCGTTTGTTAACTCTCTGTATTCTCAGGATGTATGTGGTCATCCTAGTGGATGTAACCTTCATATCTGTAACAACATACGAAACCCTGAGCATGTTTTCTTCATAGTTATGTTGTCGAACCGGCTATAATTACCGCGCTAAAATAACAATTTATCACCAGTTTACGTTGCTTTTTCATTTAAATAGTTTATTTCCCCTTTAACATTATTTCTTTTTTTTTTAATCGTATTTCATATATTTTTTGGTTTTCTATTTCTGTCGTTAATCGATTTTAAAATCTTTTCTATTTGTGAAAGATGTTTACTCTTTTGGGAGCAGATTTGTAAACTTATATACTGAAATGGATGTAAACTATGGTATAATTTTAGATCGTAAATTTCTGTGGGTTTGACTTTTAATATAAACTTTTTTATATCTGAAAAATCAATAAAACCATATAATCCAGTATGCAAATTTATTTCATGAGCAAAGTGGAGGCTTAATTTAATAATAACTGATTATAATACGTTTCCCGAGCGGAATAGTCAGGCGCACCAGAAGACGAATTCACACACATATCCTAGTACATCACACCTGTTTTATATCATAGATGCACGCGCATACATACTAACATATAATTTAACTATATATATATATATATATATATATATATATATATATATATATATATATATATATATATATATATATATGATAATTTTATTTACACAGACATGTACAAAATCTGCGACACTGGCATGTCGATGTTATCGATCAACAGTTACTATAAACTGAGATCTCATCAGGCAGAGTTAGAATCCGATCTTAACCTCAGACTATATTTGGTTCTCTCCAAATATGATCTGAGGTTAAGATCGGATTCTAACTCTGCCTGATGAGATCTCAGTTTATTGTAACTGTTGATCGATAACATCGACATGCCAGTGTCGCAGATTTTGTACATGTCTGTGTAAATAAAATTATCATATATAAAGCTCTATTTTGATATTGAGCACTTTTTATAAACCCGGTTAAAATTCTCTGGATTACCACCCTGTGGATATTTTTCACCTGGATTATTACCATTATTATATATATATATATATATATATATATATATATATATATATATATATATATGCATATATATACTTTTAGTTTCATATTTGATTTATATATATATATATGAATTAAATATGAAACTAAATGTATACTTTTAGAGGATAACACCTATAGTGAAATGGTTTAAGCTCAATATACGAGATAGAACAATTATAAAGATAAATGAAAGAAAAGAGATAAAGATGTACGAATGACAAATGTATTTCAACTTGGATTGTTCAATGTAAATTGTACTCGGTAAAAACATGTTTATTTTTATTTCCTTAAGCCAATGCTTTTCGAAGATTAAAATCTTATCATCAGATGAATTACATAGATGTATAAGTTGGCAGTGGAAAAATCAAAATTCAAAATTTGAAAAAATATTAAGTATGGAGGGTAAGAGTATGCGTGTAAAAGATAAGGAGTCTGTCCAGTTGGTGAATGTCCGTTGATAAGGTGTCTGGTGAAAGGAGATTAAAAGATGGTAAAAAAGGGGTTTCCTGTTTGTGTGTGCGTGTGTGTGTGTTTATCTGTGTGTGTGTGTGCATATATATATATATATATATATATATATATATATACGCATATTCATACATACATCAATACATATTCTTACGCTCATGTACTAAATGCATACATACCCATCCATTTGTGTGTATATATGCATATAGCCATAGACAGATACGTACACATAAACACGTTCGAACTTTACAGTTACCATTAACATTATGAATACGAAATGTAGGAGATAAGGAATTACATTGAAATAAAATGTGTGTTTTACAAATGACTAAGCATAAAGTATACTAATTTTAATTTTGTTCATTTTTCATATTGAAACTATCGACAATAATGCAACCTGTATGATACACATTTCATACCCTTATATATAATGCATAACTATTTTATGCATATACACATACATGCATATTATAAATTAATATAATATATTATGTCTATATAAATATATGTATATATAGAGAAAAAGTAATTACTTCAGCAGTGCTAAATACGTATGTAGAACTTAGTAATAGTATTAAAATGGATATATGGTACGTAAACTACACATTGATGTTTTTTGTGTAGCTTAGTTGCCAGTAGTATATTTTCATACTACTATATATATATCAAACACCAGAGAATAGAATGCCTATCATCTTATCTATATAGTTTTAGCTGTTTTACTTATCTATATTTGCATACTGATGTTTCCCCTGCTACAGTTGATATACGTTAAAATACCAAGAACTTTTCCTCAACTCGGGATTAGATACATTTAATTTATCCCCCGAAGCCAGCGTTGCATAGACATTTTGCTTGAAGCCAATTTGCAAAGTGTTTCTATTGTTTATTTTCCATGCTTTCGAGATTTGAAAACCTAACTTTCACACAACATAAAGTTTCTATAATTTCCTACAAATCATTCTTAATTTTTTTAAATGATGTTTATGCTGTATATCTCGTTCTTTCTTGCTGGAAAGTACATTTTGTTGACTTTTCTTTCATTTTTATAAGTTTACATTCATTTTCATGACGGTTTTTTTGTTTTCTATTTAAATAATTTATTTCTGTTTTTTACTTCATGGTTTTTTATAACATTTCCGTATTTCATATATTTTATTTGTTTTCTATTTTTGTCGTTAATCGATTTTAAAATCTTTTCTATTTGGGAAAGATCTTTGGTATTTTTAAAAACTTTTATACTGAAATAGATGTAAAATATGGTATGATTTTAGATTTTCAGTTCGTGTGGTTTTGTCTTTTAAGTGAAACGTGAAACATCTACTCCTTTTATATATTAAAAGTGAATATTATCACATGTGCAAATCTATTTTATAAGCAAAGTAAATATCCTTATTAAATAACAAATAATTACAATACAGAAAAAGGAGACTAATCGCATAAGCAAATTTAATTAGCAAAGAAGAGGAGGCTTAGTCGATATTACTGATGACAACAAATGAAAAAACTATTTGTTTCCACTTTTAATATACACAAAAGTATTCCTTGTTCTTTTACACATTTTTGATTAAATAGGAATTTTTCCACGGTAGGCCAAATTTGGCAAGACCTATACTGATCATAATTGTATGGTCATTTAGAAACAAAATGCAACAAGAAAGTTACAAAATAATCTTGTCATAAAATTGTAATGGAGTATAATTCCGAAATAACGCACAAATCGATCAGTTCCAGCCCTGTTGCCACTCATAGAAAATCTATAATCATTTCTATGCTTTACTAACCTTCAGATTCCACGTATCAACGTTTTTTTCCCAAATGGATTTTTAGTTTATAAATTACAGTTACAGTGACGCTACGGTTGCACCGTTTCAAAAGAATGGAAACATCTGAGTTTCAGGTTTCTGATGGGAGTAAAGGGATTTCTGATGGGAGTAAAGCTATTTCCAAGTAAAGCAATTGCCTAATGAGTGTTATTTGGACTCTCATTCGTCGAAACAACGCTTAAAGGGGGCATGCTGATTTTAAACACGGTCGGACGGATATAAGTGATGTTGAACGCTCATGCCCTTAATTTAACAGTTGTCCCTGAAACCATGAGAAAAGGTCACCACATTGAATTTTCGTGATATAGCAGAGGAGTTGAATATATCAGGAGACATTTTATTTACCATTTCACATTAAATTGTGCAAGAGAAGCAGAGTTTAATATTGGGGCCGCGTTTTCTCACAGTCGATCACAAACGAAAAAGCGTCGACAAATCAGAGCATTGTTTACAACAGTTTCAAGAAAAAAAGGGTTTTGTGAATATGTGATAATGGAAAAATCATGGAACAAACAATTCACTGTTAAGTCAAATCGGCAGTCAGCTAAGTTAACAGCAGCAGGAAAAAGCCGTCAAATGTGATCAAATGCGCAAACAACCGTCTTTTGGTGGTATGGTAGTTTTGTTTTACGGCATATCAACCCTTTTTGGGTTATTTAATGCCGAATCTGGTCTTGTTTTCTTCTCTTTTTTGTTTCTTTCCCCTTTTAATATCCGTTTCTATTTAACCCATAGTTGGGACCCTAACAGGTACTACCACTCCGGGTCAGGGTGGACCTGGGAGCAATGGTAATTAAGAGGAGGCTCCACATTCCCCAAAGTCCGTAAGCCGGATCTCACCATCGGATGTAGTTTAAGGTCATATCCAGGACCGGGAGTAGGGTAGGAAAAATAAAAATAAAAAAGGGGAGGGAGAAAGGGAGAGGGGCTGTTGTTTTTGTTTTTGGTTTTGTAGAACATAATTAAGTTTTACAAAAAAAAAAAAAAAAAAAAAAAACGTCAATGTAGGTGAATTTCGTCTCAGGGAGCCACAGGGCAGCCTGATCTGGTATCACCAGCCGTCTTTTGGAATGCGCAAGGTATTCTGTGTATTAATAACATTGGGAAATAAAAATAGCAATTACGAATATTATATGGCAATATTGGTGCGTTTGAAGGAAGAACTCGCAAACAAACATCAACAAAGACAGAAGTAAACGTGCTCTTTTACCAAGAAAATGCAAACTATTAAAAAAACTAAAGGAATTGCTTCCGTACTCACCATATTTCAAGATTTTGCTCCAAGTAATTACAATTTTTTAACATAGTTCACCCCTAACAATGCGGGGCGTTACTGTAGACGTAAGGTGCTACTGAGAGATAGTGTGTAAGTTATGTGGGTCATCCTAAGTTGGGAGGTGTGAAGCGAGATGTATGTTTACATTAGTTTACAATTTCTGCATGTCAATACATTCGGGGAAACAAGGATCAGGGAGGGAGTTCCAGAAGTCGGCCGCACGAGTAAAGAAGCTATTGGAGTGGCACGTTATTCGACAGCTGTGAACCTCCACAGTTAATGGATGTGATTTGGACGATTGTCGAGTTGGTCTACTGAATTTACGTCGAATGGGTAATAGAGCAGCAAGTGCATTAGAGCACAATCCATTGATGTATTTGTAAAACAGGCACACTGGATGAATCATTGCGGCGATTGGACAAGGGCTGGCGTTTAGTAGATAGTGAAGCACTTATTAAGTTGACGACTCCATTTTTTTTACATTGTCTAAGAGGGAGAAACTAGTGAATGATGCACCAGCCCAGATGTGAGAACAACGCTTGATGCATGGACCGATGGTGATTTTGTATAGCTATAGGATAATGTCATGTGTGAGAAGTTTACTAGCACGGTAGAAGGACCCCACCTTTATTGCAACAGCATTGTCAATGTTTTCAATGTATTTATTTCAATTCATGTTCCCTGTGAATGTTAGGCCGAGGGGTTTTAATGTAGATCTTTCAGGTAGGGTGTTATTTGCCATGTCAATCGGTGATTGAAAAGGATTCCTTGAGGTTATTGAAGTAAAAGAGCTTTGTCATTGCGGCATTAAATGTTACTATCCATTCATGCTTCAATCCAGTACAGTCTGGAAGTCATTTTCTAGGGATTTAGCCATTGCCTCGGATATGTGCGCGTCCGTTTTGCCAAAATGACCATTTCAATCACCGATTTCAAAGAGATATTTCACCGAAAAGAGATTTAACTCGCATAAAGAACTGTTATTGGAAACTGGACACATTTTGTTGACAAATTGGTAGTGAATCGTTTGAATCACGGAACCCCACACCAGAAAGAGATTACGTTGATAAATAAAGTCAAATTTTACCCCAATGCTTCTGTGTTATTAGTTACGCTCGGGACCTATTAAATGACGTGTTCATAAAAACAAATAATATACTTTTCATAAATGGTTATCAGGTTTATTTTATTTTCATGATAAACATCGCACCGGTTTTCTAAAACATACATACGTTATATTTCAACAAGTCTTCTAATGGACACACATTTACAATCTACATATATATATATATATATATATATATATATATATATATATATATATATATATATATATAATAGTAGACTAAAAGTATACTTTGAAAAAAAAGATTTTTTTATCGAGTACACCTTGAATTGAACAACCGAAATTCAAGTTGAGCACTATCGGAGATGTTAAACATAGACTGTCAAAAAGCTATAATGCAACATTCCGAATACGTTCGTAGAACACTCTCGACTAGTCTTCTATCTCTGCCCGCTTCTAGATACATATAGATCTTAATTTCACTTTATTATGTCACAGTTTCCGGTGGCCGAGTGGATATGGCGACTGTTTGCAGGTTCGCGCCTTCTAGTCGTCTGAAATTGTTTCTATCCTGCATTGATGATAGCAATACGCTTGAAGCGCTAGCGTCTATAGGTATTATATATATATATATATATATATATATATATATATATATATATATATATAGAGAGAGAGAGAGAGAGAGAGAGAGAGAGAGAGTTAATATGCATCGTTCCAATGATTATTTGAATATTTCTCAGAAAATTACGATTAGAAGTAATTACTGCATCCGTAAGATATATGTTAGTCAGTGCGTCTCTTTGAATAATACTAAGCATTAAGCTGTATAATTTTGGTACGTTTAGACTTCTATAAAATTCTTGCAGTCTAAGACTATTCAGACTATCTTTTCTGTAATGTAAGTTATCTAATGTCTATGTTGTCATTTAATACACACACCTTTTGAAACCATAATACTCTTGATCTGATTGCATTATAATTCGGAAACGTTAGGAAAGACACCATGTTAATCACACATACCGTGATAGATCGTGTGTTATGCAATCATAATAAAAAGTGTGGACATATCTCAATATTAAGCTCTTAATAAAGATTGTTTTATTTACCAGAGATTTGGTGGAAACACAGCATTTTCTCCGTGTTTACATATATCTAGATTGAGAATTCGGACTATTAAGAAAACGTATAACAAGATAGTGCGTTGATGCACTTGTCGACGAAGACTTCGAGGTATGCACGCTTGCTTAAAGACACATATCTAAAATGCAGTTTATGTTAAGCTAGACGCAAACTGTAACCTAAAAGTAAATATTGAAACTATATGTTATGGTGAGAAGGAGACACATTATAAATATTTGTTCAGATATGGCAAATAACACCCTACCTGTGAGTTCAACATTCAAGCTCGTCGGCCTAACCTTCACAGGTAGCATTGATTGGAAAATACACTGAAGACATTGTCAAGGTTGCAGCGAAGAAGGTGAGATCACTCTACGGTGCTACTAAACTCCTCACACCTGACATTATCCTGTATCTCTACAACGCCACCATCGGCCCATGAATGGAGTATTGTTGGCACATCTGGACTGGTGCATCATCTACTTGTCTCTCCCTCCTTGACAAGGCCCGAAAAAGAGTCGCCAACCTAATAGGTCCCTCACTGTCAACCAAGCTCCAGTTCCTGTCCCATCGCCGCAATGTAGCATCCTTGTACTTGTTTTAAAAATACTTCAATTGATTATGCTCCGATGAGCTTGCTACTCTGGTGCCCACTCGACGTAAATTCACTAGACCAACTCGATAATCAGCTAAATCCCATCCATTCACTGTGGAGGTCCCCAGATGCCGGATAGCTTTCTACTCCAATAGCTTCTTTCCTCGATCTGCTGGCCTCTGGAACCCCCTGTTTCCCCGACGGTACTGAAATGCAGACATTTAAAATTAATGTAATCATATATCTCGCTGCGCAGTTCCCAATTCATGTTGACCCCCTAAAACTTCTCCCTTTTTTCTCAGTAGCCCCTTACGTCTACAGTGGCAGCCTGCCTTGTTTGGGATGAACTATGTTAAAAACAAAAGAATACAGCTCTCTAAGAAAACCTAGGATAAAGAAAACCTAGGATGCAGCATTACGATTTGGAAATGATGCGTTACCAAGAAAACCCGTGAGCGTACATCGTATCATGGATAAAAACAAGTATTTGGTTATTCAGTAAAATATTCTAAAACGAAAAACTGTATTTGGGAAGTCACTTGATATTTGAAAAGGACGTTGTAGATAAAAATAAAAAGTATTAGTTAACCACAGAATCAATGCAGTCCCCCAAACAAAGGACTGATCTTAAGCTTATTGAAAATTTACGGACCTTTTTTGTAAGAAAGATGTAAAAGATATTAAGATATATTTTCTCGCAGAATTATGATCTTCCCGTTCATAACAACCAGGGTTATTTCATGTACATTGTCTCATGAATAAGGAACACATATAGTGTATATATGTCCGCAACAAAATTATATTTTATACTCATGCTTAATCAGCTACAGGGAAACGTTTCAATAAAATAATCGGGATAAGTATAGTGATTTACATCATGAATTCGTTTGCATAGTTAAGCAGTGTATACTGAAAATTTCAGCCAATAAGAAATTTTTATTTACTCGCTAAACAAACGAATTTTCCCGCCTTTTGCTTGAAATATTTTTTTCATCACAGCTACATTAACACGAACACGGCTCACTAGTTATTAAATCAATAATACTACATAGTCTTTTCAACTACTGTAAATATATAATAAAAAGCAAAGACCCAAACACAGCTAATTTGCATATGTATTTTTTAAATACATTTTATAATAAATTAATGTTTTATGCTATCTATTTATAACTTGATTGTTATATTTACCTATATATATATATATATACATTATTAACAGTCCTGAATTAAATTTTCTAAATAAAAACGATAAAATTACCCAAACGTTTCTGAAAATATTATGTTCAATTTATTTTTAAGGATTGCCATTAAATATAAAACTATTTGCTTGTAAACAAATATTTTTAAAATGATTTCAGTGGATTAGTTTATTTTGATTAGTTATATGAAAGTTAAGTGTATTCTATGTTTAAAATGTGTGGCTATTCAATTTCCATGATTAAATAGTATTTTAGCTCTTTAGACCTTAAAGGTTTCCGATTCTTACTCGGACAAAACATACCCGAAGCGTCTATATATGTTTGTAAACATAACATTTTTCTATTCATCCACCGACGCTATAATTATGTTTTCCCAAATAGTTCTATAATGATTTACTGTTTATGTGTTTTTTGGAATTGAATGTGGTTTTGTGTTTTCCCCGGTATATTTTTTGCTTTTCATGTTTTTAGTGGAATATGTTATTTCTTGGAGACGTATGTTTCATGCTGAAGAGATATTTTGTAGGCATTTTTACATTTCTTATTTCTATGTAAATAATTACTATTTCTATCAAAGTCATTACGATTTGTTATGTATTATTTTTATTATTATTATCTATATATTAATACGATAGCGTGTGTGTTCGTGTGTCACGCTTCCGGCAAAAGCTCTGCGCATGCGTGCCGCACCTAAATATTTTATTTTTATGTTGGCGTTTTTAATGGCATTGTCTATTTAATTACGTTGACTGCTTAAAAAGTAGGGTATCGGCCAGTATTATTTTGTTGTTGTTTTTTTTTTTGAACGGATGGCATATCAACCTTTTTTTAGTAGATATGCGCAGTTTCCATCGTACACGAGTTACTATTTTAAAAATTATTTCACTCTTATCCAGAAGGAGGGGGGTCATAATAAAGCAAGCGTAACTTACTAACAAATAGAGGGTGCTTTGTTACATTAGGACCCGTATTGAAAACATCATTTCGTGTAATTTACACGGGTTCCGCTAGTTATTATTATTATTATTATTATTATTATTATTATTATTATTATTATTATTATTATTATTATTATTATTAATACAATTATTAAAAATAATAGTAGTACTACTAGTAATACTAGGTGACACGTTAGGTAGGCACACGTCAACTATTTATTCTACTTTTTGTTTAATTCAAACATTTCTAAGCTGTAAAATAATGTTAAGACATTGTTCTGTTGCATTGTTACTTATATTTTGCTTACTTTCGCCATAGGTACCGATATTATGTCTAGTGCATCGATGTACCTAGTCTTCTGACAGACAACACAGAGGAACGCCGGCTGTTTTTATTAAGTTTAATTTAACATTAAACATACATAGATTTAGTGGTTCGTTTGCCAAGGAGAGGGAGAGAGAAGAAAGATATTCAGGGCATTTTGCGCCACTGCTACCCCCGATCCCTGCCTAATGGCACAGTCCAGCACTTTACATTACTGTCACGGTCGATGAGTCAATAACAAAGAGGTCAACAAAGCCCCCCACCGGCATGACATCACTTCCGACTTCCTCTGCTCTCCTACCCCCATTCATGGAGCGCTCCTATTCTCTGGGCCAACCACTATCTAAAATAGTTTGAATAACTAAAAATAATGTCTCTTTACCTCTATAATACCTTTACTGTTGTTTTTGTTGTTAATGTTCAATCATTTTTCTTCTTATTACATTTCATTTTCATTATTTAAACTGCTATCATTTAATATTTTATTACTTTAATATTTAATTATCATTTTAGAATCATTACATATAACTGTAAGACAGTTCTACATATTTGTATTGACTATTTCATGAACTAGTTACGGTAAAAGGTTTAGGCATGAGATAAATATTTTTTTCAATCAAGTGTAGTGTTTCAGCATCTCATCATATGGCATGGTGAACTAAATAACAATTCTATTTCTTCTATTCTTTTATTCATATTTAAATGCAATGTTATTATAAGCACTGTTCGTAAAGCTGTGTTATAGACGTTATTTAAACTCTTAAATACGTTTACATGAGTAGAATTATTGTTAAGCCTATATTCAATAGAGCAAAGAAAATATTTTTACAATTGGTAGAAAATTATCGTTTATTTTGGGTAGGCTCATAAGTATGTTTATATATAAGTGTAATGTAATATCTAAGAAGCTTTATTACTTTTATTTGGGATAATATTCGACTTTTAGGCTTATTTTTATTTATTTCACTCTTTTTCTCTATCTCTGTCTTCCTCTGCCTTTATCGCGATGTATATATATATATATATATATATATATATATATATATATATATTATGAGGGGTCCCGTATGCCTAAAAGTGTGAAGGTCCACTAGTTGTGATTGTGAGAGGGGTGAACTTGGTTCGAGCTCGGTGCAGGTCACGCTGACAAGCACCGAAGGAACCGTTATGAGTCAATCATGTTTTGAAAGACCATAACAAAGTTCCAAAAGTCGACGCCGGCACAGACAACATCGGGTCAGAAAAGGTCAGAAAAAATGAGTGAACGAAAATGTTTTGCATGACTGTCCCACGTGTACATTTGTGACGCCACTCCTTCTTTCGTGCGAAACTAAGGTGTGTAAAATGAGACACGAGTTTTGCAGCGAGCTTAACGGTCGACCTATCTGGTGGGTCCCGAAACGAAACAGGAGTGCTCAGGAAGTGGGAGCGGGGAATCGAAAATGTAATCGCTCGTCGTAATGGCTGGATCTCTTGGAGATCCAGCAGCAATTCCCGTCGCATTTCCCCAGCAAGAAGAATGAATGAGTGAATCGAGGAACGAATGGACAGAACCCTTCAACAACGAAGCGGAATAAAAGATAGAATCTCTCTGAGGAAAAATTGTCTCTGCCTTAGTCTTCTGCCTGTCATAATATTTGTATCCACAGATACCGATCACGGCCAAAGAGACACAACGAAACCGTCGGCACCAACGGCGATCACGACCAGACGACGAAAGAATCTGTAAGGTAATTTTTTTTGTTCATAACATTTTGGGTCCTAATCTCTAAAACGAAAAGAACTAGAAATCGAAGGAAAAAGTGGACAATGCTGAATTTGATATGCCAAATGAACAATGTTTAAAATGCTTAAAGTGTTTAAATGAGATACAATGTTTAATGAACTGTGTTTAATGAGTAATAATTTAAAAGAGAACTATGTTTAAAATGCGTAATTTGAAATGTTTAAAAAGAGAAATGTTTTAATAACGAGAAGTGTTTAGGGGGTAATGTGAACATGGACCGACAGTTTAAAGGCCTGAAAGTGCCATAAATGTTCCCCTTAAGGAATTATATTAAAAGTGCCTTACAGAAAAGAGTGTTACGAGGGTTTTAAAATGCTTCTAAACTTTCCTGTTGCTTTCGTAATTTTGGGAAGCGTCTAATGGACTTTTGTGGCGATGATTTTCATCACTGATAACGTAACTAATGTTTGTTTTTCTTGGGTGTGCTATGTAACATATATATGTATATATATATATATTCATATATACATATTCATATATATATATATATATATATATATATATAATATTTTGAAAAATCAGAACAACGTAATTGTTATTGTTTTTAAAATAGATTATTCATTTATTCTAAAAAATTGAGATCTTTCAGCGAATACGCATTTATCAAAAGTATAGGGATTTTTTTCTCTTTTTTTCGTTTACTTTTCTTTTTAATCCCTCTTGATTGGGACAATATCCGTCTTGATGTTATGACGGTTAATGTTTGAATGCCGGGTGTGTGTATCACGTGGTTTACGTGTTATGAATATAATAAAGAAGTCCACACTAGAAACGTTGATGAAAAGCAATAATACGAATATTTTGAAAAATCAGAACAACGTAATTTTATATATATATATATATATATATATATATATATATATATATATATATATATATATATATATATATATATATATATGATTGTTTTTATTTAAACATACATGTACAAAATATGAGACACTGCCATGCCATCAGGCGGAATAATAATGTGATCCTTCACTCAGAATTGTATCTTTCAATGAGATGGTATTTGGGAATAAGTATTCCCAAATACCATCTCATAGGAAAATACAATTCTAATTCCCATGATGTGATCTTAGCTTTAAACTGCTGTAGATCGATAACATCGATATGCTAGTGTCGCAGATTTTGTACATGTTTGTTTGAATAATAACAACTGTATACATGCAGCTATATTATATATTGAGCACATTTTATAAGCCCGGTTGAAATTCTTTGGATTCTTAATCCGTAGATATTTACCTTACTTCGATTAATATATATATATATATATATATATATATATATATATATATATATATATATATATATATATATATATATATAGTAACCAGGCTAAATGCATTTAGCCTGACGATTCCCCCCGGGGATGAAACACGGGAGCCTCTGTGTAGCTTGATTGCCATATATATTTTCATTGCTTACTACCTAGCTCTACTTACGTATCGAGCACTGTTGAAGTAAATATTGAAAACTGATACATAAAACATTATATCTCCTTATAATATTGTATGTGGATACATAAGTACTTATATATATATATATATATATATATATATATATATATATATATATATATATATATATATTGTAATTGTAGTGAGATGGGAAGCGGGTGTTTTAAAATAGTATGGAAAATGTCAAAGGAAGATTAAGAAAATAGGTGGAGGGGAACATTTCTAGTAGAAGTCGCAATAGATATTGTCCAAACAGTAGTGTCACAGAGCCTAGTGAATATGCTAATCTGACGTGTTGAATAGGTAACATGTGTTTCTTTCGACTGAACCAGCAGAAGAAAAGAACTGTATATATATATATAATTTTACTATTTCATGTATCCACATGAAATTTTATAAGGATATATAATTTTTAATTTATAATTTTTCAGTATTTACTTCAACATAAGTATAGCTAAGTAGTAAGCTATGAAAATAACCTACACTTTAAAGACTTCCGAAGTCTATCAAACTGAACAAGTGAGATAGCTAACATCTGCTTACACAGAAATAAATTTACCTTAGGTTAACGATACATAAATAAATAAACATATAAGTAAAAAAAAAACTAAACAAAACAAAAACCTAACAATTTAAATATTAATAGCTAAAAAAGAAATACAAGTAACTACGTGTTGAAATAAATTCACACATTAATTGGCACAACAAGGAAACAAGATATAGGCCAATCTATAGAAAACAGAACAATAAAACATGATATAAGAAGTACCACTAAACAGACCTTTGTTCGTTGGAAGTCCAACGATTGGCTGAGAGAACAACAAAGAATCTGATTGGTTAACAAGCTAGCCGTGTATATAAAAACACCCGGCAAAAATATTCTCCATGCATTTTAGCCTGAGAATTCCCGCTGGGGATGAAACGCTGGAGCCTCTGTGTAGCTTAATTGCCATAACTATTTTCATAGCTTACTATATATATATATATATAGAGAGAGAGAGAGACAGAGAGAGAGAGAGAGAGAGAGAGAGAGAGAGATAGAAAGAAAGAGAGAGAGAGGTTTGCATAGTTGTTGTCTCCCCCATGGTGAATTCGGTTGGATCTTTTATGCTTATACTATGTATGCTATGATATATAAAACACATAAAATAGATGTCGCGACACCATTTCCATTTGTCAATCTCGCTTTATTAATAACATTTATTTGAGAGGAAAAAAGCAACAGCAGCAACAGATGAAGATCAACCACAATTTCGTTGAAATAAAGATAAGCGGGATTATATTTTCAGCTTTGATATTTACGCAAATTCTATGAAACCTGTTAAATTTTCTGCAATTTAATCGATTAAATAGCATAACCTCGACTGAAATACAAAATATATGTATCTAAATTCATGCAATCATTTAAAAGGAAAAGATATAAGTTTTCTCTTTCGATCCGACATCACCTAGTTTACAAAGCTGTGGCTAGAGGCGTGGCCGGCGGCATGTACACATAACCGCGTCGGAATTTGTCAGTTTCCCGCCGGGTAGACCGTCCCCCACTGACTAGTCGGTCGTTCCGCCGGCCGGACGTGAACGGCGTTCGCTGCGGCGAGACACACCAGTACTCTTGGTGACATTTTCACAAGTGTTCTAGATAAATATGTTAATTGGAATATACTTTCATAGTCTCACTAGAATTAAGTAATATGTTGTTTGTATCAAATCTTAAATGTAAAAAACACTTCGGGAATCTGCATGGACAAGTGTTTATAATCGTAGCTCGAATAGCCCTACGTTAATGCACACTAACATACCGAAGTGCTTTTTAAGTATTTGAATAGTTATATTTCGCTATCATCAACATCGTTAGAAGTATATGTTCGGCAAATTATCTAAAGATCATGATGCGCCAGGTGGTGTTTATAAGTGAATCCGTTTGTTAAACTGTCACACTTAAGTTTCAGAGGATTTTCGTCTGTCAGACACATTCATGCTTGAATCAAAATTATAAAATTATTCTCTGAACCTCTTTAAAAGGCTTTGTCAAACGTCTTCTACCCTGTAGTTCGTAATAGTACTGCGACTGTTTAACGCCGGACAGAACAGGGGTATCTGATAAAATATCCGTTTACTTTTCACAATTTCGTAACTCATTTATGAAGACATATATTTTATATGTCCGATTTGATAGAAAAAAACATATTCCTAAGACTTATGAGACTAGGAAATATATTCCAATTAGTATATTTCTCTGAAACACTTGTGAAAATGTCTTCAAGATAGTTTAAATAATAATGTTTAATAATCGCTTTACCAAACAATATTGCCCATTTGACGTCTTCCGGGTATGTTTCGTCATCGTCTACGTTAATTGATATAACCGGAAATTAATAGTTTTCAATATTCAATAAAGGACATTCTGTGCGCATGTATTTGTCCGTTCGCTATATGTCATATACATTAATTTGGCTTTTATACGGCATAATCCTGGGAGTGTTAAATATGCCTAAAGTCGACAGAGGTCAATGCGGTAGATTATAAAAAGTCAAGAATATAATCAAAAGCCTGCTTTCATAAAACTGTTTTTTGTTCAATTTAATGTATGAGATCAATTAGTTGCATGGTGCATGGATGGGATATTATCAATAGTAATTTGGCCTGACTTGTTCAAGTTACGTCGAAGCTATATCAATTATTTTGCGTGATATTTCGTGAAAAACTAACTCTTCATCTACGCGTAACATGGTTGGAAAGAAATTGATTATGAAGCTTTGGTAAGCAACATACTTCTGAGTTGTATAAAGATTCTGTTACTATGTCATATTTTAAATAACCACGCCTGCTAAATATACAAAAGTTATCGACGAAGGATATATATATATATATATAAACATATATATATATAAATCATTTTCATATCACGTTAAAAGACCAGATTGATTTCTGATATAACGGAGTAAGTACTAATACGAATAAGGATGCTAAATATTTTAAATAGAGCATAATAAAAGTTAAGAACATTAAACACACACACAGATAGTATTCATATATGATACATAAATGTGTTTAAGTTATTAATCCATTTTGTAAATGTTTTTTATTCCAGGAAATTTCAGAATAATACAACATTTTATCAGCAGAGAATAAAAGGCGTGATGATTTCTTGTAAATTACAAAATATCAGTTATAACTTTAGAAAAATAATGTTAACTGATTGTTTTAAAATTATGTATATATTATAAAATATATTAATAGATGATATAACATGAAAAATACTTATATTTAGTATTTGATATTCTTCACGGAAGTTCAGATTTTCTTACGATTAATACAATTTCAAAAGTTCGTGGAAGTATGATAAGGTAGTTCCTTTAATTAAAATATGAAACAAAGTTTAGTAAGTTTTTAGAAAATATCTAAATGTAAAGGTCCCCAAATCCATAAGCTTAGTAAAGATAATTTAACATGAACTGAAATATATTTTTATATATGAGGCTAAATAAAGCTGTTGTAAGTATCAAAATAAAATAAACACAATGGACGCTAATTATTTAGTTATATAAAGTAAGAGTATTGTGACCTTAAAGAACCGTTAATAAATAAGACAACATAGTGGTATATTAATCAGATTGTATGTATTCAGAGAAGTTAGGAATAGTATGTTACAGAATGACTGCTCCTCCTTCATGGTAGGCTCCGTTTTACAAAATGTTTAGAAGAGTCACGATCATTAGTATAACACAATCACACCCCTTGTTTTCCCTTACTCCGTGTTGAATTTCAGGATTTATTATACTCAGTTTCGTAATGTTGCATTTCTATTTTGATATTAGAACCTGTTTATGCGATTGATACGCCAGTATTATTCTCGACAGCATCTTACCAGGGTCATGTGTCTTTTGTAAATAAACTTCTGTCCCTTTACAATATAAACCATATTCCCGATCCGTTTGTATATATGTACTGCTTGTTATTAAAGTCAGGGAGCTAATAATAATATTTATGAATAAATATTAATTATTTTAATACCTACAGACATCGATGTTTCATGCTAATGCAATCTTCAGTGCAAGAAGCTAATTCTCAACGGTCGGCGGGCGCGAATCCTGATCACAAATCGCCACTGATCCGTAGTCAAGAGTCTTAACCCCTCGACAATTAGGTAATAATTATGGAGGAATTCATAATTTTGTAAATAGCAAATCGGCGGCTAAATTTACATCAACGAGTGATCAACGAACGTATTCGGATCGTGCATCCAGCTATTAGTACTGCTTGTTATTAAAGTCAATCATATATATATATATATATATATATATATATATATATATATATATATATATATATATATATATATATATATATATATATATATACCCTTGTTTCTCAATAGGATTTATTGCTTTTGAACATCCGAATAGAACATTTTTGTCTTCACCTTTGAAGCGTCTATTTGTAACATTTTGCCACGTCCTGGTTTCGTATGGGTTGGCTACAACTAATAAAACACTTTTGTAATTCTCTTTGAAAACATTGCTTCTGCTGGCGTCATCGAAGATGAACTATTTTTATTTGGGATAATCCTATACACCTGCAAACACTTTTGAATGTCTTTTTTCTGGAAGTGTGCGCATTCTTAAGCGTTCTGTTGAACGTATCCACGAACCGTTCTGCATAACTATGCCTCATCGCTTGGTACAGTATAATCGTGATATGCTCCTCTGCGAATGTTTGACATCCTAATGTGAATTCGCTAGATATGAAGTGCGTTTCGGTGTCTGATACGATACAGTTAACGACCCCGTTCCGGGCGAAAGAATAATGTAAAAAACTAATGGTAATATCCGCGGTTGTTTCTTTACATGTTAATATTTCCAGCTATTTTGAGAAACTTCCATTTTAATTAGGTAATAAAAACCATCCCGTAGGTCAGCAAAATCTATGTGGATCCAATATCTTTTAGTATCATTTACTGTAATGTTGCATAAATAATCCCCAATCGTCGTAGATAACTACTTATATTACAGATTGAATACAATTCCGAGATGTGTCGATGGTTATATTTTGTTCTCTTTTAATGTTTTAATTACAAGCAATAAGAATCATATCAACCCCTTTAGGTTTAATATTAATAAGTAGTTATTAGACAGACACTCGTCTCCCATATAGTTGTGATATACAAAGCAAATGGAAAAATGAAAGATTATTTTAGTGTGATGTGACTGTATTTTAATACACGTAGTTATTTATACGTGTAAGAATGTGACGTCAATAGCCAAATAAATAAATGCTCTTTTTTTACTTGTGCGTTACGGAGTAAATTCAGACTTTTTATGAATGTAATTACTTATTTATCGAAGTAGGAAACTTACTTACGTAAATATGAAATTGATGACCTGTACGTTTTGAAGCACAGCAATATTCCGGAGTAGGTTTACAAAGTATGAGAAAACGTGAATAGTAATGATTGAACTATGTAATATGATATTTCTGTATTCAAACGGAGTGATTATTATTTAGTTTTAGACGTCTATGTATTATGTACACAAGAATAAATAGGTTGAAATTAAATAATATGGGAGATTATTTTGTATGTTTTAAAATAATTGCTTTTTAATTAAGGAACGACCCGGTGTCAAAGAGTTACGTGTGAGGAGAAAATGGATAGGGAGTGAAAGTAATTGCTACTTTCTTTTTTTGAGAAGACAGGTCGGATTAAATGTAATAATATTTGCATATAGAAGAAATGAAGGCATATGTTTGTGAAACTTGCATACGGAAGTGTTCTAGGTGCTTTGTGGAAATGAAGCTTCAGGTTCTAAACCTATAATAGTTGAAGTCACAGTAGAAAATCCGAGTTTGCTTTCTTAATATATATATATATATATATACAGGGTGTCCCGAAATAATGTATACACCCTTTGAATTGTTATAACTCGTTCAATATACTGATTTTTATTTGCAAGATTGACACACAAACAGAAGAGTAAGAATATACACGTAAAAATACTGACAGTAAAATTAACAAAAACATAGAAACTTAACTTTTAACAAAGATAAAGGCTATTTAGGATAATTTCAGAATGTTCATAAAATGAACCCTCACCCTAACCCCAACTCGTTCTGCTCAGTACACTTTCCATATAGTGAAGACGTGAACAATTGTACCTAAAAACGTCCTGCAACATTTACTCATTGAGCACATTCTACTACAATTGCTACTCCCATTTGTTTGCAATTGCTTCAGGTTTCTTGCTTTAAACATTGTAGCCTTTACGTTTATTAAAAGTTATTTTTCTATGTTTTTCTTAATTTTAGTGTCAGTATTTTTGAATGTGTATTCTTACTCTTCTACTGTTCTATCAACCTTGTTTGCAAGTCAAAATCAGTAAATTGAACGAGTTTTAACGATTCAAAGAGTGTATACATTATTTTGGGACACCCTGTATATATATATATATGTATATATATATATATATATATATGTGAACAATAAACACGTGTTTAGTTAACAAAATAAATAAACGAAATAATAAATATAATGTATGCTATAATAAAGTACTAAGTTACTAATCATTTTTCAAATGTTTAATTATTAACATTAACAAACGTTTTTTTCACAAAACATCCTTTTTGCTGATGTTTTATTTCAACTTAAAAAAATTCAAAATAAACTCTGTTTGTCTATAGAATATTATCAATTCATATCTGTACATGGAAATGACATACTTTAAGAATACACTTTAAAATGTAAACAAATTTGCACGAAAAAAGTACAATTATTCGCAAGAACCCGAATATATAATTTCACCGGTTTCATTAGTGTAGTATATATTCCCTTACAAACAACTGCTTTTCTTATCCTACATTGAACCACGTAACCATCTTGCAATCAATGTTGGGTCGCTAGAAAATGTACTTGGAGAATGACGATGGAGATAAATTAAAATGTACAAAATATATTAATTTTGCTTTGAGAAAGTAGCTGCATATTAAACGCCTTGGAATCTTTCGTAAAGAATACGCTTCTAAGTTGTCCATGGCAAAAGATGTCTAAAGCCCTACTGCCGAACAAGTTGACTGCCGGAAGAAACAGCTAATATTTAAAATACATCAAACAATCTCATCTTCCTAACACGTTACACAACAAACAAATCAGAGAGCATGTTATCTCGATTTATAGTAATATATATATATATAACAGTTCTTTAATAGATGATAACCGAAATCGATAAGTAGATAGATCTAGAATATTTAAAATATGAGACTAATTACTTTACTTTATATTAAAATTCTTAAATTACGATAGAAAGATAAACAAAATAAAAATACGAAGATAAAACAAAGTAAATATTCAAATATAAAAAAAAAAAAATTAAAAAAAAAAAATGATATATATTATCAAAACAAACAGTTTATCGAACACCATACACCTAACCAACATTACACAAATATTCTAAACACCAAATCATATATTCAATCATATATTTAACATAATATTAAAATAAAACTTAATTTAATTTATATTCCCTGTGAAACTGCTTTATTATTTGCTGCGGTCTATATCTGGCAGCCATTTTGTTTTGTATTATTCTCAACACAGTCGGAGAAGAATAAAATATTATTCTTCTTCTGGTCTAATTATTTTTGACAAAGGGATGTCTTTTCCCGAAATATCAAATAGTGATTTTTAATCACCCGGACATCACACGAACAGCTAAAACACTCTTGCTGTTATGTAAGAAAAAAAAAAGAAAAAAAAAAGGAAAAATAAATAGTAAGTCTTATATCGTATTCGATTTATTGTTATTGTTTTTGTTCCTTTCATTTCAACTTGCATCTTACCCGGAATTGCATTGCCCACAGCCTTTCAAAAACTTACTACTAATATATATATATATATATATATATATATATATATATATATGTATATCATATATATATATCATATATATATATATATATATATATATATATATATATATATATATATATATATATATATATATATATGTAAAAATAAAAATGGAATAAAGAATTAGCAATTCAACAACTAACAAAAATAAACTCAAAAACTCATGTTGTAAAGTTCCACCGAGATATTTCGGCCGTATATACGACCATTTTCGATCAGTTAATAAACTTTATTTCAAAACGGAAACTTTCCGTTTTGAAATAAAGTTTATTAACTGATCGAAAATGGTCGTATCTCTGGCCGAAATATCTCGGTGGAACTTTACAACATGAGTTTTTGAGTTTATTTTTGTTAGTTGTTGAATTGCTTATTCTTTATTCCATTTTTATTTTTACATATTGTCTGAAACATATATACATATATATATATAAATATATATATATATATATATATATATATATATATATATATATATATATATATAGTGAACATCCGGATAAAACTAAAGCTCAATATACTGGATAGAGCATTAATAGCATTAGATGAAGTGAAAGAATAAAATAAGGTGCGATTCAAATTTTATTAAAATTCAATGTTCAGGCAAAGTACCATAAAGTCCTTAACTCATGAGTTTTTAAAGAAAATTCTTCTCCTCAGAGGACCATTAACGCAATTACATTACTGAAGGTAATAAAATTAAACTTTTAAAATATATAAAAATATATATAAAAATACATAAAAGTATATAAAACTTCAAATATATCATCCAAGTCATAACATTTAAAACATATTCAGGAAAGATATCAAGGAAGTTGATTGAAAAATAATCCAGGTGGTGAGTGGTAGTCCAAAAACGAAAAAGTTTTCCAGGCGGGAAATCCTTTTGCAATCGATGCAGTAAATGACAGTGAAAAATGTATCCAAGGTGTATGCAAATTAATAAAACGATAGAAAACACCAAATCATAGGAAAAGTTCAGAAAACTCATATGGTGTTGAATATTATAATGTTCAAAATTCAGGGTTATTATGAGAAGAATTTTATCTAATGCACATATATATATATATATATATATATATATATATATATATATATATATATATATATATATATATATATATATACCAAGCCTTTCATATTTGACAATATTATTTCTCTTTGTATCTATCGTTGTATCTATCGTTCTATTTATTATTATATATATATATATATATATATATATATATATATATATATATATATATATATATATATATATATATATAGGGTGTTTCAAAAGTCTTGGGTACATAACGATTTTTAATAACTCAAAAACTATTAGGAGTTGAAAAATGAAATTGGTACCATTGGAAAGGTTAAAGTTTCAGGTTTTGTGGGGAATCTTCAAAGTTGCTCAATATGAGCACCATTCGTCACACGGCAGACATCTAGTCGATAGTCCATTTCCTGCCAAACGCGTTCCAGCATCTTGACGTCAATGGTTCCCACAACTGCCGTTATTCGAGCCTTTAGTTCGTCAATATCTCTTGGAAGGGGCGGCACATAGACTTGTTGCTTGACAAAGCCTAAAATGAAAAAGTCACACGGGGTAAGATCTGGAGACCTAGGAGGCCAGGGCATGAGAACGGCATCACCTCGCCCAGATCTCCCAATCCATCTACCAGGCAGCCTTGTGTTAAGAAACTGCCTTACTCTAAGATTCCAGTGTGGTGGTGCACCATCTTGTTGAAAAATGAAGTCATCAGATTCTGCTTGTTCCAACTGAGCCATTAACCAGTCTTCCATCATGTTGAGATAGGATTCACCAGTGATAGTTGCCTCTTCAAAGAAGAACGGTCCATAGACACCTTTCTTGGAAATTGCACAAAACACGTTCACTTTTGGTGAATCTCGCTCGTGCTCAAGAAGTTCATGAGGATTCTCAGTACCCCATATGCGAGTGTTATGCTTGTTAACTTTGCCATTAAGATGGAAGGTCGCCTCATCGCTAAAAGCAAGCCGGTCATCAAAGCCTTTATCTTCCAACTTCTCTTGCATTGCAATGCAAAAGTCACGGCGAAGTGGCTTATCAGTGTCCTTCAACTTTTGGACCAACTTGAGCTTGTAGAGTACCATTTGCAGTCGTTTCCTTAAGACACGCCAGACAGTTGCTGGAGCAAGCTGAAGTTCCCTGCTGGCTCTTCTCACTGATTTACGGGGGCTCCGCTGAAAGGCGATCCGAACTTGCTCAACTGCATCTTCTGAAGTTGAAGGGCGACCTGTTCGCTTACTTGGGCACAAACACCCATCTTTCACAAATTTAGCATGCCATCTGACAATGGATTTCCTTTCAGGGGCTTCTTTTTTAAATTTCCTGCAAAATGCACGCTGAACACATGTCCACGATTCAGTCTTTGCAAATTGGAGGACGCAAAATGCCTTATCTTGTTTAGAGAACGCCATTACTGCACCTGGAAAGATAACACGAAAATCATTATTATGACCAAAAACTTGATTAAGCAAGCTTTAAAATGGCACCAGTCTCATTTTTCTACCTGGAAGAGTTCATGAGATATACGCATTTGTAATGTTCCAAAGACTTTTGAAACACCCTGTATATATATATATATATATATATATACCAAGCCTTTCATATTAGACAATATTATTTCTCTTTGTATCTATCGTTGTATCTATCGTTCTATTCATTATTATAGGTATATATATATATATATATATATATATATATATATATATATATATATATATATATATATATATACACAATAATAAATCATCGTTTATCGAGCAAAAATGCATTTTAATCAACTTCCAAATGGTCGATCCGTATAAGCAATTTCATGCACGTAACGAGCCTCCTTTATTAGAAGTATACACAAGTAAGAAGACTAATTTTTTTTCTTCATCACATTCACATGATAGATAAGTCTCTTGAAAATATAACACAAAGAGAACACCACATACCATACGATACTCAAGACGAAACATGTATTCTATTAAGATATACTAATCTATCACTGAGAGATATACCCAATCGGAAGATATCCATTTGGAACAAAGCTTATAATATATTAATCTACTGCAAAATGTATAGAATTCCTCATGTTTAATCATCTAGAATTTGAACAAATATCGTAATGGCTTTGTGTCGTAAGAAATACAGATTAAAACTAACCCCCTGCTTTGATTTATTTCTTCAAGTTTTATTATCGTGCCAAACTTCCCAAGTCATATACGTATAATTTATATCATACGATAATCGTTTGTTTGTTTCTCTGCCAATTCAATTCCCACTTTCCCTTTGTCAAACTCAATTCGAAAACTCAATTTATGATATTTGTATTGTGAATAGGAACAAGAAGATACATCAGGACTTACATTTTCTCCGTTAGAGAATTGCTTAATTGTCGATTAAAACACTAGATTCTACCATTTGTAACAATCAGGAATCATGGAGATACTTCTCTCTTTTAAACTCTACACAAACATGGAGACATAATTTTGCTTCGCCACATTAAAATGTGTAATGTGACTGTCTAGAATAATTTGACAGTGAGGAATCCGACTATAGAAATAACTATTGCACACCTATTATCAATATATTAAATATCTATACGATATATATATATATATATATATATATATATATATATATATATATATATATATATAAATATTTGTTATTGTTTATGATCTATGCACGTTACGTTTCGTCCTTTTCAATCTGGACTCTTCAGCGCAGAGATATGACTATTCACTACCGGTCATGCGATTCGAAACCTTGGACTACAAGTATTTTTCAACTCAAATCCAACGTCTCAAACCAATCTTAAATAACTGATAAACAATGATAATTTTTACACTTTTGTCGGCGGCTTAACGTCAAGGCATTCTACTTCTTTTTTAAGGGAAGGAACGATGCATTATGAAGCAAGTGACGTCAACCTGTGTTTGTACTACCATTACAGTGCTCTACTTTTTTGAGGAGCGACAATTATAAATATTTGTTATTGTTTATTATCTATGAACGAATACGTTTCGTCCTTTTTAGTCTGGAATCTTCAGTATAGTGACTACCGGTCATGCGATTCGAAACCCTGGACTACAAGTATTTTTCAAGTCAAATTCAACGTCTCGGCCACTCTTAAATAGCTGATAAAGAATGATAATTTTAACACTTTTGTCGGCGGCTTAACGTCAAGGCATTCTACTATATATATATATATATATATATATATATATATATATATATATATATATATATATATACTATGTATCTCAGTCAACAATATTGCAAGTTCCATAGGATATATAAATTTGATTTGCTAAATTTAATCAAATATTTAATTACCAATGTCATTTTGTTCATGATGCGATGTATAATTCACGTAGGAACATAGTAGCTTAACAATTCTTTAATATAAACACTGAGTTATTATTGTACGCACTTGTGTGTAGAATGTGAACTAAATATATTATGTATCAAGTGACTGCCACTTGGAAAAAGTTTTCACGAACTTGGGTTATGTGCGTGAAGAGAAATGGAACGGCTTCATAAGCAGATACATAATGAACACGTTAAGGATGTATATGGGAATAAAGTTGATACTGGATTAGAGATGTTTCCGTAATTCTACATCAGATATGAGCGAAGATGAGTAAATGTATGCTATATAGTAGCTATATGGTTAAATAGACTTTCGTACGTATTTTCAGTGCTTATTTACATTAAGACACACACTAACTTGTACCCCGTTGTTAGGGTTTGGTTAGGTCAGGGTTCGGGTTAATGTTATGGTTAGGGTTCATGTTAAAGTTAGGGTAAGCGTTAGAGTTAGAGTAAGGATAAGGGTTTGGGTTAGGGTCACGGTCAAAGTTAGTACCGTATTTTCTAATAATCTTATTTAGATGTGTATGCACATTATATAAATTCTTGTACACTAGGACCCACGCTAACTTTGACTTCGCCGTAAGTGTTAGGGTTAGGGTTAAATTTAAGGGTTAGGGTTGGGGTTAGGTTAGGGTCATGGTCCTAATCTAACAAAGTTCCGTTATTTCTAATCATCTTATTTCGATGATTATACACATTATATTTATTTTTGTCAACTAGGACCAGCGCTAATAACTTTTAACAAAAATGGTTATTTTTATTTATTTCATGACTCAATTTCAGATTTTCTTTCAAGTAATCAAGCACTTTGTTATAAAAGTGTTTTTAAAAAATAAGCATCAACTCATAGTTAGTACTTGCAAAATAAAATATTTATTGAAACCAATTAATGTTTACCGACCAAGTGTAATAGCTTTCAAATTTAAACAACCAAAATTTACTTTTATTAGTAAAAATAAAATTTTAAAAATAAATAAAATTAAAGACGAATGACACTTATCGTAAAGCATTAATTGACAATAGTAAATATATAATAATATATACTTCAATACATATCATAAACAAATAACCTATTTACCCACATAAGCACCATGTACTTTTATAACTTCAAAAAGTCTTGTTTTGACTGAATCAGTCAATGTTGTCATAGTGGCTGGTGACAGTTCACTTGCTGAATTATTAATGACTTCCCATGAGTCCGTTTTAGACAAAATTGACGTCCATTTTGCATACAGCTCTCGTTTGATTATAGACCAACAGTTTATATTATCTTGTAATCTGGGGAGCATGGAGACCAGGTCATCCACTTTATACCTTTGATTCTCTAAACTGCTGAGAATGCTTGAGTGGAATGGGCAGAATTCGAAGGAGCATTTTCATGCTTAAAAAATATGCCATTAAGCCAAGGTACCAGAGATACTCTAAACAGATTTCAATATGCAGCGGACATCATTTTTACTCTTTCGGGTACTTTTATAAGACTTAGAAATTTACCCGCCTATATTGTGTTCTTGGCCTTTTGGCTAAGATCAAAATGTAATATCTGTTCCGATGGATACTGCACTCCGTAGACTGGTATTGTCTTGGCCTTCGGGGCTTGATTTACGCCGGTCAATGGGTCTGTCCTGTGCAGTACTAGGAGGTCCACCTTCCCAGGCTTCGCCTCCCCTCTTTGGGGAGGATTAATTTTATTGCTTACTCTCTGAGGCGCTCCTAGCGGGGAATGCCGCCAAAACTGCCCAGGCAATTTTTAATAGCCAGAGTGCTCACCTCTCGGGCGTTGGCTTTTCAAACCACACTTTCCCGACCTTGGGTCATATCTTACTTGTAGGAGTAAGATAAAACTTGCCTTGTGCCTAACTCCTGGAGAGGAGTAAAAAAATACCCGCCTATATTGTGTCTCCTCCATCTTTTTGTCGTCGTCTCAAACGATGTTGACTCTCATCTCCGGAATAAACTCATCATTTTCCCAGACATCAAGTCGATGAATCGCTGCCCGATTCTTGAAAATCTTACTTATATTCATCGTCATATATTTATTTGCCCATTGCATTCTCGTTTTTTTTTGTGCTTTAGTGTAAGAGAATTATGTATAAGTAAAATTTTTAAAGAACTCATTGTTTAAAGAATTGCATTATTTATTGATTTTGGTACGTCAAACTCACTCAGTTACTATGATAATGATTTGCTTGATTTCCAAGGTATGCTACGAAGTTGACGACCCATATTCTTGAGATGGCTGTTGGCGACAGTTTTGAATGTTCTAGAATTTTATCGTTTCTTCCAAGTATTTTTACAGTATCCACATGGCAACTATTTTTCGGATAATTATACCAAATGTCCCTTTAGCAATTTCACTCATTTTAATTACTTTTTCTGCCACAGTAAGTGATTTTAGAACGTCTCATTGTTCTCAAGAAAAAAACAAGCTATTATCTTTGACAACTGTGAAATTAGAAAAGAACGTTAATATCCGTAAAAACTATTCACAACTATCTGTAATGATACTCTAATATTCCGGAAGTAAGCGTGAAACAATTGCTGAAATTGGTTAACAGATTGATAGATACACTTAATATGTATTAGAAAGCTATCTTCAGTGTAATTCCTTCAAGTTTTTAAAAGTTGTTTTAATTAGTTTTTTGTACAATCTGCACTGAGGATACCCAAACCAAGAAATAAATAAATGGATAGGAGCATTTTACAAATATCTTGATGTTTGCCGAACAAATGGTCTGCGAAATAAATAAAAAATAAGTTGTTAAAATGACGTGAATCTTTACTCTGTGATAATTATGTAGTATTGAACTACATAAAAATACTAAATATAGCATAGCTCTAGCTTTAAACTACTGAACTATTATAAGTACTTTGTGTTACAAAAATAAAAAATACACACACACACATAAATATATATATATATAAATATGTATATATTATACATATATATATATATATATATATATATTATTCATATATATAGATAAAGTACTCGTAATTTACTACTAGAATATAATATTTTAAAAATGACTTCAGAATCAGTTTCTTTTAGTTCCTTATGAGTGCGATCTTTAAATCATAAAACATCCAAGTTTGTACAACTGACAAACGTTTCGTGAAGAATCGAATAAAGGTACATCATCGCCCCGAAATTAAGTAAAATACGTTGGAATAAGCCAGAGAAGTTTTTTGACAAATGTACTTATATGCAAGATACACTCAACAATAGATTGGGAATACAACGATGCACATAAACATAAAACAACCACAACGGGTTTCCTAATTTGTGTTGGGTTTCCTGTAAATAAAAAATAAAATTGATTCATAAAACATTTGGAAATCCTTTTCTTACCAAGCTATTTTGACTGGTCGGGCGTAATATCACAATATTCGTTCAGATCGAAGTGACTATATTAATTTAATCCCAAATCAATGTATGTGTCTGACATTTGAAAGACGGAGCTTATAGAAAATCGCGGATGAAATAAACTACCTATATTAATGGTTAAATTGTGTAATAGTTTGCATTAAGTTTTTCAAAATTAACAATATATCAATATAAAACGGCGTCATTAACGATTGATTTGTATGTGTAATATATATGACAAGATTATTTAAATTCCATTCAACTGAAACCGTACAAGCACTGAATACAAAGAATACTATTTACACAATGAGCCCGAGAAAATTTCTACAATAATGAAATAAACTGCATCTTCAAAGATAAATTTGACTGTGTGTGTATATTTGAAAAACACATTCTGAAGAAGGTTCTTAAACGGTATTCAATACTATATTAATTGGTAATTATGAGGTCTGATGTATCAGTGGTAACAACTCCCTTATCAATGTCTGAATACTTCATTTCAACTATGTAAACGCGGTAGTAACGATGTTTGAATACTCATATTAAACTGCTAATAAATATATTTTAAAATAAAATTGAAATAGCATTCTATGTACTTATTGTATAAATGCCAGAACAGCACAATACATTAAATGTCTTAGATTGATAGCACAAGGATTTGATAGGTTACCGCAGATTTTAGACGAGATTTCGATTAAGCATCGCAAAATCAGTTTAAACTATGTCTTGCTCTTGATGCTAACAATACATTTGTGCTTGTTCATCAGTGGTTCTTATTAGTTTAGATTTATGTGGACGCAAGTTAAATAAATTGTGTCATTTCTACCATGATATATTTGTTAATTCTGACAACTTATTATTCCCAGGTTGCAGCCTTAACATCCAGGTCGATCGCACGTAACATTCGCTGGGGTGATATATGGTGGACTGATACTCTCTTAATGCGACAAACATGTCAGAATAAAGCGCTCTTATCGAAACGCCTATCACATGGCCACGCCTATCACTACATCCGTTCAACCTTCGACATTATTATCGTCGTAAGTGACGTAAAAGGTCCTCGTGTTATTATATTTCATGCATTCAATTATGTCAGAAAACCGGTCCCTCTTCTACTCATAGTGAGACAAGAATTGACGATTGTCTAATGTAATTAATGGTCACCATAGTAACGAATAGAGCAAAAGGTTAATATGTCCAATCGTTCTTGAAAACTACAACATTCGGAGCGACAGATAACTACGCGAGTGAAATGTAATATAGGATGCACAAACGAAGATTAATTTAATCTCGAAATAAGCAACCAATTTTGATGTATGACAATTGACATCGGCTTGTTAGAATGACTCCCAAATTGTAATCGTGTATTTGATCGATCATCTGCTACGTAATTTAGCTCTGCCGGGCGTATATATATATATATATATATATAAGGTTAGGTATATGTATATATTGCTATATTTATATGTACATGATAATCCCCTAAATAAATTCACGCATAATTTCATAACATATATGCGAGGCAACCCGGTGAGTAACATAGGCACAGTATTTATTTTGTAAACTGTTACATTTAGGGGATTCATATATATATATATATATATATATATATATATATATATATATATTATAAAGAATGGTAGTTGGCTTGAGGCATTGCTAGAAATAGTAGTAGTATGTTTTAAAAGGCTGTGTGGGCAATGCAAATTCCAGGTAAGATGTAAGTTGGAAGGAACAAAAATAGCAAATCGAATTCGAAATGTGACTTACTATTTATTTTTTCTTAAAATCTTACATAACATCAAGTGTTGTGTTAGCTGTTTGTGTGATGTCCTGATGATTATAAAATATTTATTTAATATTTCGGGAAAAGAAACTTTTCTTTGTCAAAAATAATAAACACCAGAGGAAAACTCCGTCTGTGCAGAGAATCTACTAAAATGGATGCCAGAAAACAGATACAGCGTAGGGGCAAACCAGTCCCGCAGAGACTTGAAATTAATAAGTTTTAAAGTTATGTAATGTATACAAATATGGTGTTCATAAATATGTGTGTAATATTGAATAAATGATATATGTACATCACTCTTGCATGTTAGTTCAGTTGGAGTTCTCAGAAATCATGGGGTTACTTTCCTTTGGCTAACACTAGATTTATATATGAGATACATAGATATCTGAATATGTTATTTCGGTTCTCCTTTTTTTTTCAAACGTTGAGTTAGTAAAAAAGTTAAGAGCATTAATGCCCCTCTCTCCAATTTACATGTTAACTATTTGGTAGTATATTTTCTTGTAGTCCCTTTGTGATACCGGATTCCGGGAGAAGTATTCATTTTGTCTGGTTGTGTGTTATTACTTGAGGTTATATCACTAGGAGAAGGTGAACTATTCCTCGCATAGCCGTGCTGAGGGGATATTATTTTTGCTGCTAATGCTATGTTATTTATATTTTTAGTCAGGGTGTACTTGTCGGGTGAAGAAACCTCATGTCAGGTTTTCCTGACTAACTCTTGTACAGAAAGACCGAACTCCCTCGAAGATAGTGTATGATAGGTAATTCAAACTCCCATGATGGTAGATTATTCAAAGGCCCCTCTGATAGGTAATTAAAAATTCCCTCTGGTAGATAATTCAAACTTCCCTATATATATATATGTGTGCGTATCGTATTTTAGAAGACAATCATAAACTAATGAACCGATCATTATACATTTTAGAATATATATTTTCGTCAACACAGTAGCATTGTCATATTATCTACGTATAATATCAGGAGGACATTCTCTGTCAAGATGTCAGAGTGTAATTATTTCTTTCTCTCCGAGTTCGAGACTTTTTATGAACGTAAGAAATACATAAGGGCATATTTAAACCAAGACACAATACTATTTCGCACTTATGGTAGGTAATTCAAACTCCCATGATGGTAGATTATTCAAAGGCCCCTCTGATAGGTAATTAACAATTCCCTTTGGTAGATAATTCAAACTTCCTTATATATATATATATATATATATATATATATATATATATATATATGTGTGCGTATCGTATTTTAGAAGACACTCATAAACTAATTAACCGATCATTATACATTTTAGAATATATATTTTCGTCAACCCAGTAGCATTGTCATATTATCTACGTATAACATCAGGAGGACATTCTCTGTCAAGATGTCAGAGTGTAATGATTTCTGTCCGTCCGAGTTCAAGAATCTTTATAAATACATAAGGGCATATATTAACCAAGACAAAATACTATTTTGCACTCAATAGTAACACTAATAATAAAATCGTGCTTTTCACTAATTTACACGACCATATTAATAGCTATTGCCATGATTGAGTCACCAATACCCATAAAGGTTTCGCGTGTAGTGTTTCATTAAATATTAATATGTATTGAAATAATTTAATATTGACGACCAACAGTGTTAAGAAATTAAAATGCTATTTGACAATTAAGATTAACAAACCAGAGAAACTCAAATTTCTTTTAATAATTTATGAATTTTTAGTCAATCCAACCTAAATGTAAGTCGCATATTTAGCGCTATTGTTAAACTCGATATATGTATTTTAATAATGTGTTATCATGTAAATATTTTTGAACATTCGACCGACAAAAATAATTTCTAGAGATGCAAATGCGCGTCTAAAATTAAGCTGTTCATAACTGTATGCATATGATTATAAATTAAAGTCGTTTATCTGTACTTCTTGTAGCTGGGTGTGTATGTCACGTATTAGGTTTTATAGACACAGACAGACATGACAAGAGCAAAGCACAAATTTACACCTTGTCATAAGTATAACGTGTGGCAGTTTATTTGGAGAATATATATATATATATATATATATATATATATATATATATATATATGTAGATTTCAATTTTGTGTTGAGAATCAGAATAACAGAGCTCAATGTAATTTAAACAGAGCAAAACATATATATATATATATATATATATATATATATATATATATATATATATATATATATATATATATATAGTAATCCAGGTAAAGTAAAAATCTCGAGGATAACAATCTAAAGAATTTTAACCGGACTTATATAATAGTACTCAATAGTTAAATGTTATATTTATTCTCATATTTTTATTTCTACAGATATGTAAAAAAACACTGCTACACTGGCATGCCGATGTTATTGATCATTAGTTCTAACGGTTGATAACGGAGATATGCCAGTATAGCTACTGTTTGTACATGTCTGTATAAATAAAAATATTTATATATATATATATATTTTGTCTCATTTTACAGTCGAAGTTCTAAAAAATCAAGGGGACGATTCCTGGAGTTGATCAATTGGTCTCTATAAAAGGATACATAGATATACAAATGTTCCATATAAGTTGTCCTTTACTTCTCAAACGTTGAATTTGTAAAGAAGTTAAGAACAGTAATTTTCCTCTCCTTAATTGACCAGTTAACTATGATATAGTATATATTTGTGTCGTCTTTTGATCTTACCGGATTCCAAGACAATAATTATTCTTGTTTGGTGCAATATCCAGCCTAGTGCTCTTACTTGAGAAAACGTCACCAGGAGAAGGTACTACATTCCTCTCATAAGCAATTATATAGCTGTATCGAAGAGATCTTATTTGGGTTTCGAATACTATGTTATTTTGGATATATGGTCAGGGTTTACTTGTAGGGGTAAGTATTCTCATGTCGGGTTGTCCTGACAACCCCTTGTACAGAGAAACTGAAGACCTCGAGGGTGGTATCTATTAGGTAATTCAATCTCTCCAATATATAAATATATATACATACACATATATATATACATATATATATATATATATATATATATATATATATATATATATATATATATATATATATATATATATATAATATATATTTGTGTATAGCAAATGTTTATGTGCAATGACCTACGGACATCCATGTGCATTAAACATAATTTTACAAAAATATAATTGCATTTAGCGTGAAGTAAATAGCATCAGTAAGATTCACCAACTTCTCTTTTTCTCTGGCATCAATTGTTACGTAACGTCTGTGTGTATATTATTGCTGCAGAATTGTACATATCGTACTTTTGCAGTTGCCAGTGAACCGACCAATTACTAAACACCCCGAGCGAACTGCACTAAACCCACATTCTCTGGACATGTTTTATCACAGCTTAGAAATAGAACTACTGATAAAAAAAAAACTAATTCTTCGTTTGTCTACACAGATAATAATAAAATAATTACTTCAAGACGGAAAACTTGCTAGACTTCTATTAATCGTTATTACGTACTTGAAATTCTCAAACCAGCTGTAATCAGTGATGATTCTCTGATAACGATATATGGTTTACCTGGAAATCAGAGTGGCGTAAATATTAGCCATTTCAGTCGTACTCATGAAGGTAATATCCTCGAATTATTTCTATCTTATCTCAGGCCTTACCGCAGTCACATTACATCGTATCAGCCGATATTGCAGTTTCCTCGTTTTGGAGTTATGTTCTGGTTTATCTTTTTACATTTCTCTAAACTTCAACCAGATAATTCTACATCCTTTGCAGTGTATAATAGTGCGTTTGGTACTAGTGTAATTTCATTGCATTTCATTTTAGCATTCTGTGACTGGTCAGTATCTCGTTAAGATATTTTAAAGATGCAAACTATTTTCATCAGTGCCGTGTTTTCCTTTTAGTGTCACGTCGTTTTGATTTAGGTTTATTTTCTTTTTATAACGTATTTGACGCCTTTTCTACAATCATTGTTATTTATTAAGCGATGTATTATTTTTTACACAGCAGGAGATCGAACGGAAGTCATTGGTAAAGACAGGTGATGTTTTCTGAGGTCTGTATGACAGTAAGTAATCCAGATTTCCAGTAAACTCCTATTCGTCGATCACGATTGTAAATCATGTTGTGTTATTGCAGCAACCCTTTACTTTTATATACTCGCTGATGAGAACAGATAGGTGTCTTTCGGAATTTAATAATAAGTAGCCTCTTCATAATTTAACTACTTATCGTACGTATCCAGTGGATTACTAAATATAGCTATCTCTCTATGTCTCCATCCTCGCAGAAACTTTGCGACTATTTGATGCGGTACCAACTTTCTTTGGTACTAGCTATTTTTCTGGTAGCGAGGAAGTGTGGTATACTTGATCGTATATGCACGGTGGCTATCTTTCTTTTGATTCCAATTTCCCGTAATATATTTTCCAGTTTCTGTAACTGTTCCTAGTTACCTTTACTATTATTGGTATGGCAGTGTTTACTTTGATGTTTGCTTTTCTCGTTGAGTTTTTGCACCAGAGTTTTTACTTGTCATCGGTTAATGGCAAAATCGGATTCTATTTTTGCTGGAGTCTGAGTGACGACAAGAACTCTAACCTTCATGTACTACATTTTTTAATATAATGACTATTTTGCGTCTTCACAACAGCCGTTTATTATTTATGTTTTGCTGATACTGCTCATTGTTTTTCTCTCGAATCTGAGTGTCCATAAGCCTCATTAGGATTCCAATATTGTCATTCACACGTACACACATATAAGACGTTATAAAACCGTTTATATATTATATAGATAGATTCGCTTAATGCACTTATTAATAAAGTTGGGTTCATTTGACTGACGTGCTCATTTATTTCAATTCATATAGGTTCTGTGTTTTTTTTTCCATTTTATATACGTATGAGATTTGACCGCGTTGTTTCGTACATCATTTTAGAAATCAAAACAAAGACACCATTGATATTAAGAGCACAGCATTATTACAGCATGTTTCATTACACATTCACCATTCCTTTGGGTGCCAGCCAGTTACTGGAATGCAATGGTCAATTAGTACTTTCAATTTATAGGATAGACAACAGGAAATTAGTTGGTTCTCACCCCTCACCATTAACACCAAGACATATCTTCCTTTAACTGCTAGATTAAAACTTACGATTAAAATAAAATAAAATAAGGTACTACAGCACCCCGTCTGTGAAAAATGTGATTTTTACAGAACCAACGGAAAAAAGAAAGTGCGGGCTGCTCTTGTAAATTAAAAAAGATAATTGCCCTTAGACGGACACTGCCAGGTGGGATTCTTTGTACATTAAGCAGCAGAGCCGAAACATAATCAGCCATGACGTAGGCCACTTTCAAGCAGAGGTTATACGCACGTAGAAACACATTTAAATATAGAGAAAAAGGCCACACAGCATTAGCGACCCAGGTATTGCAATTAAAAGACGTAAGGGCACATTCACAACTAAATGGCAGGTGGTAGAGAGATTGTGGTCATACTCCCCAGCCCGAAATCTGTGTTCTCTATACAATGCGGGGAAATACAACAAAATACGGACTATTAATGACCTAAGCAACGATTGCCTGAACAAACGAAGTGAAATGTTCAAAGGGTGCATTCGCAAGAGGTAGGTACCTTTAATAAACTGGGAAGACCGACTAACAGAAAAATAATATTCTAAACAGCACTGAGGGTATATCTGCTAAATTTCACTACACGCAGTGATTAATATATTAATTAAAAAAAAAAAAAATAATAGCAATCATCATCATCATCACGACGACGACGAAGGCACTGATTTGTACATATGTAAAGAGAACTGAGAGAATAAGAATACACCCATGTGCCCATATGGTTTCTTTAAATGTAAATTATACAAACACAGTTTTTAAAGAAGATATTGAAAACAATTTTTCTCAGGGATATTTTCTTTAGAATTTTTTTTCCAGAAATTCTTTGAGTGACAATTTGAACAGATGAACGGTATGATGTAGACCAATATTTTTGTCGACCAATTTATCCGCCTACACATGCCGTACATGAGTGTTTTTTCATCATCATCATCATCATCATCATCATCATCATCATCATCATCATCATCATCATCATCATCATCATCACGTTCACCAACATAGAGCCTTCATCTTATTTTGGATGTCTTTTTAAAGTTTCTATTCTTTTACTATTTTTATAATTTTAATTTTTAAATTTATTTTCGTTCATTTTTTGTTATCTTATTTTATTTTATTAAATTTTTATTATATTTTATTATATTTTTTAATTTAATAATACCAATATTTGAATTTCTATTTTTAATTTAATTCTAAACCTACTAGATGTTGTTCAATTGTTTTGTTTCTTAAAATCTGTCAATAAAACGTTATTCCTCTTATATAGTATAATTATTAATAAACAGAAAAATTAGCCTGACTAGTTTTTTGTTGATTTATCAGGAGGTCGATTTTGTCGATCATTGATCGTAAGCTATAGACACCGATTACTAATTCCCAATAATAGTTTTCTTTTCATTTGTTCTTTGTTTTTGACAGTGTTTTTGTTTTTAATTATTTTTTAAATAATATTTTACATTTTTAAGTTTTATTTCTTCGACGCTGGAGATGACGAGAAGGCGAGAAGGTTAACATGACCTCGACTTTAATTAAAACAGATCAAATAGGAACACTCTTTTAACTTGCCCACGAAGAAAATATTAGCAATATTTGCAGGGGGGGGGGAAATATAGTTAAGCACTAATAAAAATTAAAATAATACAGAGGATTGAAATATCGTTAAAAAGTAACACCAAACGGGCTGCAATTTTCCAAGGGGGCAGATATAAACAGATGCTGAAAAGAGTCTAATAAATGAGATCAATTGTATGTTTTTTGTATGGATTTGAAACCGACGGTACCAATGTTGTTCTGATCTACTGTAATATACATATATATATATATATATATATATATATATATATAATTCTCTCTCTCTCTCTCTCTCTCTCTCTCTCTCTCTCTCTATATATATATATATATATATATATATATATATATATATATATACATATATATATATGAGGGTATTAAGTGATCCATGCCTCTTAACTGTGAAGTTAATCAAATGTAAGTATGAGTATTCACTAAAGAAATGAAGAGAACATACTGGGTGGGTATTGTTAAAATTGCCTTTTACATTTGTAATTTCTATAAAAAAACCATTTCAACACACGTTGTGTGTACGTTATTATGTTACAGCTGTGTGCTACATTTATTTAAGACATGCTGTGTATGACACAGAACAAACGATGTATTTACGTACGCATATCGTAAATGCGTAACCAAGTATGTAATTACTTCTTTAATAGAAGTCTAATTTTACTCTCACATCTTCGTATTCATAGACAGCTTCAAAATAAAAGTAAGCCACCATCACAAAATTTATTTGTTAAAAGAGATTTGCTTATAAATTGAATCGTCGACAAATCTATCAGCGAGAAGATTAAATTGATTGGCCACAACAATGCGTTTTCTCTTTTGGCTTCTAAATTAATTAGCTGCATACTTTTAGGTAGACATTTATTCGAATGAATTTGCCAATTGAATTAATTATAGTATAAAATCAGTTGACCCCTCAGATGAAAGATTTGACGTTGTTATATTTGCTTTATTTTGTATAAACTGAGGCAAACATCGCAGACACATTAGAATTTAGATTATATTTTTATTAGTACCATTAGTGTTTTGGTTTTCAATTTATATTTTAGGGAATCATATACAAAAACTATGAACACGTTATCTGGCAAAGTTCCCATGTGAGAACATATCCTAAAGGAACTTTTCAATTTGTACTAAAGGTTCAATCTCAGCATGAAAAATTAAACTAGCTAAAACCTTAAAAAATTCAAACTAGCTAAAACCTTAAAAAATTCAAACTAGCTAAAACCTTAAAAAATTCAAACTAGCTAAAACCTTAAAAAATTCAAACTAGCTAAAACCTTTAAAAAATTAAACTAGCTAAAACCTTAAAAAATTTAAACTAGCTAAAACCTTAAAAAATGTAAACTAGCTAAAACCTTAAAAAATTTAAACTAGCTAAAACCTTAAAAAATTCAAACTAGCTAAAACCTTAGGGTGGCTTTTCACAAGACGCTGAATAAAGACACATAGTACGTGTCGATTTTTCAAAATATTAGATTTTAAATATTTTTTATTAAATAAAAATTGTGAAAGACTCTGAAGTACTGGGAAATTAAGCTATGTCAGATTGTTATATTATCCGGGCCCAGAGTGTCACTAAGTGTTGAATTATAGTCGGATTTGTTTCAAAATATAATCCGCTGTCGAATGCGGGGGCCATGAGGGTCGCATGTGTTCCGACTAGTTGCTCTGTCAATAGCTCTGCACTTAGAATGCGATTAAAATATACTCACAAACTCTTGGGTTAGGGTTAGGGTTAGGGTTAGGCTTAGCGAGACCCTTAATTGTGCAACATCCGACAGGACTGAACCTCCGAGAAAGAAGAAAAGACTGTATATAATAGACACCTTTTATCTTGAAAAAACATATTCTTATATTTTGCTTCAACCAAGGCTATTGAATTAGGTGGTCAACGCGGTCCGTAGTGTTCAACCCGCTTCTGTGTCAGAACCAGCTAGAAAAGTGAATTCTCTCTATATGAAACAATGTGTCACTCAAACTAAAAATAATCCCTCCGTCACAATCCTACAATCATACGAGTGGTAAACTTTTAAAGTCTTCATGGTAGACGCAGATACCCGTCAACTCAGTAAACTGAGTCAACTCAGGTGATTAACCTTTTAACCTTATCTACATCGTAAATTCTCGGTTATTTCAATACACGATTCGATCAGCTTGTCAGCCGATATGAAATATGACATTTCAAATCAACTCGATCGGGGTACGATATTGTGCGATATTACATTCTGTTACATCTCCACCTCTGCCATCAATTATTGCAGATTGTATTTAGCATAATTAATCAGTTAACATTACACCACAATACAAGTAGCTATAGATCTTATACCTCAACATTACGAAATAAATTCATGAGCATTTAATTTATATATATTTTCAAAGCAAATGTTTTCGTCATGTTGTTCATAGTTCGACAATGTTCCTATATTGAACGATACTCCTATCTCAAATACGGTTCATGACATGAACAATGGTATTTTCGAAAACAAAAACACAGATCAAACTTAAAATATAAATATTCTTACTTAAAAAAGAATTAATAATTCTAAACATTATTCTAAACAGACATTTTATAAAATTACTGCAATTTCGAAATCGTTATTTATTGTTTTATTTGATTTATATATTGACGATATATCAAACGCTGTGTGAGTACTTTAATGCCCAAATAAAATACAAGTATAATATGATTCAGTGTATCTCATTTACTAAACATGTTGCTATTTAAGTTATAGTCGAATGATAATTATGTGTGCATTACCTTTCCAATAATACGTGTAAGTTATTAAAAGCCATACGAAACAGCGTTGCCTTAACCTTCTTCGTAGAGTTACCACGGCTTAGCTGCAACGTTATCTCGTAAAGGACGCTCCAATTCCTTTATTTATGAGTTACGTTACCATTTCTTAATTCATGAGTTACGTTACCATTCCTTTATTTATTAGATACGTCACCATTGTTTTATTTATGATTTACATTACCATTCCTTTATTTATGAGTTACGCTACCATTCGTTTATTTTTAGTTACGTTACCATTTCTTTATTTATGCGTTACGTTACCATTCCTTGATTTATGAGTTACGTTACCATTCCTTTATTTTTTAGTTACGTTACTATTCCTTGATTCATTAGTTACGCTACCATTTATTTTATTCATGTGTTACGTTACCATTCGTTTATTTTTAGTTACGTTACCATTCCTTTATTTATGCGTTACGTTACCATTCCTTGATTTATGAGTTACGTTACCATTCGTGTATTTTTTAGTTACGTCACCATTCCTTGATTTATGAGTTACGTTACCATTTATTTTATTTATGAGTTACGTTACCATTCGTTTATTTTTTAGTTACGTTACCATTCCTTGATTTATGAGTTACGTTACCATTTATTTTATTCATGAGTTACGTTACCATTCGTTTATTTATTAGTTACGTTACCATTCCTTTATTTATGAGTTACGTTTCCATTCCTTTATTTTTAGTTACGCACCCATTCCTTGATTCATGAGTTACGTTACCATTTATTTTATTCATGCGTTACGTTACCATTCGTTTATTTTTAGTTACGTTACCGTTCCTTTATTTATGCGTTACGTTACCATTCCTTGATTTATGAGTTACGTTACCATTTGTGTATATTTTAGTTACGTTACCATTCCTTGATTTATGAGTTACGTTACCATTTTTTGATTTATGAGTTATGTTACTATTCCTTTATTTATGAGTGGAAATGAAAAGAAATTGGAATCTTAGGAAAATCTCTATTATTCCAGTAATCATAGGAGCAACAGGACTAATGAAAACGAATTTCAAAAGCTATCTGGCGAATATACCCAGTGAACCGAATGCAAAAACATACACACAATTGCACTTAAAGAAACGATTAGTATCTTACAAAGATAATTCGGCTAGAGTATCTAAAATAGCCGGTGAATTTCTGGCATCTGGCAGAATGCCTCATCCTCAACAAAACCAAAAAGATAAGAAAATTAAAATATATAAAAATATATATATGATGAAGTCTTATTTTATCGTATTGTTTTGTTTATCCACTTTATCAATTTTATCAAAGGGACCCACAAACACATGTGCATATATATATATATATATATATATATATATATATATAATGCGTTTATTATATTTTCAGAGATTTGATTATTTTTATAGATTGTTAAAATATGTATGCACGTATATTATATATATATTTCAGAATCTTACTACAAATCATTCACGCTGTATCACAGTCATAAATTACCTATGGACCCCAAGTTGTTTCATGGCTTGCGATCTAATTGCAAGACTCTTTATTTCTCCACTCCTTATCTCTATATAGGATATGAAATATTCAACATTTGTTATTTAATAACAGTTTTTGAAATAGGTTTATAGACTTTGACAGAACTGTTGTTTGAAAATGTATTCCTCTCTTCCACGTACTCTCTCTCTTTCTCTCTGTCTCTTTCTTCTATACAGACACACACACCAACACACACACACACATATATATATATATATATATATATATATATATATATAAATATTTGTTACTGTTTATTTATCTATGGATGTATACGTTTCGTCTCTTTTCAATCAAGAGTCATCAGCATAGAAGTATGACTATTAACTACCGGTCATATATATATATATATATATATATATATATATATATATATATATATATATATATATATATATATATGTGTGTGTGTGTGTGTATGTGTGTGTGTGTGTGTTTGTGTGCGTGTGCGAGTAATCATCATTAATGCAGGTCTTGTTGAAGACTTCGGAAATTTCTCTTTTTATTATTTTTCTTTTTAGTTTCTCGGCGCGGCGATCAAGTTTTCTGTTTTCAGATGTAAGTTTAAACATCAGTGTTTCGAGTGTTGTTTTATCGGCTATCTATCGAGCGCTTTCGCTCTCCCGATGCTCATAATAAGTGGCTTATCGTTTATCGTTGTGCTTTTAGCTTTTTGATAGTTTTTTGTTTTAATTTTAAATTCAAATTTATATGTTAGATAGTTAGTGCAAGTATTAAATGATAGTTTATCAATGTTGGGGTGCAGTTTTTTAATATATAGTGTGTATCCAATTATATTGAAAAAAATCAAGAAAGTGCGCGATCGCAAAAGATTGAGAGCTAATACAAATAATGTATTTAAAACCTATATGTTAATATATCATTGAGTTTTTTTTAAATCTCATGTCAGTACGTTGATGATAATCCTTGGGTATTAATCTTTCAAAAATTATAAATGTCAGCCTTTTTAAATAAAACTGCGATACGATTCTGAAATATGTAACATACAGTTTTCAAATACATTTCTTCTTTTTCTCTCTATTTTTCTTTACTACAATTATAGTATTTGATGATAATGTACATTTTCACATCAACTATAGTGCAATTTCGATGAATATATATATATCTATCTATATATATATATATATATATATATATATATATATATCTATATATATGGGAATTGAAAAAAGAAAAACCAAAAGATGTTATTTTTTTTCATGTATTTATCAACGTTTCGTCTTTATTTGTAAGTCTTCCTCAGGATGATACTTTTAAGAAAAATGTCATGCAACTACCTGAAAATATTGATGGGTTGAGGAGAGGAAGCCACTACTGGGAGCGCAGGACCAAGGTCCGGGCAGATAGAAGTCGGTGGCAGGAAATGAAATTAATGTGGATGACAGTGAGTGAAAAAGTGGAGTGGTATCAGTGAGTGAAATTAATGTGGATGGCTATGAGTGAGAAAGTGGAGGGGTGGGAGTGAGTGAAATTAATGTGGATGGCTATGAGTGAGAAAGTGGAGGGGTGGGGAAAGAGGAGGGAGGGGGAGGCTCTGTGTTTTTTTGTGAGTAGTGTCATAGTATTAGAAAAGGTTTGAAGAAATGAAGATGATTTGAAAGTGGGAGGGTGAGTAAGAGTGTAGATATACAGATCAATAACCTCAAAGACAAACTCAACACAGTAGAACCCTCCATAAAATTCATACATGTGACCGAAATAGACAGTTCGTTACCATTCCTAGACACTCTTATAATAAAGACCAATAACAAACTAGCATTCAAAGTACACCGCAAAAACACTCACAATAATAGCTACATGCACTTCTACTCTCACCAAAATAACAAGATAAAATCAGGTATGATTATAGGCTTTTTCCTACGCACTTTTAGAATCTGCAGTCCTCAATACATAGATGAAGAAATAAAATGCATCATTAATTACTTAACAACACTGCAATACCCCCCACATTTTATATTAAACGCCAAGAAGAAAGCCTTTCAAATATTCTCCAAAAACAATACTAAAAAAATCAAATACCAAACACCTCTCTCATAGACAGACCCCTTCTGTTACCCACGCATTCTAATAACAAATCCATATGCAACACATTTAACAAACTAGGCATTCCAACAGTACAAACCACATTACAAACCATCAGAAAAACATTAAACACATCAAGACATTTCCAAAAAAACACATCCCATGCCGGCTTATACACTGTCCTATGCAACAACTGCCATCAAATTTACGTGGGAGAAACACAACGAGAATTGAAAACAAAGATTGAGTGAACACAAAAGGAACATAAAAACAATAACTCTCTCAGTGCACTTTTCTCCCATGCATTAGATCACAAGCATGTTTCAAATTTGAATAGGCTAAAATCACCAAATACATTCACAACAAAGCTCGGCGAAGACTACTGGAAACTGCACTAATCACCGCCTCCAACACCATCAGACAACGAAATGGCTTTCATAATCTATTCCCCTTAATAAGCAGAATTATCCTGACTAAACAAAAACTAACCCTAGATAATGGCTAGCCTCTCTTTTTCTCTTCGCTCTCAATTGTACTTACATACAAGTCCCCGCATACACACCCACGAACAACCCTCCATACACATTTTCATTCGCCACGAATCCAAACCACTTAACCACAAATAACAGCCTCACCAGTGAACAAAATCCAGATACCCTCACACACATTTAGATTTTTAAACTCCTTTTTGCCCTCAATTTAATTTCAAACCCTCAACACTGCCTGCACAAAATTACATTTCACCTATGTCTCACCAAAATTAATATCACTTTTCTCCCTCTTTTTCTTTTTCCCTTTTCTCCCCCTCTCTTCATCACATTCTCAGCCCATTTCAACAGTTTTCTTCTAACTTACTTATATCCACACATTCCTGATATAGCAAGTTATTCAAACACTCCTACTCTCCAGAAACTTCACATCTAACAACAACAAAATCTCCCCTCAGCCCCTCACTAATTTAACCGTTTGGACTACTTCTTTCACACTCTTACCCACCTCCCACTTTCAAATCATCTTCATTTCTTCAAACCTTTTCTAATACTATGACACTACCCACAAAAACACACAGAGCCTCCCCCTCCCCTCCTCTTTCCCACGAAACATTGATTAATACATACAAAAATAACATCTTTTGGTTTTTCTTTTTCAATTCTCATTACGTCGAATTACCTTCATCCTTCCTTTCTCATATATATATATATATATATATATATATATATATATATATATATATATATATATATATATATATATATATATGATTTTACTATGTAATGTATCCACATAAAAATTCATAAGTTTATAAGATATAAGTTTTTATGTATTAATTTTCAGTATTTACTTCAACTGTAATTAGACCTAGGTTGATAGTTATGAAAATATATTTATGGCAATTAAGCTACACAGAAACTCCTGCGTGCATTTTAGCCTGATTTGTCCACCCCGGGAATATATATATATATACATAAAATTCTATTTTCCGTTTAAGAAGAAATGAATATAAATCAAACATACATATTGCTTTATTGTATCATTTATGCCGGCTATGAACGTTTAAGAAAAATCATGCAGTTTTTATTTTAAGACAGGTTTACCATACACACATTCATGATAGTCATCGAATAGGCAAGCGGGTTTAATACTCCCGTAGGGTACAATATACGTTTACAAATCCGTTTATGGAGTGACTTTCTCGAGCGCGCTCTATTCGACAAAACTTACCTGAGGAGATGCTTTTTGATTTTTGAGAATACTTCAAATATTGGCCAACATACGCCGGATTGTCATTCATTTCCAAAATGTGTAGCATCTGTTCTGTTATCATAATATCATCCTCCCAAGCATTGCACCCTCCTTTGTTATATGTTCTTCAATCTGAAACCAGTCTTCCCAAGTCACCCTTCTTTGAATATTGTGGAGCATAATTTTACTATTCCCAGACAATACCTTCTTATGTGTGCAAAACATGTAGTATATGTTCTTTCATAATATACACTAGCGAAAAAATGGAACCAGAAAGAATACATTTTTGCTAATACATATACATAAATACATATACTCAGATATACGTGTATTTATATATATATATATATATATATATATATATGAATATATATATATATATATATAGATAGATAGATAGATAGATGGATAGATAGATAGATAGATAATAAACAATGACAAATATTTATAACTATTTGTCGTTCCTCGAAAAAGTAGACCACTGTAAGTGTAGTATTAACACAGCTTGACGTCACTAGCTTTAAAATGCATCGTTCCTTCTCTTAAAAAAAAAGTAAAACGCTCTGGACGTTAAGCCCGCTAATAAAGTGTTAAACCTATCACCGTTTATTCCCTATTTAAGATTAGCCGAGTGGTTAAGGCGTCGGATTTGAGTTGAAAATACTTCGGGGTTTCGAATCGCATGACCGCTAGTGAATAGTCATATCTCTATGCTGATGAGTCCCGACTAAAAAAGGACTAAACGTATACGTACATAGATAATAAACAATAACAAATATTATATATATATATATATATATATATATATATATATATATATATATATATATATGGGTATATACATAAATATGTATATATATGTATACATATATATATATATTTATATATATATATATATTAATATATATATATATATATATATATATATATATATATATATAAATATACATATATCAAATGAAGGATGTCAGACTGACAATTAGTAGTGAATCAATCGAGATTTATTAGCTGATTCAAACAAATTGTTCTGACAATTAGTAAGAATATATGCTATGGCACTATGGTACATCCAGTAAAAAACAACATTACAAACGAATAGGCGCCTCTAACGCAGACACCAGTATAATTGAGTGTCGCGCTTATAGCACATCTCATGACTGAGAGTTCTACGTGAGAACAATATACTATCTTTGTGCTTATTAAGTTATTCGAATAAAACAAATCATTAATTTAGACGCCTGATTAATAGTCTAGCCACGATTGACGTCTAAACGTTATATATCGTGCCGTCCTGTAAATTAATTTCACTAATAATTTCTTACACCTTTTTTCTTACCCATCGATCGATAAAATAAAAAGATAAAAGCTTGATGCTTCATAGCCGAGCCAATATCAGAAACAAGAATTTGGAATAACGTGCATTTCTTGTCAAGTAGAAATAGCGCCTTGTTATACGAAATGCATGATCAACTCGTATATAATTCTGTTAGCATATGTAACTCACCATTGACGAAATAATCTAATTTTCTTAAGTATTTAATTTTACCATTACACATTGTTGATTGTTCTAGATGGTATATACTCGTATGTTCATTTAAACATATAATTATATACTTAAATCCTTATGTTGATCTCATATTAATCTATTAAATTTACAAATACGTGCAATTAAATTACGGTTTAAATATGTACTTTTCGGGCAATTATTTATACACAATTATGCAAGTCATTAAATTAACTGTGATTTGTTATATCTTGCACACTCCATAAACAATATTCGATGTAAATATGTTTATTTGAAAAAGACGAAAGACGAAAACCGTCATTTATATATAATAAGTTTTTTTCCCCTCATTTCTCATTCGACTTTTAGTTTTTAATTTACCATTCTGACGTTTCCTCTCAGAGGGTCAGACGACAAGGCCTTAAGGTAATTTTAACAATTTTCCTTTGTTTCCCCTTGTCTATTTCATTGATTATAATAATGCTTCCTCTAAAATTAATCCTACCATTCTGTTGTACACGAAATTTACTTACACACACACACACACACACACATACACACACACACACATATATATATATATATATATATATATATATATATATATATATATATATATATATATATATACACACACAGTGTGATTCATAAGTCACTTCACTTAGCTATTTAAAATGATTACCATATGAAGCACAAACATACTATCTTACTCTCTAATTACTGCTATTTGTTATTTAAAATTTGTTCGTTTATATATTTGTTTCTATATATATTTATTTCATAATAAATCGAATATTCTACAAAGAGTCGTAAATTCCTTTGCAAAAAAGAATGGAGCTATGCATGCAGAACGAATGTGGTAATTTTGAAAATTTGCTGTAAACTCCCATGAATTAATTTGTTGAATAAACTTTCTGTTTTGTATTACCGTATTTTTTATCTTCAGAATTTCAAAAATAAATAGCTAATTAACTTATGAATCACCCTGTATATATATATATATATATATATATATATATATATATTTATCTATATATATATATATATTTATATATATATATATATATATATATATATATATATATATATATATATATATATATATATACGTAGGTAGAAGGATAAAAATGAATTAGAAAACCGAACGGCAGATCTTTTTTCAATTCAGTTGCTCAATGCAAGGTATATTCCGCAAAAAAGCAATTTATTCAATTAATGTTTTCCTTAAGCCAGGCTTTTCAAAGATCAAAATCTTATCATCGAGGAAATTGCTGTGATAGATAAGTTAGAAAAGGCCAAGATTTAAAATTTGAAAACTAAAATAAAGATTATGGGGGAAAAAAACAGGCAAAACGCTACTCGAATGCAAGCAAATGTCCAGTTGCAAAAAAGTTTGACCTACCCTGTAAATATTATTTCGCTGTCTCTTCGTCAATTTAGAAGTATTTTATGATTTCCAGCCCAGAATACTTTTTAATATGGCTAATATTTCCCACCTCACGTTTTACTGAGCCTTTTTGCATCCACGAACGAACCCTATATTGGACTTTTTACACTCTGGATTCTATCTATTTTCACCGCACCTGAAGGTGTGGTTTCTGGAGTTTAACTTTGAAACCTCTCAATTTCTTTCTCGTGCCTTTTAACGACCTACCTACCTACAAATCACTTTCTCCGCTGGACCTTTTGTACACCGGATTTATTTGCAATCGGACATTTACTTGCATTCGGGCAGCGTTTTGCCTGTTTTTTTCCCATAATCTTTATTTTACTTTTTCAAATCTTAAAGCTTGGCCTATGCAAACTTATCTATCGCACCAATTTCCTCTGATGATAAGATTTTGATATTTGAATGAGATTGCCAGGAACGTGAAGCCCATTTCCAGGCCTCTTTTGAATAAAACCCAGAAGGGAAAACGCATTGCGTGGGCAGAAAAATACATGAAAACGATCTTCCAAAAGGTTCTATTCACTGATGAAGCTAGAGCCACACTTAATGGTCCGGATGGATGGGCTAAAGTTTGGAGTCCTACTGGAGCTGCTATCTCACATCGCGTTCGTCGCGAACAAGGTGGCGGGGGAGTTATGTTTTGGGCGGGGATCATAGGTGATAAATTAATTTCACTTTTCCGAGTGCCAGAGGGTAGGAAACTTACAAGCCAAGCATACATATCGTTCTTAGATGAACATTTGTCACCTTGGCTGGACGACCTGCCTTTACTTTGTCTACGTCAACTGATTGTTATGCACAACAATGCTCCATCTCATGCAGCAAAGGCTACGACTACTTTTCTCGCATCTCCGGGCATCAAGGGAGAGAGTCTCATGACTTGGCCGCCTTGTTCTCCTGACTTAAACCCGATTGAGCAGCTGTGGTCAATTTTAAAGAGGAAGATTTATGAAAGAAGGACAACAATTTACATCAAAAGATGCCGTCTTGAATAAAATTATTGATGTTGCTAGTAGCATAACACCTTCCCAAATCAACGGATTGACTTAATCTGTTGATAGGGGACTGCAGAGGGTAATTTCAAGAAATGGGAGATTTGTTGATAAATGATTCAATTTAGTGGTGCATATCTGGTGATTTCTTCCTTACATTTCATTCATATTGTTACTCATGATTTAAATGATTAACATAATGAACCCTGCTAAGTCAATATTTTTATCATCTATGGACTGTATTTTAACAAACCGGTAATAAAGCGATAAACAGCAAAAATGACAAACAAATACTTAAATGTCTATAACTTTAGAAATATAGTATAGATTTGCAGAATATTTCGGTATCTTACCTACTTAGGAGCACTCTTTCAGTGTGCAAAAATTAAATTTTGTGCGATTTATGTTTGAAGTTATAAACAATATGATGATCTGCAATAAAGCGAGAAACAGTTAACATATACAAGGATAGATGTATAAATAGATATTAAAAAATCAATATATATATATATATATATATATATACATATGTTGCATAGTCTTAGAATTAGGGCGCGGCACCAAAAGAGGAAATGTTACATTGCACGTTCCAGATTCGACGACACCTCGTGGCCAACGCTTCCACAACATCATAATACGAAATTATACAAAAATCACACAGAAGCGCCGACCAAGGCTCGTCTTATAAAATTGATCCAAGTTCTGAATATCTTTTAAATAACGGCACTAAAATGAGTTTTTTTTATTATTACATAATCATTTGTAAATTAAAGTCTCTTATACGTATCTAGAAACACGAAAACTTTACGAAACATTTAGACGCGTTTTCAAACTTATTTAACACTCTTAAAAAAAGCATTTCTAAGCCTTTTAACTGCCAGTCGTTTTAAACATTACTTCGTTAAAACATTTTTTCTGATTAAAACACGGCCGTATTTAAGCATTTCCTTTAAAGCACATTATTTTAAGATCTTATTTTGTTAAAAGATGTTTTCTTTCCAAACATTGTTCTCATTAAGCACTTCTCTCGTTAAAACATCTAACTTTGTAAACATTTTTTTCATTAAACACATTTTACTTTAAAGCATTGTTCCCTTTTTTACACAGTTCGTTAAGCGCATTTTACTTATAAAACATTCCTCTTTTTAGCAGTTTACTTTTTAAACATTTTTCTCGTTAAAACATTGTCACAGTTTATCTTTTAAGTTTCTCAAATTAATTTGAAATTAAACATTTTCACATTTCAAATTAAGCATGGTGCACTTCCTTTTCTGTTTTTACTCTTTCAGCCTAACAGATTAGGACCCGAAAATGTTATGTACAAAAAGTTACCTTACATTTTTTTCGTCGTCTGGCTGTGATCGCCGTCTATGCCGATGATTTCGTTGTGTCTCTGGCCGTGATCGATGCTGGTGGTCTTTGATCTGTAGATACACTGTTAGACAGGCAAGAGACAACGCGGAGACAATTTTTCCTCAGAGAGAGATTCAATTCTTTTATTCTGGACTTCGTTGCGGAAGAGTTTTATCCATTCCTTCGCTCAAGTCTCATTCATACCATTTGTGGGGTGCGACGATGCACGAATTTCTCTGCTCGACCTCTTTGAGATCAAGCCATTACGACGAGCGACTACATCTGCGACGTTTACGCTATCACTTCCAAACGCGTTTTGTTTCAAAAACTTTTGTTTTTTATTAAAAAAATGACGTAATAGACATTTCGTCAGGTCGGCCAATCAGATACGACATTCACAATCGTACAACGTTTCAGATTTTCTCACCCTAGATTCCCCGTGTCCGCGGCGAATTTGTAACTTTGTTATGGTCTTTCAAAAACATGATTGACTCAGTGCATGTCAGCTCGACCCGCACTCATTGTCTTCATTTGACCCCAGCCATAATTCACACTAGTTGATTTAATCGTATCTAAAAATATCGGGCCCCATCTATAATATAACCCATACATACAGACACCCACCCACCCACACACACGCATATACATATATTACAATTTCCCCATAAATCTTTATAAGGAGATATAATTATTTATGTATACATTTTACTTCAACAGTGCTCGTTTTGTAAGTAGAGCTAGGTAGTAAGCTATGATAATATATTTATCGCAATTAAGCTACACGGAGGCTACCGCGTATCCTTAAAACGTAGGCATTTTAGCCTGAAGATTCCCTCGGGAATGAAACGCGGGAACCTCTCTGTAGCTAAATTGCTATAAATATATTTTCATAGCTTAATATATATATATATATATATATATATATATATATGGATAGTAGCGAAGTAGCCAATGTTGTAAGTATATGCAATATGTCACAATTTTAAAGCTGTTTAAGATATTTGAATATATTTTTTGTAAATTATAGATACAGGGTGTCTCAAAAAATGTACTCACTCGTAGAATGACGAGAAAACTTTTATTTATGAACATAGAGTGAAATGAAATAGCATCGAATAAATGAGACAGATGTAATTGAAGAATCATGTTCGCAATGTTAAAACTGATGACAATTATTGTTCAAACAAAGCTGATAACGCGCACCAAGGTAAATAAAGGTGTTCTCGTCATTTTAAGAGTGAGTACATTTTTTTGAGACACCCTGTATAAGCGACACGGATGATAGATGATTTAGAAAGCACACGATTGCATTATACTACTGAAGCAAACCAAGTGACACCCAATTTTCGTGGATGGATTATCTCGCCTGTCCTCATCCTCAACCAACATGCCAATCCAAACCGTTCAAAAAGGAAAGAAGGTGAACAGAGTACATTTACATCGTGTGTTGATGCATTTTAGAATTAAACCATAAAACGATGATTAAAACAAAGAATAAACTAAATATCTCATGTCTTGGCAAGTCGCAAAAGACGTATGTGTTGTATTCACAAAAAGCCGGCATTGTATATAACTGTTTTCAAATCTATGTTCACAGCGAAACATCCGAGCGACAGCCTATTGACATCTTGCTCTTAACTAATGTCTCAAGAGTTGCGAGTTTTTATATCCCATCCGATGTGTGTCGAAAGAGATTTGCTGATAGAGATTTACTTTATTCAGCTGTTAAAGTGTATATAAAAAAACTGTACACTGTTACAGAATGTGACCAAGTAAAGAGTTGGAACAATTTACTATAAAGAAAGTGTAACGAAATAGCGGAAATTTTAAAAAGCATTTATTCACAAATTATGATTATAGTTGTTTGTGATTTTTTTAAAGAAATAATTATGCGCTTAAATGCATCTAAATATTACTGGAACTGAATTGGACACTGTCTATGCAAATAAACTTTTGTAACTCCTTCCAACATATTGTAGTTAAATTGGAAAAAAATATTTACAATTTAGGAAATCTGTTGTAGTTAAATTGTGGAAAAAAATATTTAATAATTCGGAATAAAAATACAATTTAGGAAATCTGTTTGCATCATTTCAATCGCGTGTTTTAATGAATTATATTGTAAACAAATGATAAACTATGCAGCAGATAAAGATGTTTAATTATCCGACACTTATGTTTAGTAAGTGTGGATAACAAATTATCAGTAAGTAAACAAATTATCAACTATGCATTATTTTAGTTCAGAATACAGCAGATAAAGATGTTTAATTATCCGACATATATGTTTCTTCTTTTAGTAAATGTGGATAAAACTTGTGTAATGCGAATATAACCTTCCATTAATCGTTTAAAATTGTAAACAGCTGAGTGAAGCATTAATGAGAAAACATGATAAATATCTATTTGTAAATTTATTCAAAGGAAGAATTGGCAAATATGGATAGATACGGAATATAAGATCTGCTTTGAATATATTCTGATTACACTCTTTCTTTTTCACAATTGAAACGTCATTTTAATAATGTATCAAGTTATTTCCAGTTGTAGTTTCTAGGATAGATCTAACCACCTTTCCATTTCGCATAATTGCTTCGCGTCGTATAACCATTTCAATTAACACATGATATTAGTTTTTGATATCGGGTAAACTGTCTTTATGAAACGATAGAAACTACGTTTAGTGCAACATTTTGTGCCCAATAAAAATGCTGGGGAACAAACAGATAGTCAATTCTGTATCTGCTGCTTACACTGTGTGACTTATTCTCCCAATTCAGAGAACTTCAAAGTAAATAGGGCATTTCAAAAGGGTCAAACTCTTTTGGTTCATTAGATTTGAATGCATCCATTTCTGTAACCATACGGATAATGGCCTCATAAAAAGACCATTAATAACAAGGATTTCTGCAATGCTGTCACGTATCTTTTCGTTCTGCTTAAGTAACAAATCAATAAAGTTTGGCAGACTTTTACAGTCATCTTTTCATTTAATGGATTCGGAAATTGGTCAGCATCTGATGGATAATCCGAATGGTGCAGCAATTATAAAATAGAAGGCTTTAAGATTATGTATGGCGTGAATCAGCTCTTCGGAGTCCGTCTCTATCGCTCGTCGTAAATCCTCCCTTTGGCGTTTGAAAGTGTTTGAAAAAATTTTCTAATTTTAAATTAAAACACACATTTTAAACAATCAATGACTGTTTTTATCTGAATTAGTTTTATTATTCAAAATATTCGGACTACTGTTAATATCTAGGATTTAATTCTTGTAATGTTTTGGTCGAGGTAAATCCCAGTTTTTTCGTGTACAACTCGTCGAAATCGAGAATCGACACGTCGAACTTGAGAATCAGGTAATTTCAGAGGTATATTGCTCTCGGTCCGTAAACACTTACCTGATAAAAATCTATAGTAATTCGTAATTGTATTCATAGTATCGTGTATACTGAAGATTGGATCTTCAACGACTGTCACTTCGAACCTATTAAACCTATCACTTTTATCCGTTTTAACACATGTTATTGTCGAGTTCGACATAAAGGTTCCCGATTTCGGGCAATACACACTAGAAGAAGGTCGGATGTGAGAAAAACATCTAATATGAGAACAGTAGTCCGAATGGTCGAAATCATGCACCTCATATATCCTCATTTTTTAATGCAAAACATAGCTAACCTATAGTTGGAATTATTCTTATAATTTCCATCTTAGTTTTCTTTTCAGATTTCTTATGTGATTTATTTCAAGAATGCTCAATATATGAGCGTAGCTAAGAAGTAGCATGCAAATATAGGTATACAAAGTAACTTATAGAGAAACGTGTATGTTTAATTCTCGGTGTAAATCATCATGTAAATTGATTGATTCTTTTCGCGGGAATGAATCATTATAAACCTTATAAACATGTATGTGTAGTAAATTGCTATAAGAATAATTTAATACTAGATATATATATGTGCTCGTTAATTATTAATATTATAATAAACTAGACCACCCGTGACCCGTTGGGTCAGTTTGTTATATTAGCTATGGAATTCATGTATGAGCGTGACACTTGTGGCATAAAGAAAATAGGTTTTTTTTACATAACAGAAGCATTTCTATGAAAGTATATTAAAATGAAAAAAGAATATAGATTTCTATGAGTCGTTCTGTTTATTATAATTGTTTTTTTTTTAAATTACAGTTACTGAATTATAAGTGGTTGGTTAGGGCGATTTGAGAAAGGAAGGGGGTACAGCCGTGGCCACCGAGAGACAGCAGGCTTTCTCGCGTACGTAACGAAAACAGACGGAGTAGGAGTGGTGAAATTGAGATTTTAAGACGGGGGATCAGTCTTGTTCGTCTTTTACCATAGTTCGTTTTTCACAACTTTTTACGTCTTAAAATCTCATTTTTTAAAAATTTCTTTCCAAAATCTCCGGAATTCTCTCGCGACATGATAGGTAATTGTAAGCAGAAGAATAATTTTTAAAATTTGAGATGGTTAAAAAGAGGGGGATCAGTCCACGTTGAATTTACATTGAAAACTGATCCCCCATCTTAAAATCACAGATTTTAAAAATTTCTTTCCAAAACCCCCGGAATTCTCTGACATGATAGATAATTGTACACCGAAAAGATTTTTTTTTTAATTGAGATGGTCAAAAAGAGGGGGATCAGTCTACGTTGAATTAACATTGGAAACTGATCCCCCCTCCTAAAATGTAAAATATTTGAAAAAAAATTCCAAAAACGCCGGAATTCTCTAGCAGCCTGATAGATAAGTGTACACCGAAAAAAGAAAAGAAAAATGGTCAGTAAAAAGTTGTGAAAAACCGACAGTGGTTAAAGATGAACATGTGCCAATAAATGTTTTAACACTTTAAGAAGTGGTGCATATAAAAAATAAATACTTAGTTCAAACTATCATTGAAAAAAAAAAAAAAATTGCTTAACGTCCGTTCAAAAACAACAACAACAAAAAATAATAGACATGCCCTAAAAACGTCAAAATAAAAAACAAAAAATAGTTTTAAGTTTTAAGCAACACAAAAAAGTACTTTTTGACCGGGTGATTAAAAAAAATGTATTATTTCTTCCCCTTCCGCTCGAAATGTAGAAGAAAAAATATTAGCGGCTGGTTGGGATCGAACTATAAACCAGTCGGGCCAAAGACAAAAATACTACGTCGCTTACCGTTGCGCTAAAGGGAAATAATTAAAATACAATGCAGAAATTAGGCTAAATAAATGTTATTAATAATCTAGGTGCGGCACGCATGCGCAGAGCGTTTGCCGGAACCGTGACACACGTACGTACACCTTAGCGTATTAATATATAGATTGTTGTTGTTTTGTTTGTTTGTTTTTGTTTTTTAAAAAGGTTTGAAACTGCGACAGACTTTACGAAGTGCTCCCGTTGAATGTTTTTAGTCGTCAAGTAAACAAAAAAACTATTTGATGAAATTAAATGAAATTGTTTATATTAAAAGCGATATAAAAATTTCCAGAATGAAAAATTTCATGCGTTCGTTAATCATAAGAGATTAACGGAATTAGATTAACAGATTAGAAGACGATGCTATTTACGCATGCGCAACCGGATGTTGAAAACCGGAAAGCTGAAAGCTGATTGCAAACATACAAGACCCATAGACTTTTAGTAGTATATAGATTAGCAAAACTGTTAAGTACTGACAAGAAAATACGTATATATATGCTAAGGGGGATATCACAGTGGTTAAGAGTTTAGTGACGAAGTCTGAGTACTTGGGTGTGCTGGTTTCGAATCCAGTTCGTTCTGCAGAAACACTTTCATGAAAACCTGGTCGTGTGTTGAACATCATGAAGATGAGGTAAATTAAATATAGACAAATAGTACGAGCACGAACGTATTGGCAAACGAAAAGTATTTCTTTTTCTATGGGATTTAATAGAAAGGATAGGCGCAGCAAAGCAAGGACGTGACATAATAATAGTGTACAGGAAGGGAGAGAAGCTCTTAAATTGTAAATCCCAGCAGAACACTGCGTATGGCTAAAAGAAGCAATGCGCGTAAATGTATACTTCATACCATAGAGCTGGATGGATATGAAACCTGAAGAATACTACAGTATTTCAAATAATTTTAGAAAAAAAAGTAGAAAAAAACCGAAATTTGAATTAAAGGGACGATTACCAACATACACATATAGAATTGATGAAAATAGCCGACATATATAGAACTTAAAGAGTAATACATCGACTAAATGGTCAGATGGCGACAGGCTCCCACAAGTGAGTTGAAATGAAACAGAAATACGTAAACACAGATAGAAATACAGAAAATACTAAGATAGACTCATCGAACTCAGATTAGTGAAAATATATACTTTGACATACACTAAACTAACGATTAAGAGGAAACAAACTATCGCATTTCTATTAAAATATACCAATAAGTGACTAACAGTTTGGTTCTTGATATCATGATAATACGAGGCCTCTCTAAAAAGTATCCGACCTTTGGCCAGAAAAAGATATTTCAAATACGTGATGGGGTTGGGACCCTAATCTGCTTTAAATTAGGTCAGTGGTGCTCACACACACCTATCCCACCGATCCATTAACTGCCGGAAATACCTATGTAAGTCTTCTTTTGGAATTATTCAACAGGTGTTTTGAGAAGATGCGATGTGTAACACAAATTAAGAAGTGGTCCAAATAATTCAAATATAGCCACACATCAGTGGAGAGTGATCAGCGTTCTGGCAGACCCCACTGTTCCGAGTGCAGCTGTTGTTGAAAGAGTGCGAAAAAAGAGAATGCTGAACGTGACGGCGGAGATGAATACTGTTCCAAAAGAAGACTTCCAAAGCTGTTTCCGGCAGGGGATGGATCGGTTGGCTAAGTGCGCAAGTACAAGGGCCCTACTTTGAGGGGAATTAGGGTCCCAACTCCGTCACGTATTTGAAATATTTTTTTTGGCTTAAGGTCGGATACTTTTTAGACAGGCCTCATATATGCATGAGTATTTAGAAGTCATTAGGGATAATTTCAAATGTAAACATTTCATCTGATGCTGTATAAGCATGTCATTATTAATTAAATGCGTAGTAAGGAATACACAAAGACATAATATATAGTAGCAAAAAGATAAGGTTATATGAGCTATTTAATTACAGGAATTATAAAAAAATATAGGAAAAGTATGTATTAATATTAAAATTGTATGAAAGAAAAGTCAAAGTAATACTATTTCGAATGATGTAGGGGACACATTTTTCATATTTTTACAAAATAATTTTATTTAAAATTTACTAATAAATATGTAGGATTATGGTTTCTAACTGAAAGAAATGTGCGGTAAATGGATTGAGGGCGAAAGGGATGTTAATTTAAAGTAGTTAAAACGGGTTTAAGGGAAATGGGTTTAGTTATATTACCCCATAACGCAATCTAATTTAGCCCAAAATAAGAGAACATGAAATTTACGTAGCCTATAGAAAATAACACAATGTATGGAGCATTAATAAGATACAAAGCTGGGAAAATGAGAATTAAAAGAAAGATACGACTGAATTTAGTATAGATTAAAAATTAAAAAAAATAATAATTGATTGAATACGCATGATAGGCCATAATGAAGTTGAGTTCCTAACAAAGCATAATATTTCTTGAAGCTCGATACTTAAAAGAGTATAAAGGGTAAACAAAAAGATAGTTAAATTAAGCAAGGTATGGCTAGATAAGAGATTATGAAATGATTATTTTTATTAAAACTATTAAGGGGAAGTAACTACCCATCATTTAAACAAAGCAATAATATTTAGTAATAGGTAATTAATAGTAGGTTATATAGAACGATGAATAGGAACAGCGTTTTCAGATTTAAACAAAACTAACTTATTACAAATTAACTAATACATATGTGGGAGTATGGTTTCATAAATGTATTTAGATGCGCGTTTTAATTTAATTTTATAAAGTAAACATTAGTGGGTTTAAAATGAGAATAGTAAAAGCCACTTAAACAAAAACCAGTAAGAGTTTGTTTATGAGAAGAGGTTCTATAATAAAACATTACAAAGTGGCTGTGTTTATGTATCCTTCTATGGATGCATCAAGATATTTTGTGTTTTATATATCAGAGGGTATTCGATTGCATTATGGAAAAGCACAATATACATATTTTGGAACGTGGTTCATAAGAGGCTGAATTTAAAGTATACAGTTTATTTTTAGATTTTCTATCCTAATCAGAGTTGGTAGATATGTAGAGTTCCTATTATCATCATTGCCCGTGTTAAATGAACTTATGTTGTCTAAATTACGTACTTTTATACATACCACTATGAGGTATATTTATGTGTAGAGCTTTACATTATTATGGTAAGGATTGGAATTAAGGAGAATACTAGATTTAGTGCTACTATCATTATTATCAGTAACTCGCTTAATACATATTGTTTGAGTTTCGAGTGTAAGGAATGTGTTTTGCTTATATATATATATATATATATCACAATTATGATAGATTAGCTCTTGGGTCAGTTTTATTTAATTTATTTGATAGATTAGTATTAGTTTCCGGTAGAAATGTATCAGGAGTATCCGTAGAAGTTACAGTAGAGATTGGTGGATTATCACTAGTTTTGAAGAAAATTCAGATACGGCTTATTTAGAAGTATTAGAGTTTGAGGTCATAGAAGTGGACTGTTGGTAATCTGGGTAGAAAATAGCTCATACACGGTGCCTGCATAGACTACGTCATTATGAGCACACTCATTTTATTATGGTAAGCATTGTTTGTCCTGGTAATTGCAGTTATCTTCAAGAGTTGATACTGAGGAAACTATCTGGGATTGTTTAATTTCCCTATCATTGGAAGTGAGACTTTTTTGTGCTACGTAAGGTATTGTGGAGTAATAACATATACGGTACTTTTATTTAGTATTGTGTCGGAGTTAATATTATTGTTCTATTTAATAAACTGTACCTAGGCATATTTATTTTAATGTTTACGCCATTAGGAGATGTAAACCATATCGTTTGCCTTCGGATAATATGCTCTCGATATAATCGTTATATTTTTTCTAGGTCTGATTACTTTTCATTTTCCCAAGAATAAATTAAACTTAAACAAGTTTTCGCACAAATAAATAAAGCAAGTTTTTATTTTATGTATACATGACTGGTTCTCACTTCTAATAATATTTTTTCTTTGATGTTCATCTAAACAAAACTGATGGAGTGATCCTCTACTTTCGTGCATTTGGAATAGATTTGTTAATTATCTAACAATATATTTGCTTATTGCTGCTATGATTTAACTTCAAATGATATATATATATATATATATATATATATATATATATACATATATATACACACACATATATAAATATATATACATATATATATATATACACACACATATATATATATATATATATATATATATATATATATATATATATATATATATATATAGGCAAACGTTGTTGAATAGCACGGAGCGTTTCTGCTTTGTGATCTTTTTTTTAATGTTTTCCATCTTCCGAATGGTCAACTTTGTACCTCGATCAAACTGGTGTATGAAGTTTCCGTAGTTTTGTTGATCCATCTTCTTTGCGAGTACTTTCGATTTGATATCCTCAAATCCTCTCAGGCGTGTTAATGTGAAAAAAGAATATGTATTTAAAGAATGTAAAGAGAGGAAAAGAGTATGTCTTTACGTTTGCATAAATAGAAACTTGCTGCCTAAATACACACAATATATATATATATATATATATATATATATATATATATATATATATATATATATATATATATATATACGTATGTTTGTGTTCGTAAGGATTAACGCATATTCGAAGAATCAATATTCCGTCTTAATGTCCCTGTAAGTTTACTGGTGTGGTAAATTGTGACTAAGATGATATCAATTAACCGACGTAGTAATTACACTTCTTCAAAAAGTGTCAGTGACGTCTCGAGTTATTCTTGGAATTTTAAATTTCTCACCGATAACACTGCGACAGTTTAAAAGGCCTGCAATTTGATTCGAATTATTCAGACTCTACATAATTTGCAGCTTTAATATCACACAAAAGATGCTTTTAAAGACCTCGTGATTAGACGGTGTATAATGAATCACTTGTACGAATAATTGACACAAATCTATTGACGATAATCACACGTTTATAAATGCATATGGACTAAATAACTTCTGATTCAATCTTTCCTTAATGTAGCCACGTGAAATACTGTTAACACTGCAGTTGCGAGTGAAATTACACTGGAACAGATGATGAGTCTGGTGTTGTGTCGTGTAATTGCGCCAATTTTAGTAATAGTGTTGAGGAATACAAGGTGGGGCAGAGAGGGCGGACTTTTTTTTAAATATCACAAAATCGTTAAATTTTGTATTGAAAAAATGTATTAACAGATTTGAGTTCATGAAGTCTTAGTGAAGTCAAGTTTTGTACACTTGATTTTGTAAAATGCTATTTCAATACGAACTCGAATCTGTGAATACATTTCTTTTCAATACAAAAATAACGATTTTGTGTTTTTTTGAAAAAACGCCCACCCTCTCTGCCGGACTCTGTACATTCATTTAACTATCTTACAAAGAGAAAGAAAACCGTGCGATAACGATAGTTACTATTACTTTGTCAATACCCTAAAATATATGGTGAGTTTGGATTTGAAAATGTAGCTAGATCTGACAGGGTCAAAATCCCGATAAAGGCAACATTGATCATGATGAGCATATAACATAAGATATATATTTTCATGTGACCTTAATATTGGTGACTGTAAATGCGATAGATGCAAAGACAAAAAACAGAAAATGTGGCATCGAGAATTTAAGATATAAATAAAAAAATTACATTTTGGATAATATTGATAAAAACAACAACTGTGAATTATTTGCGTTAGTGAATACATTGAAATCAAAATCCGGAGAAAAATTAATTCAGAGTGACATCTTTCTAGACAGAATATATGTTTATTTCTTGTGTTTCAGTAAATGTTTTCTTTGAAATTAGAAAAAAATGAGTTTGCCTGAAAGTACCTTTAAAACAGTTCGGAGATAATCGACGAGAAAACAACTCGAAGGAAGAAACACATGGCGGAGAGGGAAACTGTTATTTCAGAATGAGAATAGATTTAATCTCAGCCGTAGCAGCTGCCTGTGTATTCGACATATACTTCTAATATTTCTGTTGCTATACTGTATATCATCTATTCTGTGCTGTATTCGGGGAAAGGGAAATTCTTTTAGACTGAGGCAATTATCAAAGAGTTGTTTTAACAGTCGAGAAATCAACAACAATAACTGACTTTTACACATCGAGGGTAACTCCTCAAGGTTTATTCTATTTTAGATAATAACATATGTTTGATTTATTATCGTTTGTAAGAAAACATCTTACAGTTGATTTCGAACGAAATTGTGACATAAAATAATGTATTTGTTGAAAATAATATATTTTGTAAAAAGCAAACTATTGTAGTTTAAACATTCATTTTGTAATTGATTGCGTTTTCCTAAATGGAGGAATTCGAGACGCCATATGCAAATTTAAATTTCTCAAGTGTTCGTCAATTATATTTGATTATTCCAGAAAAGGATTGTAGCCAACTAATCAAAGCGCTGTAAAGGTAGGAATAATAAACTCACGGTAGCTATCCGTGTTAACTGAGGGAACTCATAATGTGTGAAAGCTACTATCACGAAAGTAAAATATGTAACAATGACGGTCAGAGATTGAAATATGTATCGTATGAAGACGTATCGGTATAGGATTATGGTACTGGTAGTATATATAGGTGTGTGAGTTAAAAGTTACTCTAATTTCCTGTATGTATGATTTGTTTGAGAGAGTCAGGCATGCTAGAATTAATGTAGGAAATTATTAAATTAAATGTAACTGATTGATAATTTCCGAAAACATGCATCAATTTCTGGAATGAAGGGTTATTATATAAAGATTCCATATCGCGCCTGTTTAAAAATTCATATAGTTACTGAAGTGGCAGAGGAAATTGTCTTAACTTTATATATTAGATACATTTTAACTTATAATCATCTATTTGTTTACGAAAACTCATTATTTTGAATAGAATTAATTCAAATTTACTATTGATTTTTATTCTTCTGATTATAAAATTAATATTGACTGACGGATTGTATTAAATTATTTATTGAATAATTGTGTACTGCTTTTTATTGAAAACATTAAGTGTAAATATGAATTCAAATTGATATTTTTTTTAAGAGTATTTTTTATTTTATCGAACGTAATGATTAAACAGAGTGTGTAAATAATTTTATTGTGATTTTTATTTGAAATATTTTATTTACTAAAATACAAGTAAACCTACAATTTTTATTTTAGTTTTATAGTTTATTTGAGTTTATTTCTATAAATAACATGATCTAATTTTAAAAATTCAGATCCTCATTCTTGCCTTAATATGTTTTTTTAATAAGTTTTCTGTTCATCGTAAATGGAATTGTTAAGAATATGTAATTTAAATAAAATTCATAATAAACATTAATAACAATTGTATTTAATATTTTCTAGACGTAATCCAAAATGTGCAATTTGTAAGTAATATTTTAACATAAATTATGTTATCACTACAGCCATCTAAAATTAAATAATTTTCAAGAATATTTTGTTTACACGAATTATTGCGTACTATGCATATTGCAGTTTGAAATGACACACTTCTAAATGCTCAATCCCATATCTAAGAAAACAATTGCGAATTAAATAAGACTATCAGGAAATGGATGACGTAATGATATAATGCTACCCCCGGAAGATTAAATATATGGTTCGGTGTGAATTCTGTTCAGATTCGCGAGTTCGCCAGAAAGATTCCCCAGTTCTACAAGAAACACTTGAAAAATGTCAGAGGTTATATCGGTCGAAACGTTGTTAGAATAACACTCAAAATCAAAACAGTAGTCCCAATAATCAAAATTATACAAACTAGTGGGACCCGTGTAAATTACACGAAATGATGTTTTTAATACTAATTATCTTGTTCCTAACCTATACATGTTTAAATAAAATAAGATAAGATTTGGACTTGTATATTTATTTAAAATAAATGAACAATACGTAAAACAATTTACAAAACTTCTTTATATACAATATTTCTAGTGAAGGTAATATTTCGACGACTAAACCGTACTTTGTAAATGTTTTCGATTAAATTAAATTTGGCTCCAATTCATGAATATTTATTTACTCCTCTCCAGGAGTTAGGCACAAGGCCAGTTTAAGGCCTAATAATCCAAATTATACAAATTATTAATCTTCATCTCAGAAATCCAGAAACATGAATCAATTTCTGTCCCATCTTTGTGTTGACATTTTTAATCTAAATAATTACTCTTGTCATATTTAAACATTCTAAAACGTTATTTATGTTTAAATGTGTCGTTTAACTAAGTTCAGTTTTAGTTTCAATCAGTATGTGTAATTATTAACTATTTGTCACTAAAGTTATGTAAAATTAACTAGTAGTTTAAAATGATCATAAATTAATAAAATGTTATTTTTCTTGGATTATGTAAAATACATAATTAGCAAATTAAATGAAAAGTATATTCATTGTCGAATAAAATAAATTACAGATGTGAACTATTTGATAATAAAAAAAATAACTATTTCCAAACGCGAAGTGATTATTCATCATGTTTTTGAGAGATTGTTTTTGCTATCACTATGTGTTTTATTTATTTTTGTTATCATTGTTGAACTAAATTACGACCTGTTGTCTTTTTGCCAGCAAGTTTTTTTTAATATAAACCTAAACAAATTTGTGTTTTCATTATATTTCTGGGCCTGTTTACTTTTGTTCAGTATCACTTTATTAAATCAAACATTGATTGCAAAATATTTCAGATACTAACAATGTTTAATTTGTAATCGGGTTGTTGTTATCCGATAGACATTAAAGAATTATTTTTGCATTTCATCTTCCGTTGTATTTACTTAATTTAATTTTTTCTTCGCCCAAATCACGAAACTATTTAGCCGGACAGTTTGTTTCATTATCAGAAACAATTAATCATAAATACCACATATTTACTGATTTGTTTGCAAACAGTTTATCGTGCTTTTATATGTAGGTTTTCCATATCTCACAACTTTTGACCACTTCGTAAAACTGTCAACCACAATAAGATAATACATCTCAATCACTGGTTAGGCATATCAAATATGTGCTCTTGAGCGTAATCCGTCTGTTTTCTGCCACATGTTAATTTATGCTACTGGAGCTATTCGTGCTATTGAAAAGCATCACGAGATCTTCGACAACTTTTGTTTATACGAGCGCAATAAACATAACTCATAATAATAACTTTCATAATAATTTTTATATATAATCACAGAATAAACCGGTATGTTATTCTCAGATTTAAATATAGATAGTAGTCACATACGTTATATTGCTGGTCTCAGTCTTTTCTCAAAATAATATTATGTCATGTGTTTCTCAGAATTATGTGATCTAGTCCCCGTTTCTTTTGTTCCAGCTCGTTTAACTCGTTCGTCTAGTAGTCACCATTGATTCTGCATTTTGATACATCATGTCAAAGAGCTTCTTATTCTTTCTAAACACCGCAGGCTTGTGTAACTCTCTTCCTGATGACTGTTTTCCTCTTACCTATAACCTTTTAGTCAGGAGTAAGGCTAATAAGAATCTCTTCTCTTTGCGAGAATCATATTTGTTCTTGTTAGCTCTTGTCCGGAGTGATTTCCATATAAAAATATTTTTTTTATAAATTAACGATGTTCCGTTAACAAAAGAAATACTATTCTATATAAATATCTATGAATAGCAAATATTTTACCAAATGTTGCTTTTTCTACGTAACTGTTTCTCTGCTTACAATAACGCGCTTGATGCATGGAATTCTGATTTAAACCGTATGTAGTCTTCGTCGTGTAGTCGCCAGACCTTAATCCGCATTCTCAACGTATATCTCTTTATTACAAACATAATATGTGTAAGTTTAGTAAGATCTTATATAATTTCTACAAATGTTGATTGACATTCAGAATACAAGTTGAATTTCGTACTTTATGTAATTTATTTACTGGAGTTTTACTGTGTAAATAAAATATACAAGCAAAACCTTGCAACGACGCTTTTTGAATGGTACACATTCTATATAACTGTTGATGTGGCTGGGTCATACTTTCGACCGTTTTCATGAATGACGTCTTGTAATTATTTAATATTTCTTTAAAAGATGCATGTATCTATGCTAAGCTTTACTCAGTATTCCATGAAATACTATTTCTAGATGTTCAATGTATTGTTTTATTTTTAATTTTTATCTTTTTAGAAATATGGCGGCTAAGTAAGCGATTGCAATGTCTAAGTCACTTAATATATATATAGTATATTTATTCTTTGTTAAAATATATATCTCACTAATTCTCTAGTATAACACACCTCATTCAATGTTTATGCATCTTTGTGAGGGTATATACTTTTCTATTATCTACATTTTACTTTTCTTTAATAATTAGGTTCAACTTATTAATGGATTAACCTCACACGATAAAAAGATGTAATGGGATATGTAGATTAGTTAAACGATTATGATAGGATTCAAAATTATAAATAGAATGAACAAAAGTGTATTATCTATGAGTAAGGTTTATTGCTAATATTTGTTTACATTTTATTTCATAGGGCCGTGTTGTAGCCTGTAGGTAAGCTGTCAAGGGGTAATGTATTCATACAGATTAGAGGTCCTTCGACATACACTTTCTTAATTGTCATTTAGTTTGGTGTTACACCCACGACAAAAACAGGAACGTGTTTTTAGCAGTTATGGGAGAGAAATCAATTCTTGTGAATACTCTGCAATAAGGAACTAAAGAGTGAGGCTCACTCTAGTCTCTTTCCTGTAAATAAAGATAGAGTATAGAAATACTAGCGCTCTGTGTTCTGCGATAAAGGGACTGTGGATTACAAAAGAGATTAGCGCATACTAGATCACGAAGTCGATATTGTACTCTGTAACAAAAAGACAACTCATGCTTTGAACGGCACATTCGAAGATGTTGAAACAGTATTCCATTTTAAGACGTATCTTAGCAAAAACAAACGATATATCTTCCATTTTCGATATGGAAGTTAGTCCTAGGACTTAAACGGCGTAAACCCATAACTTCGATCATTAAAGATACATATTCCCACAGGTTTCACAGAAGTAAATGTTTTTTTTTAATATTGTTTAATGCGATTTGAAGGGAGCAAGGCGGGAAAATGTTGAAGCTATTCTTTTTATTCGATGGGACAAACTGTACCTCGTTCTTAAATTACGATGATTCAAAAATTCTAATAAGAATGCAGAGAAGTAATCATCGTTCAGGAAGGAAACTTTTACGTATTTACTTAACATTGTATCACAGTTTTTATCATTACATGTTTAACTACTTGAAATAATTTTAAGTTTTGATTTCGATTTTTTCCAATCTTTAAAAGGTCCAATTGTGCCTTAATATATGAACCCCATCGTGTGTCTGGTACTCGAGCTAGTAAGGTGATAACATTCAAACATGCTTTCGCGATCAATGTAAACTTCAGTTTATTCGAAATAAACATTGCTCTCTACTTCCGATTCATTTCACATGATTAAGCAGTTCATTTAACTAGACTGCAAATAAATTTTAACGATTTGAAGTGAAAATGCTAAAAACACAAAATCAATGTATCAGCAAACTTCCTGTGAACTCCACCACTCCCAACTTCCACGACGCAAAAGCGCTATAAATTGGCACGTAAAACAAATTGGAATTGAAAAGTCATGTTATTGAAATATAAAAAAACTAAAATAAACGATGTTAAAGTATGATATTTAACAGCAGGAAATCAAGAACATGGATGCCAACGGTTTTTCTTCAAAGAAGGAGCGTGTTAAGAAGTAAGAGTATTCTCGCTACAAGATGCGTACGAGTGTTGATATTTGTTTGCCGATATGATACAGGTAAAAGGTCGCCTACGCATAGTTCAAAAGGAGCAGATCTTCTGCGATCGGATTCAACAGATTACAATTTGGAAGGACCCAATTAACTGCTGTTTATTTATCAAAAAATTCGTTTATTATCAGTTATTACGTTTCGACATTAATCGAACTAAACCGAAAATTATGATGTGGAATCGATTTATCATCAACTTACATCATCAAATGTGGTGATACTATAAACTCAAATGTGTAAATGAAGTCGTTAACTTCATTGCATCATACAACTGCTAATGCTAAGTTATGAACAGGTTTACTGGTGTAGATTTGCCGACATAAATGGCCATGTTTTTTTTATTATTTTGAATTATTTTTCAGTTTGACTAATTATGTGTAATTAAAGAGTAAACAGTTGCTTCAATATTATGAACCTATCATAAGACAGGTACTCTAACTGGAGTATATATAGCGAGAGGCAAAGTAATGTTTTTACTATTTCATCTATATGAACCTATATAATGATATAATAAAATTATCTAATATTTTACGTATACATATTTAGTGTTTTCTTTAACAGTGTTCATTACGTCAGGTGAGCTTAGTAATACTATGGAGATATACGTATTAAAGATAAGTTATAGTAGCAATGTAATGTTTCATTCACAGGGTAAAGTATTGGGCTAGTTGCGTGGATTTATGTTTATTAGATTATTTGTAGATCTGACTAATACAATCTCTAGTTACTAACTACTCTGTTGGTTTTATTAACACACCCTAACTTATTTATTTATATCAGAACATTGGTGTAATTCCCTTTTTTTGTTATAGATGTGCCCCCCCCTTCTTTTAAAAATATATAATGGATAAAAAGTAAACTTACTCTTAAACAGGAAAACTAAAACACTTTATCTATCATATTTCACTGTTATCTATCGCCATAATAGATGTATTTTTAGATAATATGTTTAGTATTAAGTTCTTATATTTTAAAAGTTCGTTATATTTGATTTATTCATTGATTTTTGTTTTCTTTGTTTCTTTCCTTTAATTTGAATATAATATTATTATTTTTATCTTATTAATTATCCTAAAATAAACGTTATTCTATGTCTACATTTTGTTGTTGTATCGCTTCTACGATTTAGTAATTTTTAGAATCCTTAACATTTAGAATTTCTAGTATTTTGCTCCAACATAAACCACGAATCGTTCCAATATCTGCATTTAAATATTTTCCATTTGACTATAGTCGACTGAGTACTCTAGTTAAGATCACAGCAATGATTTGATGATGATATATTATGTGTGCGCTTTTTGTATAGATTATTCTTTTGGATTAGTATATATCTTTCTAAATCTTTGGGCTGTTTCTTCTATACACTATGTTTTGTTATTTGAGTTTCATGTGCGAATACTGCTGCTTCGTAAATGATGTCTTCAATGAATCAGCTATTTTTAAAGGGCAACAACATATAATTTGGGGAATTACTATTACTGTCTGTGTTAGGATTATTGTTATTATTATTATTTTTATTATTATTATTATTTCCTGATTAATATTATTATGATTATTATTTCATGATTTATATTATTATGATTATTTCTGTTATATTTGTCATTATTCCTACGAATTTTCTTTTTGTTTCTATTCTCTCTTTACTGCAATTGTGTAATGTGTTATTGTAGGATTTGATGATCATGTATATTTTCCCAGCAATTGTAATGCAGTTTCGATGACTATTTGTATATATATATATATATATATATATATATATATATATATATATATATATATATATATATTAATCTAGGGTGAGTCAAGGAGATGCTCTATCTGCCATAACTTTTTTGTGGGCATGATAGAACCTGGTAGTCGGCATGTCCTCCCCAGACCACATACAACACCGTGTGTTCCCAAATGGTAACCCATTTAGTAGTGTCTAGGCTCAACGTTGCTTAACATCGGGGTATCTAACGGAAACTGGTGTGTCAACGTGATTATGCCGTATGTATATGCATATATATATATATATATATTGTATATTAATATATATGTTTATAATATTGTGTTATTATTGTTTTTTATAATTTATTATTAGCATCTCTATGAAACAACGCAATATGGTAGAATCATATGTTATTTTGAATATCGATTTATTTTTCCGTCACGGCCCTGGAGAATGTGCATTAAATACATCTGTCATCTCTTGTGCAGAATATCTTTAAATTTGTTAAATGTGAAACGTAATTATTCCCTGGTTGCAACTTTAAAGCGAAAATCGATTCCAAATATATTCGTTTATTGGTAAATTTCTGTACACTTTCTCGTCATCAATTTTAATGATAGCAATTGACAAGTTTGCTTTACTCTCTCATTAAACTGTTATTTAATAATCCTCAATCCCAGTGTATCTATACGCGTACAAGGTAAACTTTCATCTGAAACACATCATGCTTTTCACATAAAAATAAATTAGCTAAACCTGTGAACAAACATTTTCTTACATCAAGCAATACATTATATAATACTAATAGAATACAATTATAAAAGAACAATTTGTATAAGAAGGTCTACAAAATGTGTGTCTGTGATTGAATCTATGTCATATATTTCATCTCAACATATAAACAACTGATAACCTCACATTGAGAATTGATATCGTTGTACACACTCGACAAACTGCATTATAGGATTATTTATCAGATGCGAACAAATCATCTTTACAAATAAGTCCAGCTAAGAAACAGATTGCACTTTACATTATTCGGTCGATTAGTTCGAAAACGAGTGAATGTAAATGTTTTTGTTTGTTTTACAATTAACATTGTTGCTTTTATCAATTGTATAACATTTCAGTAGAAAATTTGTTTTTTATTTAAAAAGAATATGACTAAAATAATATATGTTATTAATCTTAGTAACTTTATGTTGTTTCTGTACTTAATCGGCTTCCTATTTTTATTAGATTTCTTTATAAAAATAAATTGTATTATTACTAACACTGTGGATTAATTGAATATTGCTATCATACAATTTCAAATCGGATTTTCTTAAACATCGTAGATTAGACCATGTGTATTTGTAATCTGCCCTTATATCCGTAATGCAAAAACACATCAATAACATTGAATTTGAATACATTTACGTTCACAGCTGCCTTATACATATATTACAAATGTACATAAAATATTTCTTCTTATCAAGGTGTACCGTTGTTTCAAGATATTCCTATATATATATATATATATATATATATATATATATATATATATATATATACCTAATCATTAAATGATGTATTCTTGATATTAATTATGTCGGTTAAATTTCCCTGGTTGTATCACATGCATTTAATTTGTTTTCATTTCTGTGTTTCATATATTTATCATTGATTTACTTTACTAGCATTTGTTTATTTGCAGTTCTTTGCTTGCATTGCTTTACGAGCAATTATTTGTTTGCATTTCTTTCTTTGCTAATCTTTGCGTGCATTGCTTTACAGGCAATTATTTGTTTGCATTTCTTTTTTTGTAAATCTCTGCGTGCATTGCTTTACAAGGAATCATTTGTTTGCAATTCTTTTTTTGCAAATCTTTGCGTGCATTGCTTTACAGGCAATTATTTGTTTGCATTTCTTTTTTTGTAAATCTTTGCGTGCATTGCTTTACAGGCAATTATTTGTTTGCATTTCTTTTTTTGTAAATCTTTGCGTGCATTGCTTTACAGGCAATTATTTGTTTGCATTTCTTTTTTTGCAAATCTTTGCGTACATTGCTTTACAGGCAATTATTTGTTTGCATTTCTTTTTTTGTAAATCTCTGCGTGCATTGCTTTTCAAGGAATCATTTGTTTGCATTTCTTTTTTTGCGAATCTTTGCGTGCATTGCTTTACAGGCAATTATTTGTTTGCATTTCTTTCTTTGCAAATCTTTGCGTGCATTGCTTTACAGGAAATTATTTGTTTGCATTTCTTTTTTTGCAAATCTTTGCGTACATTGCTGTACGAGCACGCATTTGTTTGCATTTCTTCCTTTGCAAATCTTTGCGTGCATTGCTTTACAGGCACTTATTTGTTATCATTTCTTTTTTTGCAAATCTTTGCTTGCATTGCTTTACAGGCAATCAATTGTATGCATTACTTTCTTTGCAAATTGTTGATTGCATTGGTTTACAGGCAATCATTTGTATGCATTACTTTCTTTGCAAATTGTTTCTTGCATTGCTTTACAGACAATCATTTGTATGCATTTCTTTCTTTGCAAATCTTTGCTTGCATTGCTTTACAGGCAATCATTTGTATGCATTTCTTTCTTTGCACTCTTTGCTTGCATTGCTTTACAGACAATTATTTGTTTTCATTTATCTGCTTACATCCTTTGTTTGTATTACTTTGCATGCATTTATTTGCTTACATTTCATCGCGTGCATTTCTTTTATTGCATTGTCATTTCATTTTTTTACTTTTTTATTTCTTGGATTGTATTATGGACATTTATCGTTGCTTACCTCGCATTGTATTTTTCTTTATTTTCTTGCATTTCTTGGATGGCATGATCTGTTTATATTTCTTTGCTTGCATTATTTTCTTTGCATTGCTTTTTGCATTTTTGGTTTGCATTATTAGCTTGCATATCTTTGATTGCATTATTTACTCAAATACCTATGCTTGCATTTCTTTGCTTGAATTTATGTACTTGCAGTTCTTTGCTTGCGTCGTTTGCTTGCAATTTTAGCTTATGCCCGTTAATATGCCCTTACGCCAGACAAACTGTAATTGTAAAGCAGTATTTTAATTCATCAACAGATAGTTTGAATGCCTGCATCTATATTCAGCTGCGTTCAGACATATTTCTACAAATCGTAGAACAGCTTTCAGCTCGTGTACGATTAATTGAAAAACACATTTTCTTAGTTTATTTCCAAATAGTAGTTGTATCGATATGAATTTAAATGCGTTACATAAAATATTCTCTTCCTCGGTATGTCACACGTAAGTTTAATAGAGCATTGTCATCAATGTGTTTCACTTTACTTGAACATATAAGTTTCGGCTGCCTGTGATTTAAAAAAATAACATTATTGTCGGTTTAACAAATGTTAATCTCAAATGAGGATATTTACATGTATTCAAAAATCTCTCTCCGCTTTAGTTCGCTCTGCTATTGTGTCTTGCTCTTAAAATAGTTCACGTGTTAAATTTGTCAAAATACATGTGCTGATAAATACTTTCCCAATATGTTCGATTTTTAATTTACTATTATTTTTATAAATTTAACGACTACAAGTAATTTCTGGTGTAATAGTTCATATATGTCAGATTAAATCCAAGAAACAGTCCTGTCCGCTACTGCATTAGCTGGCAGTTGTTAATCGTCTCACAAAACCAAAGTACATCTTGGACCAGCAGTTACTTCTACATGCATGGAATAATTATTATTATTATTATTATTATTATTATTATTATTATTATTATTATTATTATTATTATTATTATTATTATTATTATCAGCAATTTTATTTGTTTTATTTATTAAAATAAATGCATCAGAAATTACACTTAAATGTACACAAATAAAGCATAGTAAATAAAAGGGGAAAAGTGAGGAATACTTTATACTTAAATTGGTTTAAATAAAAATATGTACACTTTCATTTTTGATTTTTAGATCAAAAGATTTAATAGCCATTTCGTGATCTTATTTGAAATAACTGTCAAGATTGAGAGACGAAGATTCTATTTGTCTTTGGTTTTATTTATGGTGTGACCACACGTCTTTCCCACGAGCTCAGTGGATCGGTCCGCCATTGTTTAAAAAAAACATTGATATCGCTAATATTAAATAGGCGCATCTTATTTTAGATGCAACTTAACTTCTCTATAATAAATTATGTTTACGTATCAGATATTAATAGCTGATCTTCGATAAATGGCAATAACCTCGTTGGAATCAGTTTAGTTCTCTGCGGATTATTCCGCTTTATTTTAAATGATTAGAACTATTATACGTTAGGAAAATAAACGGATATGTTTGAGTTACAGCGTACACGAAACTGAAACTTTAAACCATAAAAGCTCTGTCGTGCGCTAGATTGCATTTCTCAATGTGTTGGTTCATATTGAGCGATACTAGAACATATTTATTAATTAATAATACAAATGAATCATGTAATGAATGTTGTTTTCTGGTATTTGGTGTTTATATATACATATATATATATATGTCGGTAAAAGACGAATATGTTAGCTATTAATTGGTATATCTCACCTTTTATAGCAACTTAGATATATATATACAAGTCAGCTAATGTTCAACACTTGATATAATATCAACTTCCTTTGTGTGCGCTGAACTATTAATAACACGAGCGCATAACAAGTATCATTCCGTCTGAATTATTCGATTCAAAAATGTAACTGACATATTAACTATCGTTCAATTATTTCATCAAGATATAATAATACTCAGCTGCATGGCAAATTAGTCGAGTAGATTTGTAGCTATACTGAGAGATTTCAAACCACATCGGTATGAATGTATTTTGAAGTTGATGATTTACAATAGTTAACAACGTCTATTGTGAAGTAATTCTGCCGTCTTCGACGTCCGACAGGTCATTTAATAACTCTCACTATTAACGTTGACCCACGTCTAACGAGGGGTCATATCGTAAAGCGCACGTGATGGTCACACTTTGGTGAAGCAACTAGTGTTTAATAATGAACACCCTTAATTATAAAGTATGCGTGCGCTCTACACTTATAAGCAACATTCGCAAAATACGCATTTACATGTACGAATGGGCGAGGAAAATATTTTTTGCAGAACTTGCAAAACCAAAGTATATTTTATCAACAGATACATTTAAATGCTTGAGTAGGAAAATAAGTTTTATTAAACACGACAAACAACTTAGTTGTACCATAACTATTTTAGTATTGACCACTATTGCAACGGATACATACCACACACATCCATGGTAACATTTAATTCGACTACGACAAAGCTCCTTTCCTTTTACAATCATGAGCAACCTCTTAAACTACCGATTAGCATGGCCAATAGCACCCTGTCTGAGAGTCCAGCAATACAAACTCCCCGGCCTAACATTAACTTGTAGCAGGTATTAGAACACATACATCAAATATACTGCCAAGGCTGCTGCAAAGAAAGCGGGCTTTTCACACCTGCCAGTATCCTGTATATGTATAAAGGCACCATCCGCCTATGCATGGGTATTGTTGTTTGGTTTGAGCTTGTGCACCAACCACTAGTCTCTCCCTCTTAGAGATGGTCTAAAAAGCGTTTCTAATCTAATAGGTTCCACCTTGTCTACCAAACCTCATCCCCTGTCTTATCGCCGCAATGTTTCATGTATGTTCTTTTTTTACAAGTACTATAATTAAATGTGCTCCGGCAGACTTGATGCTCTGGTGTCGCCGCGACGTAAATACACCAACAAACCCGAACATCAGGTAAATTCCATCTATTTACTTAGGACGCCCTCAAATGCAGAATGGCTTTCTACTTTAATAACTTATTTACTTGAACAGTTAGCATTTTGAATTATCTCCATGTTTAGGGTTTTCTGTAACTGTACCAGCATGCAGAAATAAAAATGTAATGTGAACAAATATCTAGCTGCAAAACTCTTCAATTTGGATGACCACTATATATCCAGCTCTTAATTCAAAGTAGTAACTCATGTCTTAGTAAAAATATGTCTTGTTTGATTTCAATAAAAATAATATCATATATATATATATATATATATATATATTTATATATATATATATATATTTATATATATATATATATATATTTATATATATATATTTATATATATATATATATATTTATATATATATACATATATACACACATATATATACACATATATGTATATATATAGATATAGATATATATGTATACACATATAAATATACACATATATATACATATAAATATACATATATATATACATATAGATATACATATATATATATAAATATATATATATAAATATATATATATATATATATATATATTAGCTTACAATAGTCGACATTGTTTGCTTTTTTCTTTCCGTCTTTCATACATTTGGTCTCGACGTCTTTTCTATTTTATAATATATCGTGTATTTAAACCATCCCATATATATATATATATATATATATATATATATATATATATATTATATATATATGATACTTTTATTTACACAGACATGTACAAAATCTGCGACACTGGCATGTCGATGTTATCGATCAACAGTTACTATAAACTGAGATCTCATCAGGTAGAGTTATAATCCGATCTTAACCTCAGATCATATTTGGATATATATATATATATATATATATATATATATATATATATATATATATATATATATATGGGTGTGTGTGTGTTTGTGTGTTTATTTATTTTTGTATATTATTTCTTATGCGGGTACAAAAAAAAAATTTCAACAAAATGTCCAGTCGATCTCTGCAACTTTTTTTTAGCTCAATGAAATATATGTTTGTTGGCAATAGAGTGTTATACCAACGAAATATAGTAACACCAATGAAATAAATAGACGAGTGTGTACTCATCAACATATTCCTGAGTGTTCTTTAAACTGTGACACTTACGTTCCAAGAAAACAGAAGAGTTATCAAAACAATGTCATCACAGATAATTTCAAAGAGAGGCACAAGTAAAAATACAATCATACGTATTTATATATATATATATATATATATATATATATATATATACATATATATATATATATATATATATATATATATATAGGGTGTCCCAAAAGTAGGTTTACAGTTATTAAACTAATTTTTATATGGTTGAAGTTACTTGCTAATTACAAGCAATATAAAATACTCCTCAGATGATAACTGTAAACTTACTTTTGGGCCACTCTGTATATTTATGATAATAGTTTTATTTGTATTAACATATAACGTCAACCCATCCAGTGGAAATGTTCCGATCGCAGATTCAATATGTAAAGATATTATCATAAGTAAACCTTTATGTTTTATGTACTTATATTGAAGAAAGAACAAACAATGAAGGAAGCAACATTAACATCTATAAGGGTCATGTAATCTGATATAAAAAGTGAATGTTTTTTTAACAAAAGGTTAAAAACTTTCTCATATTAAAGCCGAAAGTGTAAATTAGGTTGGAAGTTCAAGCGGTAAAACAATATTCACCTAATTTAAAGTTAGTGGGTCTAGTGAAATTGAAAGTTTTGGAACAGAATGACATGAAATCTGTAAAGTGTGCGGGAAGAAGATGACATGTAATAGAAATATAATGTCGTAGGAGGCAATATATCGTCATCAGATTAATGTACAAAACCATTAGCAACAAATACGCTGAAGCATCGCATTTGCATGGGAAAATGTAATTCTAATCTCCACAACTTTTCATTTTATTATATATCGTGTATTTAATCCTCATATATATGTATGTGTAAATATTTATACTTTTGTATTTTATTTGTTACTTGTGAACCTATACACACAAATTTTGTAACATAATTTTTGGTCATTTCATTCAACTTTGTTCAGCTCAACGAGAGATATGTGTGCCCGCAATAGATAGTAACCTCAGTGAAATAGGGTGGGACCCATGAAATAAATAGTCGTGTATATGTGACTAGTGTGTAGGTATGAGCATATTCCTGACGACGCCTTCAATTCTGACACCTACATACCAAGGCGTCTGGCACAACTCGATAGCCAATCATATATATATATATATATATATATATATATATATATATATATATAGATAGATAGATAGATATATATGAATCATATTAATCTATGTGTATATTTCTTAGGTTTATTTACAAGTCACATTTCGATTGTAAGGTTCTTAATTGGCTATCACAGTGCTTCAGGAACCCTTATAAATGTTCATTTCCTGATGCCATTAGTGGTCTCCTTTGTTTGGGGAGAATGATAAATGTATACGTATCGTGACACGTTGTAATGAGATGGATACAATAGTAATCTTACAACATTTATTTCGTCCTCAAAATAAGCCAGAATGCTTTATTTAGATTTACATTTGGATTTGCCCGAATTAGACGAGGTTCGATCGATATAACATGAACACTCTAGACTCAATTTTAGCCTTTAAAGGATATCTCGATATTACTTTTGAAAGTATTATTAGACGTGTAAATATGCTAAATAAACCATGTAATGATCGTAAAGAATTAAACATTTACGGTTCCGTTTCATGTAGATTGTAAAGTAGAACCTGCCAGGAGACTAAGTATTATGCCATTCGCTACATACAGTATTATTATTTGATTATGTATCGTAATTGAACTATTTGTTACTATTATACATCGACTTACTGTAACTAGACGCCGTGTCATAAATGCTCTTTCATTCGACTACATATAACTAAACTAAATATCAGTATTATAACAAAACGGATCCTGCAATGGACACTATACACTAACTGAATAAATATAGACTACATTCAATATAATATATATTATAACTGACGCTAACATACAATATAAACCATACTGTTAATTACCAGTCACGAGACTATATGTTATAACCGACAGGAACGTTTATTTACTACATATAACTTGACTGAATCTCACCAGTTTGTATCCCTGTAGTTTATAAGTGAATTGTCTCTCAACTATATATTATAACTGCACTAATCACAAAATATACTCCATATGATCACTGAATTGTTACTAGACAAATAGGGCACTTGATCACATTTTATAAATGTGCTGAAAAATGAATAGACGACGTATAAATGAACTGAATTGACACGCACTAGACGCTATGATATACCAATTGTGAATGTATGACCATATTGCATAAATGTAATGTATTTTGTATGAATGTTATTACTAAACATAATGATAGTTCATTATACTAGATATTTGAACTGAACGGCCTAGTATATGACAAACGAAGTATTGATTGCATGACTAGGTATCATAGCGCTAACGTCACTTGATTAAGCCATATTTACGAACTACCTGTTTCTTCATGAGTTATCATAACAGAGAGCACTATACACCAGATTACATATAATTTTTAACCGTATTATAATTGGAAAAAATTCTAACTATATTGTTGACATAATCTAGTAGAAGTGTGCGATGAATCTGCTACTCAGAACTGTGTGGAATACCGTGGGTGAATACCGTGGGTGAATACCGTGGGTGAATACCGTATTAAAAACACAGGAGTACTATTTCGTTAAATGTTTAATGCATCTTGTAAACACTAGACTGACATAAAAAGACTGACAAAACAGGCGTATATAAATCGTTAAGTACTATCAACAATGCAATAGGTAATTAATATATGCTATCTATCTAATAAAACGGCACACCTTATATAAGTTTAGTTCTCAGTTAAAGCTATGCACATTTAACAAATGTGTTGGAAAACAGTAGGACCTTTTAAATCATTTACTATAACAATAACAATAAGAAGGTATTGGATGATTTATTGTATTGCCAATCGCCATTAACTAACATTGATATGTTGTTTTTTTAAAGTTTAGAACTAAATACGAAACGTTATTCGTATAAATAAGTATATACTAACTTTGCTCCTAGCTTTCTAATTTTGTTAGAATACGTTTCACTCAGTTGATTTCAGAACCAGCTAATCAATGGAAAGATCACGTGAAGCTTTCAAAATCTTTATTGAAAGTCATGTAGGATTCGAATATATCAGACAGACGTGCCAGTTCCCGCCGCTATAAATTCACCAGCGCCATGTTACGTAAAAGTGATACCAGTGTAACCATCACGTTTTGCGGATATTCATATTTTCAAATTCTGAGAAATGAATAATTTATTTTTTCTCTGACATGAATAATGACATAAATGTAAGATATTTACTTGGACTTGGCTTTGCGTCTTACATGTACATATGTGCTCATTATTTATGGACACACACATGATAGAAGAGTCTGGATCCGAATCGATTGACACTATGAGCTAAATGTAATCTAAACTTGGGAAAATAAAATTGGTGTTTCGTCACGTTCACCGACAATCGCAATTTCCAATATTCAAAGTTCTTTCTCCAATATTCACAGTTCTCTCTGCAATCTTCACTCTCTACTCTTCCAAACTCAACTCAGCTCTTCAGTTTAAAAAGTACAGTTTTTATATTCTTTAACCTACCACATATGCAAATTATTGCAGTATCTTGAATCACACGCCCCAATGATCATCAAAGATCATTCCCCATCACATAATCATGTGCCCAAATCGGCGCATTACGTTCTCTTCGCGATCTTTGCATCGCGATCGCCTCACCTTCATATCCGGTGCTTATATATCTCCATCGTTGACTTGGACCACCCGCCTCAAATCTAAAATATGCCGCAGCATCCCATCGACGTTCAAGTTATTAAGGGATTTCACTCCAGTAATCACTCCTCTTCCTCATTGAATTGCACATCGAGGATTTGGTAGCTTCACCCACACCTCTTCTCCTATTTGGATTCTGGCTCGTCCTCGCCATTCGACTTCTGAGGATATATCTCTTGGATGTCGCCATTCATTTTCAAAAATGGATCTATGTGGTACTGTCTCGTCCCTCTGTCTGACCTTGGGTGCCATGTTGTACCAGAATGTGTCATCTTCGGGTTATATCTATCCTCTCTCAGCTATCGCTTTAACTGCCCGATGATGTCGCTCTACTATTCCACTCCCCCCGGGCCTATAGGTTGCCCTGTAATATCTTTTGATCTTCCATTTTTCTAGCAATGTATGGAGACGTCCTGAGCGAAAAACGGTGGCATTGCCCATTATAATCTCCATTACCGGACCCCGTTCAAGAATCACCTTCTCCAATTCCTCTGTAACCGTATTTGCTGTCTCCACATGTAACTCCCTCCAATCATTGACAAGTATGCCCCCCACGGTAGTGTGGTATGTCAATAGCTAATCTTGTCCAATTATTTGAAGTTCAATTTCACTAGGATCATGTATATTCGGGCAGGATCGATTGATTAACATCTAACACAGTTCCTGACCACTCTCTGACCTTCTTCCAGGTGGATCAACTTTCCGCACCAAATATAATGTTCCATCTACTCCCATGTGCTGCATTCAATGCAACTTTCTAGTGCTCCGGTGGTTAAACACATACCGGGAACTCTTCCTCAACTAACCACCGTTTCTTTATTCGGGTTAGCGCATCTGCTTTGTTTCTCTGTGAAAGCACAAACACTGCCTTTACTCACAGTCCAAATTCGTATATTAACTCTCCAAGTATTCCCAATCTCAGCTTTAAGATCATTTCTCCAGCACCCTTGATTCGTATTCTTCCACTCTCCTCCACTGTAGAGTTCACCCAACTTACTACCGTTGGTGAGTCAGTCCTTATTTCAATCTGTCTCAATCCCAATTTTATAACAAAATTGACGCCTTTCAAAAACTGTTTTGGGCACGTTAATGCGATTACAGTCATCATTTTTCTCAGACATGCTGCATCTTCCGCCACCAAACCACAAATCCCCACAACGACACTTGTTGCAATACTGCTTGCATCACACCACACCACTCCTATTTTTGTTTCAGGTATGTGCCAAGCTCAACTAACTGGGTCCTCCTTCTCAACATCAGTTAGAATCTCCTGTATTACTTTGACAGTTTTGCCATCAACTCTTTCCTCCCAGTCTACTCCACTTGCTCTTCTTTTAACATAACTGCATGCCAGTCGCAGCCATGCAACAACTAGATAGTGCCCCAACAATTTACCGCAGTCAGAGAATAACTGTCGCCTATTCATTTCTGCCGTCATCCGTCTTTCCTTTCATCAACTTAAGTCCCAATGCCGCTCCGCCGTTCAGGGATTCAGGTGGCTTTGCTGTCAGCCCTAATCCCTTAAGATGTACTACCACTTCCTCTGTCGATACTTTTGTCACATCTACGATTATGTCATCAATGTACGAATCGGTGGCCTCTTTTGCCTTATTTCCTTTCATTAACACAGTTTTTAGAATGGCTGCCATAATTTTCGGTGTAACATTTAACCCAAATCCTAACCGTGTCAGACAGTAGGTTCTTTTCATAGCAGACTAGCTGGTACTGCCATAGCTCCTTTGCCACGTGTAGCTGCAAGTTGGCAGACTTAAGGTCCATAATCGCAGTTCGTCCTGCCAACCGCCTCCATTTTCTCATATGTTCATCACACACATATATTAGGTCGTTCCCCGTATGCCATGCTACAAAACGGTTTAATTCCCGAAAATCTAACACTGGCATAAGTTTACCTTTTGTGGCCTGAACCACTGCCATCAACAGTAACACACCTGTTTTCTTAACACTTCCATGGTAAGAGAATATTTTCTGCTATCCATCTTACGGCTTCCTTCTCAAACTCTGACTTTTTCTCACTATCCAGAGAATTCTTATAATATTTTACTTTGTTCTGCAACTCTGGATGCTCTCTCATCCATTGAGATTTCACTTTCCATCTCTTTTCATCAAAATCCGCCTCGAAATCTTTATCCTCAATTTTGCAAACGTTCGGCTGATGGGCAGCTACTACACAGTATACATCTCCAAACTTGACCTCAGTTTTGTTGATACTTACACCTCCCATCTCATAGATCACGTCCATTCCAATTATGACATCGATTCCGTCATCATGTGATCCATCAGAATCACTGTTACCTTCACTCGTACCTTACATACTTTCATTTCCACTTGCCGGGCTCCATTACATTTTACGTCCCGACCGTCAGCTGTTTTTATCGTGCCACTTCTACCACACCCACTCACAAGTTTGGAGTTAAGTAGAGTGGTGGTGCATCCAGTGTCAACAAGTGCCGTCATTACAGCATCATTTACTGCCACTTCTATCATAGGTAGAGTTCCGTACAGCTCCTTAATTTTTTTACTCAAAGTTATGTAATTGTTGCAGTACCACAGATACGTCATCTGGAAATCCTGTGATGAACGCGAGTTTGGCTGTCTGATCTAGACATATCCCAAGTATCCAGCTAAACCAGCCAATCTTTTGATATTGTTGGCATAAACATCCACCGATTCTCCAGTTTACCTGAATCGTTTCAGTTTTTCATAGCCTTCGAAAGGACCTTCAGTGAATAGTGTCACCAATCTTATCTATATCATTTCCGCATCTAATTTGTCCGTATCACTCATCTCGAGGTAGAGAGCAAGCGCATCCCCATGCAAAAACAGCGGAATGGAACTAGCCAGGTCTTGTACTCTCTGTAGTTTCGCCACCAGTTTTACTTTTTTCATCCACCCGACTACATCACCTTCCCCACTAAATGGCGATATTACATCGTTGCTCAAACTTATTATTCCGGACTCCATAGTCTCCCTTTCACTTCAAAATAGCTTTTAATCTAAACTTGTAAAAATGAAATTGTCTTTTCTTCACCTTCAGCGACAATCACAATCTTCAAAGTTCCTTCTCCAATATGCACAGTTATCTCTCCAATATTGACTCTCTGCTCTTCCAAACTCAAATCAGCTCTTCAGTCAAAAAAGTACAGTTTTTATATTATTTAACCCACCACATATGCACATTATTGCGGTATCTTGAATCTTTGTTCAGCCCCTCGTGATATCATCTTAATTTGGGAGAGCTATTGTTTCAGATAGTAAAGAAATCATTTTAGTCAAAACGTGCAATACCATGTTAGTAATTGGTAGCTTGTATTGTATCCAATAATTCAAAATATATAAGAAACGTAATACTACTAATATAACTAATATTATTACTACTACTATTATTACTACTACTACTACACCTACTGCTGTTGTTGCTACTACTACAGCTAATAATACACGTTAAGGTTTGGAAGTCAAACGCATTCTTATGGAAATAAATGACTATCTCTATATAGAGGTACGTTGATGCTAGAATATACAGGAAAATCTATCAGGAGACAAATCGGTCAACATGAATGCAAGACTATCTCTACTAGGTCAACTGTGAAACATCATAATGTATCACTATTACCAGTTTCACACAAGGAATTTTGACAAATAACATTTGTATTAGTATTTTGCAACTGTCACACTGGTGAACAAAATGTTTCTGGCGTAAGATATCCCAATGTAGTATACCTCATTTGGGGTGCTAAATCAAAATATAGCATTATTCCTTCCGTGTCACGTCGCGTATACCAGCTATAACAACTAACACATTTTACAACGAGTTATAAGAAATAAATGTAATACACATGCATGGTCAATACACGTGAATTGAGTAATACACATGAATTGAGTAATACACATGAATTGAGTAATACACATGAATTTAGTAATACACATGAATTGAGTAATACACATGAATTGAGTAATACACATGAATTGAGTAATACACATGAATTGAGTAATACACATGAATTGAGTTTTATGATATTGAACCATTTACAAAACGTCTATTGAGCCCAATCAACCTTTATGAGGACATTATTGAGTTTTATGATATTGAACTATTTACAAAACGTCTATTGAGCCCAATCAACCTTTATGAGGACATTATCTCTTTTCAATATATGCATTAACTTTACTCTTTACTTTATAACGTAGTTTCTCTGGAAGCTTGTCTATGCCTATAAATAGTGAATTTTGATGCTCACTATAGATCCTATTAATTTCATCCGCAATAGTCTATGTTATTATAGATCTTCGTAGTTGTCACTGTTTGTATTCCGTAGGGCATTATGCATAACATGTGAACATGCATTCCATACATTAACTTCTGCATTCATTACTGCAACAAAATCTACATGCCTGAGGAATGTTTAGGAAGTACAGCAGATATTCCTGCACGTTTTTCTAAGAACTGGAAAATTATTAACATCTATAATTAAACAAACACTATTCTGTTATCAAGCACATTGACAAATTGATTTAATATACCAAGTTGTTTATATAATTCGAGGGGGACAATATTTTCCACATCATTAATTATGTTTCTATCACGAAGCATCACATTCATTCTTGTTAGCAATTCCTTCTTTACCCGGTGATCCACTGTTTTCCTTCTATTTCAGTATTGTAATAAACAGGAGTAACTTGTGTAAGCAACCTGCTGATCAGTTAGAACATTCTTAATTCTAAAATGTATACAATAACTGATTCATAAACAATATATCATGTTCACGTAATGTGATTTGCGGGTTGAGCCATACTTATTTCCATTATGACTTAAAACACATATCAAGATTCTTTTAGAAAGTATTTTAGCACGTTGACAATATGAATGGAAGTAGCTCATCAGATTTGAATCAGTTACGAATAAAAAGGAAACCTGTGTTCGTTTTCTTTTAGAGGCTAGAAGTGAATGTTCAGAGTTTGTGGTTAGGGTACGAGGTAGGTTTAGTCAAATAAAAATTACTAATAGAATCATTACATTTGAACTGACAAAATAATTAACATTTATAAAATCTGCATGAGCTGACTAAAATATCACATTGATCTGTATAAGTAAAACACTGAAGGATTAAGGATCCATCATTTGCAGCTCAGTAATAAGAGTGCCAGCTGTTTCCACGATGTGTTCAACTGGTTAAATAACCAACAGAATATTTTTGTATTTTAACTGTATTTTTTATTTATTGAAACATTTTATATTTGCTCTAAATATAATTTACTTTTCATTATGACTTTTGTAACACTGCTGCCAGCCGTAAGTGATGTGGGGTACAATTAGTTTAATTCGGTTTCATGTAAAGTGCGTAAAAAACGGTTGGAAGTAATTCCTGAAAATTCAGATACCCAAGTGTTTTTTTGTGAAATGTTAACAATAAGTATTTGACATCATATAATAAAGTCTTAATATCGATAGAAAAAACGGCAAAATATTTTTGAAAAATATTCTAGACATTATAGTCCTGTTTTGTATAAGCATTCAATTTTAGTTCTCGACATTAATATTTTTATCTTAAATATCGACAATTTCCTCCGTTTAATTTGACATATTACATCCAACCTATTAAAAAAAACATAAAGACATATTTACTGATTTGTTTTAAGAAATAAAATAAGACATAAAGGTTCGCTTAATTTTCAGACGTCTCCACACATCTCTATACAAGGCTCTGTGCGTCTGTCAGATGGTCTTTCAGACTTTAGTTTGTAATAGCATTTCTATTAGTCTGTAACATTTCGGTTTTAAATTAGAACTTCCGTTTGTATCTCAATGATGAACTAGCAAATGTGTGTTTGTTTTCCCGAAACCATTGGTACATGTAATTTGAGCTTTGTAATGCTTAAAAATAGAAATAATAATATATAATATAACGTGCATTGTAATTACTATAAAAAATGAATTTAACTTATTAAACACTTATCACTGTAAATATGACAATATACAGCACAAAACTGTAGGAAAAATGCTTATTTTTGCGAAGCACATCATACTGTGCTATGATACAGATAGCGCTTACATGTGATGTGAAACCATGTTTTAATGTAACAACCTAAAATCAGTCTAACTCAGCCTTAATGCTTCATGCTTGAAATATATTGAGTTGTTGAAAATGTTTGTACTTTGTATTGCACATGTCAAAATGCTATTGTTTTTGTGAAGGTTAACATTCCAACAACAGTTGACACACCACACACAGCTGTTTAAAAAATATAAAACAAACAGTAAACCGAATTTTCGAGAGAACACACGTGTCTTACTCACAGAATTGTGTTGCTGTCTTACGGCATATCAATCCATTTTGTGTGAAATAAGTACCGAAACACAACGTATACTAGCGTTAAAAAGTCTTTGTACACGTTTTTTGTAACACAGTTTCTTATTTTACCATTTACTAAAATGAAATAGTTTCAGTAGTTTCCTTACACCATTTTACCGTTATAAAATGACATTTGAATTCTCCACAGAAGATTGCATATTCCTCAATTGAGACACTACCACAACTCGATTCTTGGAACTTGTTTACATATTGTAAACATTTAAAACAACATACCTTTGTCTTATAACGTCTCAAAATCGATTTCATCAGTGTAGAAATATGTCATAAGCTACCATCAACTCTCATCAACTCCCATATTATCAAAAGAATCATAATGAACGAATTCAAACCTACGTTTTTAGATGATGTATAACTATTGTTTGTTAGAATAACTAAAGCCAGATGCAATCTAGAAAAATTCAGACATTTTACTTCGAGTCAATTTATGTTCCGTTCTCGATTTAATGTCCTCTGATATTACACAAATTATTAACAATCATACTCTGACACATGATTGATGATGATCGACGGTTTGTTCAAACGACTAACTATCAACATTTGAAATGAGACATCAAATTATGTGTCAAAACAAGTCTTCGCAAATATTGGTAAAATACTTTGAGAGAAAATGCCCGATTCATTCAGTGTAATTATCATTGTTGTTCGCAAATAGCATCTCATTATATTTATTTATAATGTTGTTACATCGTAACTCGTTCAATAAATCACATTAATGAATTTGACTGATTGATTTACAAACAGAAATGGCAGTCATTGAGCTAGAAACTAAATATGTGTCTCTCGTATTGCAATTATAAGTACGACTAAACAAGTTTACAATTACGACTAAAATTGATAATTTCTGCATTTTCTCTCTAGTCGCCAATTAAAGAAAGTAAAATGGGTTTCAGAATAAATCGTAGACACTTTAAGTTTATTTAAATCACGTTTTAGTGTAAAAGTCGCATTAAATCAGTTTAATTCTATAATCTATATTAGATTTATCAATTAAACGTAGGTTTAATCACTTTTTCGCATGCACCAATTGACTTGCTATGACTAACTTGACGTTATTTTCTTACAAAAAAATGCTATTTAAATGAAAAATCATTTCACTGTACATAAGTAGATTATCTTACATTATTCTAGATTCAAAACATGTTATGAATACGTTTCCTGCCATTCATGTACTTCCATACAATTTGATCACGACTAAAATTGAAATAATTAAGCGATGCTCTTATTTATATAAAAGAATCATGTCTAGTATGTTGATTTTACTGTATATCGATATTTTGTGTTTTATAATGTTCTACCAAAAGTACAGTGGAGAACCCAGTTGTGTGTATGTATATATATATATATATATATATATATATATATATATATATATATATATATAAATAAATATATATATATATATATATATAAATAAATATATATATATATATATATATATATATATATATATATATATATATATACGGACGGCTAGCTGTTAGTTAGCCCATAAAATGTTCTATTGCTTTTTAATATTTTTGGTTATTATTCTATATTTCAAACACCCTGCGTTATTAATCAAGAATGGTTACATGGGTTTACTGGAATCGTATGGCATTAGAAACGTGGAAAAACATAATACGACTCTATACATATACACGCATACACACATTATAACTGTTTGTTTTTATTTGTCGATAAGAAAAGGAAATTTGTAACCATTAAACAATACATTTGTCGCTAAACTTTACACAGAAAGCATTTAATTAGCTAATTAAATATATATATATATATATATATATATATATATATATATATATATATATATATATATATATATATATATATATATATATATATATATCAGGAAAAATCTATAGACTACAAACATTAAATACTAAAAATAATAGAAATGCATTTTAAGGTGAAGGAGGAGGACGTTTAAAGGATAACACAGAACTTGTAAAATACTATATGTAAATACGGCTACAAAGAAGTAATATATGCGCACGTCATTTGAAAAATAAAAGGTTTTGAATATTTATCATTTCTTATTAATTAGTGTTAATATCGACAAAATATATATACTGTATATATATATATATATATATATATATATATATAGAGAGAGAGATAGAAGAAAAAAGAGTGATAAATATGCGACGATTGTCTAAATTTATTTCAAATTTCAATTGTTCAATGCAACTTTCATAATTTTTTTAATAACAACTCTCATAATTTTCAAATGTTTGAACTTTGGCTTTTTCGAAAGCCAACTTATCCATCTGTATTTCTCCTCTGATGATAAGATTTCGATCTTTGAAAAGCCTTGGCTTAAGGAAAGAAAAATAAGCACTAGTTTATTACTGATTACACCTTGCATTGAACAATTGAAATTTGAAATAAATTTAGACAATCGTCGCATATTTATCACTCTTTTTTCATCTATCTCTACTATTGCTCTATCTCGTATATTGAGCTAATCCTTTTCACAATAGGTTCCATATACTATAAGTTATCACTTTGGTTTATTTTGATCCTATATATATATATATATATATATATATATATATATATATATATATATATATATATATATATATATATATATATATGCCGTATATATAGGTAAATAATGCAATAACATTATAATCAAATAACACCTAACATTTATTTATTATAACCTGTTTAAAATAATTATGCAAATTAAATATACAAAGGGTTGACATTTTTAATTGGTTGTTACTATATGTATTTGTAGAATTAAAACATACTATTGTGTATTATTGATTGAATTAACGGTTGGTCGTTTTGATGGTATAAGAGTTGTAAAAAGCTATTCTACATTGTTACATATATAAAGAGTGCAGGTAACGCCGATACTCAGGTTGCCGACCAAACGATAAACAGTTAAAGTCTTAGCTGACCAAACTATGATATTGTAAAATATGGACTAGACTTGTGGTATCCTAAGCGGAGAGGACGTAAACGTATCGATGAAATCCTATGATAAATAAATACACTTATTAAACATTGCTTGTATTTTCAAGTTATGCCGTATTTCTTTCTACATCACCAATAACAAACTTAGTATTTAAAATTAAACATGACATATGTATTGATATGTATTGACATCTTGAACTGTGTTTATAGGGATTATGAATGCTAGAAAGTGGGAATGGGTAATGTAAAGAATGTACGTTGAACTATGATGATGTTTTCTTGTTTGCGTGTGTGTTTATAAAAAAATAATTTCAATAGTTTAGTTTATTCCTTTGCAGACTGTTGATATTCGGATCGCTTCTGCAGCCTTTCGACGATTCATTAAATTATGTTAACATTGAGTGTAAGGTCCTAGACATCTACATGTTCTGTTAGTGGCTCAGTAGAACACATTTCAGCTAATTAACTCGCACACTATCGTATAACTAGCAATATGTATCGCCACATACATCATTCTGCACTTATTCGTTTTGTTACCATTTCAGAATATACTCTAGTATTTTCTAGAATTCCAAACGAACACGTTCCCACTTTACACATACCATCAATCTTTCAACCGTAAACACGTATGTAAGTATGTTCACTCTAGAATTTATTAATTACTGCATATTACATACACATAATATTCAATGAATACAGTCAATTCGTAGTTGTGAATCAATACATTAATATGCTCAAATCGTACGCACAAGAAACATTGAGCGAAAATAGAATGTATCATTGTACGTTCTTTTAATTGAAATTGTGGTCCATTTGGTTATTTGGTAAAGTAACCCAGCCCTGATTTATACGTTTAGTTTGGAAAAGGTGGAATATGAGGAATAAGATTCGTTTTAGTCTTTTTTGTGTTGGCTTGTAAGACTCACCTCTCCAGATCTGTGATTCTTTCTCTTGACAGTTAATCAAGTTACAAAATCTCTTACACTAAAAACAATAAAATTGTTTCCATAAGCCGTAGACGTAATATATATATATATATATATATATATATATATATATATATATATATATGTGTATATATATATAGATATGATCAAACCCTGACACACATATATTTATATAGATTGAGAGCGACTGAATCTGTGGAACAGAAAACCCTTGTCTATCTCTGCGATACATTCAGCCAGAAATAGATTAATATACAAATAAAGTCTACACGTGTCAGTAGGATTAATGGTTATCTGCCCGGACGATTCTTATGTTGTCCAAACTGTTCAGTTCACTTGAACTTTTATGATTAATATCTATACTGCGACGAGAATCAAGGGGTTGTGAATATGGTGTGTCGTGATGTGTTTGGGTATCGACTTTCCACACGCCATGGAAAAACAAATCAACATAATAATCTGTACTATTTTTTTATGAAGGACATTTCTTTTAGAGTTATACTTTAAACAGGATATACCAAAGACAAAGTCTGCACCGGTAACTTTTTACTAGCAATACATATACCATGTGACAACATTGTGAAATATTTTTTAATGATATTTCACCCCAAACAAAGCAAAACGTACTGTAGGGGCTACTGATAATTAGGGAGTATGTTTAGGGTGCTATTCAAAGTTGGGAGCTGTGCAGCGAGATGTCTGTTTACATTAGTTTAAACCTCAGCATGTTTATACTGTCGGAGGAACAGGGGACAGGGAGGGAGTTCCAGAGGCCAGCAACACCAGAAGAATAGAAGACTTTCCAGCATCTGGGGACCCCCGAAGTGACTGAATGGGATTGAGCTGATTGTCGAGTTAATCTAGTGAATTTACGTCGACAGGGCACCAGAGTAGAAAGTACATAAGTGAATAATCCATTGAAGTATTTGTAAAAGCAACCACAAGGATGCCACATTGAGACGACGGGACAGGGACTGGAGCTTGGTTTAAAGTGAGGGACCTATTAGTTTGGCGACACTTTTTTGGACCTTGTCAAGGAGAGAGATACTATCAGCTTTTTTTTTACTTTAGCGCATGAACAATGTCCTAAGAATACAGATTTTATAATATCTGCATAACATAGATTGTAATCCCACAAATGATTTCAATGGTTTAATGTGTATGTCTTATGTTTAGCTAACACATATGTAGCATATTAATGCTTTTACTCATTATAAAATTAATTTATATATATATATATTTTATATATATATATATATATATATATTATATATATACATATATATATATATATATATATATATATATATATATATATATATATATATATATATATATATATCATAGCAAGCATGAAGGGAAGACGAATTATATCGTTCATGATTAAAAGTTAATAAAGAGAGAGAAACAAATGCCAGAGAGGGCGAAACCGGTCGGCTGGCATTTTTTCTCTCTTTATTAACTTTTAATCATGACCGATAGAATTCGTCTTCCCTTCGTGCTTGCTATAATAACATTTTGTACTCCCCAAAATTTCATGATATATATATATATATATATATATATATATATATATATATATATATATATATATATATATATATATGGTTTAAATTATTTCTAGTGATATGGTAAGTAAATGCAATGCATACAACAAGTTTTCGCTGTTTTTAGACAATGTTTATTTTTATTGTTACAAAATAACATGGAATTTGTCTGCAACAAAAGAAAAACGAATCAGAATAAAAAAATGCCGTATGCCCATTCTCTTCTTATGACTTGAAGTGGGGACTTACACATACACTTAAATCGCACACGTATTTAGTATACCAGATTATAATTGTCGTTCGGTTAATTTTGTCAGTAACAGTAAACCAATAATAACATTAATTTAATAGGTAATGCAGTCACAATTGTTATTTATAACCTATTTCCATATGCCTATAGTTTTTCCTTTAATTATACTTTATAAAAGCTCAACATTTTTAACCGAATAATCAAATATTTCATATACATGTACTATCTAAATTAGGCATCACTCCTCATATTTTCAGAGCCTCGAACAGTTTCTATCTTTTTCTAATTTTTAAAATTTTTAGAGAAATAAGTGTTACATTCAAAACCAATATACAAAATGACGTGGCTTGAAACACAATGACTTATATAAATAGTGTATTCAAATAGCTTATAACATAAGGACTTATATAAATAGTGTATTCAAATAGCTTATTGCTTAATAGAGAAATATCGTAGTGAGATTGTCTGGCTGCATCAATAATTTTATATATCTAATATTGTAATTTGGTTTATGTTTTATGAAGCCTTAGAAACGTAGAACACATTCGTTACAACACGATATATCAATAATATGATTTCTGTTAGCCGATTTCACATACAAATAGCGTGTCAGAATAAAAGTGCCAAACCTATACTTCCAAATAAATGAATGCTACAAAATAAGAAACGGGTAAAACAATTGACTCGTTTATCTTAGTACAATAGGGGTAATATATCGTCAACATTTAAAAAAATATATTATTTTTCTCAGTTTATATTCCCTCAGTTTGCTCCCGAGACAAAACCGATTCAACAATTATTCAGAAAAAAACGTACACTTAATTGAAACTGGGATCTTATTAGTTTGCAGTACGTTGTTTGGTTATAGGAGAATAATTTAAAACACCCGCACAAATATATTCATGCATGAATTAGTTATACGCATTTTATAAAGGTGAATCAAAAATATCGTGCAGTTCAGATTAGGTGAAAACGTTATGTCAAAATGTAAATAAATTGTTAGTTGGGCTTGATTTTACAACTGTATTTGCTGCCATATAAATTGAGGTTTTGTCTAAAAATTAATACACCGATAGACTCAATTATTTTCACACATAAATCAAATAGATAAAAAAGTATAAACACCTTACTAATAAAAAATATAATAGATTTATTTATATTTCGCTCAAAAGTAATACACCAAAATATGAACGCATGTTTACGAATAGGAAATGACGATCGTATCGGATATGTGCAAATGCACGTCTACATAACTGCTCTGTTGGTTGAAGATATCGACCATATCTCAACGAAACATGTCTAACGAACAAGTTTAGCACACTCGACATTTTACGATCACACACCTAATCGTTGTTCAGATTAAATTTTTCAAATACATAGTGTCTCAGATAACATCAAGACGAGACGGTCAAACATTGATTGGTTTAGTAACGTGATGACTCATATGAAAGTAAATACTCAGAAGTTCACTTCTTTGTTTTGTTTTGACATTGAAAGATCGATAATAATTAAGACAACAAGGTGGTATATTTACAAGAGTGTATTTACAGAAGTACAAAATAATATGCTACAGAAAGTCTGCGTTCGATACTGTGGCTATGTCTGCCCCCAATGATTGTCACGACATTTAATCGTAACCCTATTCATTATTTCTGTAAGAGTCAATCTATTCTCGAGATAGAGTAGATCAAGATTACACCGTAACATAATTTTTTAGTCTTACTTTGCATGGAACTAATTCCATTTTCTTCGGATTAGCTTCAATAAAGTCTTTATTACGTTCTTTTCAAAAACTATTTGCAGAATTGGTAATTCGAACATATCAAACACGACGCCCATCAATTCTTCTCATGTAATATTGTCAGCTACCGCATCTGTTTATATTTTTCTTATTTGAATAAAATATCTATTGTTGGTAACTTTCAGTCGCTTAACCATGAAAAGCATATTCCCTACATTTTTATCCCGGTTTTTAAAAATGATTTGTTGTTTCTGGATATTTGAAAAAAAACTTTTATCCGAGTGTAAAGCGATCTGTTCTGACATTTATTTTACGTTCCCGTATCTTATGAGTCGGTAACAGTCTGCCCAACATCGTTTTAGTCTGTCTTGCTAATATAGCTTCAGCTGGTGGCATGCAATCTTGAACATTGTTATTTGAGGTAATTCTATACACTTGTAGAAACTCCAGAATGGCTTTTTCCGTAATAGTACTATTCGCCTTATAGCACTATTTTAAATGGATCAATAAATTATTCAACCTGACCATTGGTTATCACATAATACGGCGCGATACTGATGTGTTCAACTAAATACGACTAATAAAACATTTCGAATTCATTGGACGTGAATTGCGTACCGTTATACGACACTACACAATTCACGACTCTGAAACATGCGTGCATTTCATGTAGAAAATCTATTGTTTACTCTGTCGTTGTTCTTTTTAAAATTAAGCATCTCTAGCAATTTAGTAAAACTATCGCATATTATGAGATAATAGAACTCATCTTATGGCCCAGCAATATGGAGTATAAACCATAGTCGGCTAGTTTTCGAAAAGATTTGGATTTTATGGGAGGCTTCGTTGTAACAAACGCACACCATTTACATGATTTAACTATATTCGCAATGTCTCGGTCAGTGCTTGCCAAGTAGACGTTACTTAATATGAGACACGTCATTCTGGAAATGCCTGTGTGATCGACATTAGACTCTATGTAATGCTACCAAACTACCACACGATCATTGTACATAACTACATCATCGCAGATGAAAAATATTTCCAAAATCTGTCGGTTCTTCTATTATCCACTTATTTATGTTCCGTAGTAAATCTTTGTTCAGTACCTTTGTCTATTTTCCGAGTGTTAGTCGACGCGTTTTCATGTGATAGTAAACAATGTCTATTTCACGTCTATTTCACGTCTATTTCTCAATGGGTAAAACAGATTTCGGTATCAATCTAGAACGTCCGTCCGCATGACTCACGTTTTAAGATGGGAGGTACGCGATTTTATTATCTTTATTTAAGAGATAGTTCAAGATCTCTAATCTGTTCGCAGTATTGGTTGATAAACTGTTCTTTTGACCCATAAATTGTTTAAAAAAATAGGTTTATAGTTAGTGTGTAATAAAAATTATCTTTAGTGCACAAAACGGTCAAGCTTTTTCACCGTAAAAAAATATACCAACGCTTTTTTTTCGATTACTGAGTAGTCTGTTTCTGCCGGCAATAATGTACGAGCCGCATGCGCGATAGGCTTCAGCAAACTGTCGCCCATTATGTGTAAAATACAAGCTCCAATGCCGTATAAACTAGCATCGGAAGCTACAACGTTTTCGCTATCTGAATAATATATATATATATATATATATATATATATATATATATATAATTTTTTTAGATACTGTGTATGACATAGTTCAGCAATGTACCGCGATTTCATCCAAAAGGGCAGATTTAGACATCTTTAGTAAATCTTCGTGCCCGGTGGAATCATCGGCAAGCTGAAATTATTGTCCCGTCCCGATATTTTATGCAATGCCGAGAGTTATTCGCTGTTAAGCAAATTCTTGAACTGATCTTTATTGATTATTAATCACTTTTTCCCTATGTTTTTTTTCTATCAAAAACGGATTAGATCATGTCACAGATTTTCTTTCATATATATATATATATATATATACAATAATATTTTTATAATTTAAATATTAAATATTTAAATACCTAGAGACATCGATGTTCATGCTACCGCAATCTTCAGTCTAGGAACTAATTCCCAACGGTCGGTGGGCGCGAACCCCGAACACAAATCACCATTGATTCGTAGTCGGAGATCTTACCCGCAGGCCATTGTCAACTAGTTAGTAAATAGAGAAAAACTTTAACTGATTAGTGTTGACGAAAGCCGGATTAGTATAATCATGTGTAGTTTTTTTTTCTCTCGTTGTTTCAATTTTAATTTCATTCCGTCCCAAACAAATGCCAAACACCTCTATATTCCTTGATTTGATATATATATATATATATATATATATAAACATTTTTTTGTCTGGTGTTTATTGACTTTGAGGAAGAAAATCCGTGTCTTGGGCGCGGTTAAGCCATTTTTTGAATACGTAGATAGGAGTAGACACATTATTATAAACCATTGTTTCGTAAAGGTATAAACATTTTTTTGAAAAACCATAACAATGTAATTTGTAGAAAATAAATAAATAACATTTATTTATCTTAAACTGAGCTTTCGAATATAAAATATTCCTCGTCAGAGAGTTTTTTTCTTTTTTTTTTCTTTCGTTTCATAGTCTGGTGTTTATTGACTTTGAGGAAGAAAATCCGTGTCTTGGGCGCGGTTAAGCCATTTTTTGAATACGTAGATAGGAGTAGACACATTATTATAAACCATTGTTTCGTAAAGGTATAAACATTTTTTTGAAAAACCATAACAATGTAATTTGTAGAAAATAAATAAATAACATTTATTTATCTTAAACTGAGCTTTCGAATATAAAATATTCCTCGTCAGAGAGTTTTTTTCTTTTTTTTTTCTTTCGTTTCATAGTCTGGTGTTTATTGACTTTGAGGAAGAAAATCCGTGTCTTGGGCGCGGTTAAGCCATTTTTTGAATACGTAGATAGGAGTAGACACATTATTATAAACCATTGTTTCGTAAAGGTATAAACATTTTTTTGAAAAACCATAACAATGTAATTTGTAGAAAATAAATAAATAACATTTATTTATCTTAAACTGAGCTTTCGAATATAAAATATTCCTCGTCAGAGAGTTTTTTTCTTTTTTTTTCTTTCGTTTCATAGTCTGGTGTTTATTGACTTTGAGGAAGAAAATCCGTGTCTTGGGCGCGGTTAAGCCATTTTTTGAATACGTAGATAGGAGTAGACACATTATTATAAACCATTGTTTCGTAAAGGTATAAACATTTTTTTGAAAAACCATAACAATGTAATTTGTAGAAAATAAATAAATAACTGTAATAAAAACTGGACGCCGAATATAACTTAAGGATAAGCTTTATTTAACCATTTGTTGCTTAGCTAGACAAATAGTGTTTTAACATTCACTCTTAATATACACGAATGTAGAACATTCCATTATTACTCCAAGGGGGAGACAGGCATCAATTATCTTTGTTACTACATTCTCCCCCATCTATCTTCTTATTCGTAGGGAACAAAATCATCCCATCGACCTGGCCTCCTGCGGGTTCTTTGAGGGCGTCTTGGTTGTTCGTGCCCGACATCCATTTCTAATCTAGGCTCCTCGGGACCTGACGACGTTTCGGGACTGTCTTGTGTTGCTGGTTTAGGGCTAAAATATCTTGCTCCAAATCGCTCTCGTTTTCTACGGCGCTTCGGTCGCTTGGTGTCTGAAGATTGAGTATCTGTCTCAGATATTGGGTGAAACCGCTTTCGTGGTACCCATCTGTCGTCCGAACTAGAGTCAGAGACGACTCTGTTAGTATATTCAGATTCGTTTTGTTGGGACTCTGAACTTGACGTATCTGGCACACGATCACCTAAGAGGGTCGGACTTGTTCCACGAACCGGAGCTCTATATCCATCTGAAGCAGTTCTACGTTCATATACATTTCCTGCTGGGGCTAGATCCCTTAAGGAGACAGTAGATTGCCTTCCTTCTGAATTTCTGACCAGTGCATACTGAGGGTTCGCTTCGATTAATTGTACCTCGCTTACCAATGGGTCATGTTTACTATGACGAACATGACGTTTTAATAAAACTGTGCCAGGTTGTGCAAGCCACGAGGGAAGTGATGTGCCTGCTGAGCTTCGTCGTGGGAACGAGAAGAATCTCTCATGTGGGGTAGCGTTTGTCGCTGTACATAATAGAGTCCTAATAGCGTATAAGGCCATGGGGATGAGACTTTCCCAATCGGAGATCGGACTATTGCGATTTGCTGCCGCCAACTGTACTGTCTTCCATATTATACCATTGTATCTTTCGCACTGTCCGTTTCCTTGAGGATTGTGAGGAGTTGTTCTACTTACAGCTACTCTTCGTTCATGCAGAAACTGCTTGAGTTCGTCCGACATAAAAGCAGACCCACGATCTGAATGTATATATGCAGGCACTCCAAAAACGGCAAAAATGGAGCAGAGGCCTTGAATTACTGTTGCAGCCGTTACGTCTGGGCAGGGGATGACGAACGGAAATCTTGAGTACTCGTCTATTATTGTGAGCATGTATTTATTTTTAGTTTTAGAGGGTAAAGGGCCCTTAAAATCCAGGTTAAGTCTTTCAAAAGGCTGTGTGGCCTTAATGAGTGTTGCTGGAGGAGGTTTGTAGAACCTGGGCTTATTTTCTGCGCATATCCGACAAGAGTTCGTAATTCTTTTTACGTCTTCAACAGAATATGGCAAGTTTCTGCTCCTGACTACGTGAATCATTCTTGTGATACCTGGGTGACACAATTCCCTGTGTATATACTGAAGATCATCTGAGCCAGTTACCAGGCCACACACCCTTGAAAGCGCGTCGACCGCGGCATTCTCCTTACCAGGGCGGTAAGTGACGTCAAAGGAGTAGCAAGAAAGCTCCATTCTCCATCTCGCTATTTTCTCGTTTTTTATTTTACTCGTTGTTTTTGGGTTAAACATAAACGAGACCGACTTTTGGTCAGTGATTAATTCAAAATGTCGGCCGATTAAGTAATGCCTCCATTTTCGTAATGCCTCAACTATGGCGTACGCTTCTTTTTCTATTGCAGAGTGTCGTCGCTCGGATTTCGAAAGTGTTCTTGAAAAAAAAGCTACAGGACGACCGGATTGTCTCAGTGAGGCAGCTATCGCACAGTCGGAGGCATCCGTCTCAACTAATAGAGGGATAAAAGGATCCACAGCAGAAATGGCAGACTGAGCAATGTTCCTTTTCATGTTTTGAAATGCTCTGATGGCGGAACAGGACAACGGAAAAGTAGATACTTGTGTCAATGGGTGTATTTTTTCTGAAAAAGACGCAACCCATTGGGAGTAGTGAGCAAACATACCGAGGGCTCGTCGTAAAGAGGACATGTTTCCAGGGATTGGTAATTCCATTAGCGGTTTCAGTCGCTCGGGATCCGGCGTCATGGTGCCATTTTTGACAATGTATCCCAATAATTTGATGCTTTTCAAGTTGTAGGAACATTTTTCACTGTTCAAAGTCAGATTATATTTCTTGACGGCAGCCATGAATCGTTTAAGGTTGTGGTCATGTTCAGCTTGGTTATGTCCGCATACTGTGACATTGTCTATATATGCAACAGTACCCTTCAATTTTTCATTGGAGATTATTTCATCTATTACCCTCTGGAAGCTAGCCACACCATTTGTTATCCCAAAAGGAATTCGGCAGAACTGATATAGGCGACCGCAGGCCTCGAATGCCGTGTAGGGCTTATCCTCTGGCTTGATAGGTACCTGATGGTAGGCACTTCTGAGATCTAAAGTACTGAAAGTGTGATATTTTGCAATATTAGAAATCATTTCGTCAATACGAGGCAGTGGATAGGCATCGAGTAATGTGTATCTGTTGATGGTCTGGGAATAGTCAATGACCATCCTTTTCTTGTGATTTTCAGTGGCTGTTACGAGGACCTGTGCTCGCCATGGAGATTCACTTGGCTCTATAATTCCTTCCTTAAGTAGTTTTGTTACTTCTGCTGCTATGAACTGTTTGTCCGTTTCTGAATAGCGTCTTGATTTTATTGCTATTGGTTTGCAGTCAGGAGTTAAGTTTGTAAAAAGTGACGGGTGCCGCACTTTAACAGCTGCTAGTCCACATACGCTTAGGACTGGCTTGGGGCCACCAAAAGGAATTTCAACGCATGAATGTTGTTTTAGAAAATTGTGACCCAAAATCACTTCGCAGCAGAGGTTTTTCATTACTGATAATTTGATCCCTTGATAGGAGTTTCCTTTTAGTTTCAGGTTAACCATGCAATATCCAATTACATGGGACGATAAAGATGAATTTGCCATTGATATTTGGTTGGAACAAGGAAATATTTCCCATTTATTTGCTTTTACAATACTGGCATTAATAAAACTTTCGGAACTGCCTGTATCAATAAGCGCATGAATCGTCAATCCATTGATTTTTACCCTCACGATTGTTTTTGAGAGGCAGCCGGGGAATGCAGCTGATATTGTAATTGGTGCTACAGTAGCAAGAGTAGCCGAACGTTTTTTTTGAGAAGCTGACCGGCAAACTTTCGAAAAATGTCCCTGCTTATCACACTTGTGGCATCTAACATCTCGAGCCGGGCAGGACGAACGAGCATGTATACGAAGGCCACAAAAGTAGCATGTGGATCCAGCTGAGGCGGCAGTGATAAGTTGTTCGTGATCGTTAGAAAGGGGGGTGGCAGCATCTTGGACAATGGAAGAATTTTGAACATGCAGAGGAGGGGCTACGATAGCAGCTCCCAAAATATCGGGTTGTAAATAGAAGACAGACTGCTTCTGTGCCATGTCCAACGTTAGAGCTTGTTCATAAGCTGTTGGTAAGTCTAGGTTTTTATTCTCTAGTAGTCTTTGTCTTATTTGGTTGGACTGTATTCCATTAATAAATGCGTCCCTGATAAAAACATCTCTCGCTTGGTTCGCAGTTAAGGCTGTAAATTCACACTCGCGACTTAACGTCTTTAGAATCTGAAGGTATTGTTCAAGGCTCTCTTCTGGTTGTTGACGCCGGGTAGCAAGTAAATGTCTAGCAAAAATAGTATTTTTTTTCTTTACAAACATGGCTTCTAAAATGTCCACCGCAGTTTCATAATTTTCACATTCAGATAAATTTCTATAAATAGCAGTAGAGACATGATGTAAAAGAAGGGTATATTTCTCAGTACCTGTTAAAGCCGCGTTTGAAGATAACTGTAGAGCTGTAAGGAATCCTTCGAACATTTTTCTCCAATGCCGCCATTTGTCAGTAGATTCCGAGTCGGCCGTATCAAGGTCTAGACGATCGGGTTTCAAGTAACGTTCCATAACGAATGGTTAAATAAATTGTAATAAAAACTGGACGCCGAATATAACTTAAGGATAAGCTTTATTTAACCATTTGTTGCTTAGCTAGACTATATTTATTTGTAAAAAAATACAAAATTTGGCACAAGGCCTACAAGGGGGTGGGGAAAATGTTGACCTAACTAACATTTTTAACTTAACTAGTCACAATCACCAAAACAAATTTACTCCATGATATACCTACTTAAAACCCAAAAATGACAATATATACATGGAATTGGGAGTGGGGGAACAAGAATGATATATATATATACAATGAAAAAATAAATAAAATTAAGTGTTAGTATAAGAACCTCCCACTAAAGAAATGTGGCCGATAAGTAGTTTTGCCAGTCGAAAAAAGGCGATGCAGGTCACGAAAGTTTTATTCTCACACCTCCTTCGAAAATTACGAAAGGAGACCTGCATCTCTGACAAAACAACAGATCAGTCACCTAATAGGGGTCGGGAATGGGAATTAGAAAATAAAAGTCGGGGTAAAAAAAAAAAAAAAAAAAGGGGGGGGGGAGAGGACGGAAAAAAAAAGGGGGGCCTATGACAACTTACATACCGCTAGCTAAGCTAAAAAAGGGGAAGAAAAACAAAACATAACCTAATCTTGCCTAACCGGGTCAAATAAAAGGGTCAGTGTTCGGTTCGGCCACCCAATATTCTGTCTAAGGCACGTCCAAGTACCACTCAAAATTAGCTCCATTCAAACGACACAAACGTGCAACTTTCACCCACCTTTTGTTGAAATCTGCCGGGGGGAGTTTCACCTTCTCCAGCCTGACACGAATTTTCAAGCGAGACTGGAAAATGAGGACAAGCTGGGGAGCAGTGAAGGTCTCTTCCCCGTAGACTTCCTTCTGTCGTGTCGACCAAATCACTCCTCTCATGACTGCTAGTAAGCAAAGAAACACATAATGCTCCTCCCACTTCATGCTTGGTGCCCAATTGCAGCATGTCGAAAAAGACTCCAAAACGAAGAACTGTCCGTTCAACATGCGAACCGTGTAGCCTTCAACTAACTCACACAGCGGGCGAACGATGGGGCAATGAAAGAAAACATGACTGGTCGTTTCCTCCCAGTCGCCGCATCGAACACAACTTGGTGTCTCTAATAATCCCGCTGCGTAAAGCTTTTTGCCGACCCAGAGTGCATTTCGTATTATCAGCCAGGTGAGTGATGCCTCGTAATTATCGAAGCATTTCAACCCAGGCGCCCAAGGCCAGATCAAGCGAAGTTCTCCCTTCGTAAGACCGAGCTCCTCAGTAATATCGTCACGAACAGATCCCCTCACCATAACCCGATATAGTGCTTTACGAGACAACACTCGGGTGTCAGAGAGGCTTTCTGACACCCTTAGAAGGTACTTCAAGGACTGTCGACACTCGCGATAAAAGGAGCACTCGCGTCGAGGTAAACGAAATGCCTCACCCCCATGCAAGTGCACACTTTTCAAAGCCGGAAAGGCTTTCTTGGTGTCTTCCTTCCAGAATTCACCGTTTCCCTCACAAGGTGTACACATTCGGTCTAGGTAGTGTAAGCGAAGCGTATATTGACGAATCTCAACGCTTGGCATACCTAGACCGCCTTCAGACGGATGCAAGTAGCAGATCTCCCGGCGAACCATGGGCTGCTTTCCGCGCCACAAAAACGCGAAAAGAGCCTTCACTAGTTCAACTAGTGTGATCGCCGGCAGAGGGAGCACAGAAAGACGGTAGAGGATGAGAGGATAAATGTGAGAATTACACACCTCCGCTCTTCCTTTTAAAGTAAGATTTCTCAAAGACCACAGACGGGCTGCAGCCTTAACCGCTTTCAACACTTCCGACCAATTTTTCTCCAACTGGAGATCGGGACCAAACCAGACGCCGAGTATCTTGCAAGGCCCATCCGTCCAGCCAAAGGGCCCCTGAAGGGGAACACCCCTCCAGGCACCAATGCGTAAGCCAACAGACTTATCGCAGTTGATTTTGGCCCCTGTCACTTGTTCATACCGTCTTATTTCCATGTCGACGACCCTAATCTCAGCACTGCTCGTTACAAGCACAGTGACGTCGTCGGCATAGGCGGAGTACTTAATCATGGGGCAAGCACCAGACAAAGTAATCCCACGAAGGACCGGATTCACCCTAAGCCTGCGAAGGAAAGGCTCCAACGCAAGCACATAAAGCATCGGTGAAAGCGGACATCCCTGACGAATAGATCTGGACAAATCGAAAGGCTTTGACCTTATTCCATTCACTTCAACCAACGCACCGGGGTTTGCATAAAAGAGGCGAATCCAGGAGCGGAAATGGGGACCAAATCCAGCCGAAGACAAGACAGCCTCCAAGTAACGATGATTGACCCTATCGAATGCTTTGGACTGATCTAAATTGATCAGCGCGGCCTCAGTGTCGACTTTCTCTATGATCAAGCGTATCATGTGCAAATTATCTTGAATAGTCCGGCCCTTAACAGAACAAGTCTGTTCGGGACTTATTAGACGAAACAAGACAACCTGCAGACGATTAGCCAAGATCTTGGCCAAAATCTTTAACTCTGTATTTAACATTGTTAAGGGCCGGAAATTACCTATACCATCCCCACCACTCTTGTCCTTGCGGAGCAATTTGATGATACCCCTGGTAAAGTACTGGGGGATAGACCCGTTCCTAAACCAGGAGTTAAACAACACAGCCAGCAGGGGGACAAAAATGGGCGACAACCTCAAATACAGTTCGTAAGGCAGACCATCGATACCCGGAGACTTATCAAGGCCAACCTGCCTTAGGGCCTCCAGGACTTCATCCTCATTTATACACCCTTCGCACCTAGCTGCTTCGGTCGCCTCGAGACGAGAAAAGTCAGCTAAATAGGCGTCGAACTGAGCCATTGTCAGACCGGGCTCCTTGGTAAAAAGATCCTGAAAATAAGAGCGAAAACCCTCCAAAATCCCGTCGTTTGTAGTCACGAGACGCCCATCCGATAATGTGACACTGGCGATGTGTCGATCAGTAGACCGTCGACGTTCCTCCGCACGCAGTGACGCGGCCATGTTTGTCGCCTCGTGCGGCACTCTTTTTAACCTAGACCTAACTATCAATCCCTGATCTGCCTTGTTATCCAAGGAGTTCAGTTCCGTTTTAGCTACAGTAAAGGTAACGCTATCCCCCGCCTCCGCCGCCCGACTTAAACTAGTTTCTAGTGCCACTTTCGTTGCCCTAGATCTAAGGTTGAGTCGACGACTATAATCGGCAACGAAGGACCTAATAACGTTCTTAAGGTGGCCCCACCACTTATTCCCAATGATAGCACCCGTCAATTCCCTCTGTAATGTTAGTAAAAGCTGTTCCCGGAAGTCCTTCAAATCGAACAACGATGTGTTGAACTTCCAGTAACCAGCCAATCTAGGCTTAGGACTATCTAAGTTTACCCGCACCCGGACAAGCCTATGATCCGAGTAAACTATATTATGAAAACTTGGACAATCTAAAAGCCCTAAATCGACTCTCCTAATTAAGAACCGATCAAGGTAACTCGAAAGTTGCCCTAAATCGGAGCCGCGACTAGCAGTCCAAGTCCATACTACTTCACGGGGTTTCTCATTTCGGAATTTATCGACAAGATCGAACTTATCGATAAAGTCCCGAAATGCCTTAACATCCCCGTTGCTGTTAGTTCCCCTACGTTTTCCCAAGCGATCTAAATCGGGATCCAAGACCGCGTTCCAGTCTCCCGCTAGAATTATCCGACGCGACGTATCCATAAAGGGCTCGATCCGCCGAAAAAAAGGAACCCGCTCAGAACTGGCGTTGGGCGCATAAACCCCAATAAGCCGAAAAGCCACATCCTTTACGGTAACATCAAGAACGCACAGCCTTCCCTCAGGATCTGCATAGATTGGGTCACACGTCGCATTCAGTGTGCGCTTAACTAGCCAGGAAACCCCTCTTGAGTGAGTATCAAAGTACGCTGAATAGAGCTGAAAGTCTCTAGTCAGCGCACCCTGATAATCACTGGGAATAAAGTGGGTCTCCTGCAAACAACATACATCCACGCCGAGTCGCTGAAGGTCACGTACTACTCGAAGTTTACGAGCGGTGTCCCTCAACCCTCGGCCATTTAGGCTTGCTAATCTGAGTGCCATTCTAGTGCTCTTAGAGTTGGGAACCCGAAACGAACATTGATGCATTTAAGACACCGACAGATGAACCCAGAGAACCTTGTCCCAATTCATTTGAGACGAGACCGTCCGGGGCCACACCGCCAATGTCTAAGGGGAAAGTTAGTTTTAATGCCCTGTATAGTGTAGGATGGATACGTATAGGGACCCTCCCAACACAAGATTTTTGCAGTAATACTACTTCTTCATCGTTAAAGAAAGCGAGAGGAGGCGATATATTAAAGACGTTATTCGCTTCCTCCATCATGTTCCAAACCCCTTTAGCTTTGTCTCTTGATCTAACCACGGATAAAAGTCTTTTTGCATCCAAGAAATTTTCCGGGTTGGTGATGTCTTTTTTGTTGACTACTTTCAGTGCAGCTAGGTTTCGGTAGTTCTTCTTATGATGGTTTATCATAAGATTTTCAGTTTCGGGAGTAACTTTACAGACATCCTTGCCTGTGTAGAAAGGGGTCTTCTTTTTCCGGGCCTCTAGCGAGGGACTTCGATGGCGTTTCTGGGATGTGGAGGGGGCGGTGGGTGAGGCAGGAGGCGGCATATCGGTCTTCATTGGAGAGGGGGGCGGTGTACTTTTAGGGGTGTTGCACGGGGAACAGAAAGGAGATGGATTAGGGGTAACGGGCTTATCTTTTGATAAGGGGGTCAGATTAGATTCCCTTACTGGTGGGGATGACTTTAATGGTGGGGGTGCACCTTTGGCTGGAGAGCGACGTTCTTTGGCTGGTGGAGTTTTTTTTTCCGCATTAATAGTAGTATCGGCAACCTTTTTTTTTTCCTCGTTTTTTTTTTCTTTTTTTTCCTCAGTTTTGCGCTCCTCGTCGAGAGACTTTTTCAAATTTAGTATTTCTTTGTATTTTTCACCACCAGGATCGTTACTGGTTTCTATCTCTAGTTGTTCCTCTTCGGTCATCACTTGAGCGTATGACTTCGGTGATTTTTTTCCCGTCACAATGTTCCATACGACTTTTTTTTGGGGCGATTCATTTTCTGTGTTACATAAGTCCTCGAATTCCTCCGGGGTTACAGTTTCAGTTGTTGGCTTTGAGGAGGGAGTCTTCTTATCTGCTGCAACTTTAGGTGTCAAGTGTTCTAGCACTCTGTTCTTGGGGTTAGGCTGGGCCGGTTTAATCCTTGTGGGACAAGTAAATGTTAAGTGCCCAACCTCATTGCATATCCAACAAGCTGGACGTCTTCCAGCCACCACCACAGGCAATTTTTCTCCATTTGCTTCAATGTAGTATGGTACTTTCTTGAAAGCCGACTCGTTAAGCCACACGTCAAAAGACCATGTTCCGTTGAACTTGTCAACCGTAATAGCTGTTATTTCTCCGAACTTAAGTAAAAAGGCGCCTAAGTATTCGCCAGGAACCACAGCCGGAACTTCAAAAACTGAGATGGTCGTTCTCCTTCGACCCATGTATTCCATTCGCAGAATGTAGTCTTTAGTAATTATTTCTTTCTTCGAGAGTTCGATGCAGACTTCCTCGGTCTTAAAGAGACTATTCCAGGTGTTATAACCTTTACATTTCACGATACGTTCAGCACGTACTCCGGTCGTTGCAATTAATTTTGCGACAGTTTCTTTCGAGGACCTAATCAGTTTTTTGGACTTTCTGTCCACTACGAACATTAATATGGTTTTTTTCTGGAATTCCTCCAACCTTGGTAACTGTATGATTACTCCAGTTTCAGTCACGAAATCCGTGCAGTCTTTTGCTTTGGCGACAAAATCGTCAACGTCAATTTTAAGGGCGGGTGCCTTAATCCAATCCGTTTTATCCGTAGGTTGAGATGGCTTCTCAACCACTTCAGAGGTCTCCGAAGGCGCACAGCTGGCAGTAGCCATGGCCGGAGAACGGTAGAAAAAAATTAACAAACTCCAAATAAATAAAAATATAAGGAGTAAAAAAAAGCAAGCAACAAATTTAACAAATAACGGTAGTAACAATAAATAACAATAATAACAATAATCACGGACTTACTGGCAGAGAAAAAATCACACAGAGCTTTGTTGCTTAGCTAGACTATATTTATTTGTAAAGAATACAAAATTTGGCACAAGGCCTACAAGGGGGTGGGGAAAATGTTGACCTAACTGACATTCTTAACTTAACTAGTCACAATCACCAAAACAAATTTACTCCATGATATACCTACTTAAAACCCAAAAATGACAATATATACATGGAATTGGGAGTGGGGGAACAAGAATGATACATATATATACAATGAAAAAATAAATAAAATTAAGTGTTAGTATAAGAACCTCCCACTAAAGAAATGTGGCCGATAAGTAGTTTTGCCAGTCGAAAAAAGGCGATGCAGGTCACGAAAGTTTTATTCTCACACCTCCTTCGAAAATTACGAAAGGAGACCTGCATCTCTGACAAAACAACAGATCAGTCACCTAATAGGGGTCGGGAATGGGAATTAGAAAATAAAAGTCGGGGTAAAAAAAAAAAAAAAAAAAAAAAAAAAAAAAAAAAAAGGGGGGGAGAGGACGAAAAAAAAAGGGGGGCCTATGACAACTTACATACCGCTAGCTAAGCTAAAAAAGGGGAAGAAAAACAAAACATAACCTAATCTTGCCTAACCGGGTCAAATAAAAGGGTCAGTGTTCGGTTCGGCCACCCAATATTCTGCCTAAGGCACGTCCAAGTACCACTCAAAATTAGCTCCATTCAAACGACACAAACGCGCAACTTTCACCCACCTTTTGTTGAAATCTGCCGAAGGGAGTTTCACCTTCTCCAGCCTGACACGCATTTTCAAGCGAGACTGGAAAATGAGGACAAGCTGGGGAGCAGTGAAGGTCTCTTCCCCGTAGACTTCCTTCTGTCGTGTCGACCAAATCACTCCTCTCATGACTGCTAGTAAGCAAAGAAACACATAATGCTCCTCCCACTTCATGATTGGTGCCCAATTGCAGCATGTCGAAAAAGACTCCAAAACGAAGAACTGTCCGTTCAACATGCGAACCGTGTAGCCTTCAACTAACTCACACAGCGGGCGAACGATGGGGCAATGAAAGAAAACATGACTGGTCGTTTCCTCCCAGTCGCCGCATCGAACACAACTTGGTGTCTCTAATAATCCCGCTGCGTAAAGCTTTTAGCCGACCCAGAGTGCATTTCGTATTATCAGCCAGGTGAGTGATGCCTCGTAATTATCGAAGCATTTCAACCCAGGCGCCCAAGGCCAGATCAAGCGAAGTTCTCCCTTCGTAAGACCGAGCTCCTCAGTAATATCGTCACGAACAGATCCCCTCACCATAACCCGATATAGTGCTTTACGAGACAACACTCGGGTGTCAGAGAGGCTTTCTGACACCCTTAGAAGGTACTTCAAGGACTGTCGACACTCGCGATAAAAGGAGCACTCGCGTCGAGGTAAACGAAAAGCCTCACCCCCATGCAAGTGCACACTTTTCAAAGCCGGAAAGGCTTTCTTGGTGTCTTCCTTCCAGAATTCACCGTTTCCCTCACAAGGTGTACACATTCGGTCTAGGTAGTGTAAGCGAAGCGTATATTGACGAATCTCAACGCTTGGCATACCTAGACCGCCTTCAGACGGATGCAAGTAGCAGATCTCCCGGCGAACCATGGGCTGCTTTCCGCGCCACAAAAACGCGAAAAGAGCCTTCACTAGTTCAACTAGTGTGATCGCCGGCAGAGGGAGCACAGAAAGACGGTAGAGGATGAGAGGATAAATGTGAGAATTACACACCTCCGCTCTTCCTTTTAAAGTAAGATTTCTCAAAGACCACAGACGGGCTGCAGCCTTAACCGCTTTCAACACTTCCGACCAATTTTTCTCCAACTGGAGATCAGGACCAAACCAGACGCCGAGTATCTTGCAAGGCCCATCCGTCCAGCCAAAGGGCCCCTGAAGGGGAACACCCCTCCAGGCACCAATGCGTAAGCCAACAGACTTATCGCAGTTGATTTTGGCCCCTGTCACTTGTTCATACCGTCTTATTTCCATGTCGACGACCCTAATCTCAGCACTGCTCGTTACAAGCACAGTGACGTCGTCGGCATAGGCGGAGTACTTAATCATGGGGCAAGCACCAGACAAAGTAATCCCACGAAGGACCGGATTCACCCTAAGCCTGCGAAGGAAAGGCTCCAACGCAAGCACATAAAGCATCGGTGAAAGCGGACATCCCTGACGAATAGATCTGGACAAATCGAAAGGCTTTGACCTTATTCCATTCACTTCAACCAACGCACCGGGGTTTGCATAAAAGAGGCGAATCCAGGAGCGGAAATGGGGACCAAATCCAGCCGAAGACAAGACAGCCTCCAAGTAACGATGATCGACCCTATCGAATGCTTTGGACTGATCTAAATTGATCAGCGCGGCCTCAGTGTCGACTTTCTCTATGATCAAGCGTATCATGTGCAAATTATCTTGAATAGTCCGGCCCTTAACAGAACAAGTCTGTTCGGGACTTATTAGACGAAACAAGACAACCTGCAGACGATTAGCCAAGATCTTGGCCAAAATCTTTAACTCTGTATTTAACATTGTTAAGGGCCGGAAATTACCTATACCATCCCCACCACTCTTGTCCTTGCGGAGCAATTTGATGATACCCCTGGTAAAGTACTGGGGGATAGACCCGTTCCTAAACCAGGAGTTAAACAACACAGCCAGCAGGGGGACAAAAATGGGCGACAACCTCAAATACAGTTCGTAAGGCAGACCATCGATACCCGGAGACTTATCAAGGCCAACCTGCCTTAGGGCCTCCAGGACTTCATCCTCATTTATACACCCTTCGCACCTAGCTGCTTCGGTCGCCTCGAGACGAGAAAAGTCAGCTAAATAGGCGTCGAACTGAGCCATTGTCAGACCGGGCTCCTTGGTAAAAAGATCCTGAAAATAAGAGCGAAAACCCTCCAAAATCCCGTCGTTTGTAGTCACGAGACGCCCATCCGATAATGTGACACTGGCGATGTGTCGATCAGTAGACCGTCGACGTTCCTCCGCACGCAGTGACGCGGCCATGTTTGTCGCCTCGTGCGGCACTCTTTTTAACCTAGACCTAACTATCAATCCCTGATCTGCCTTGTTATCCAAGGAGTTCAGTTCCGTTTTAGCTACAGTAAAGGTAACGCTATCCCCCGCCTCCGCCGCCCGACTTAAACTAGTTTCTAGTGCCACTTTCGTTGCCCTAGATCTAAGGTTGAGTCGACGACTATAATCGGCAACGAAGGACCTAATAACGTTCTTAAGGTGGCCCCACCACTTATTCCCAATGATAGCACCCGTCAATTCCCTCTGTAATGTTAGTAAAAGCTGTTCCCGGAAGTCCTTCAAATCGAACAACGATGTGTTGAACTTCCAGTAACCAGCCAATCTAGGCTTAGGACTATCTAAGTTTACCCGCACCCGGACAAGCCTATGATCCGAGTAAACTATATTATGAAAACTTGGACAATCTAAAAGCCCTAAATCGACTCTCCTAATTAAGAACCGATCAAGGTAACTCGAAAGTTGCCCTAAATCGGAGCCGCGACTAGCAGTCCAAGTCCATACTACTTCACGGGGTTTCTCATTTCGGAATTTATCGACAAGATCGAACTTATCGATAAAGTCCCGAAATGCCTTAACATCCCCGTTGCTGTTAGTTCCCCTACGTTTTCCCAAGCGATCTAAATCGGGATTCAAGACCGCGTTCCAGTCTCCCGCTAGAATTATCCGACGCGACGTATCCATAAAGGGCTCGATCCGCCGAAAAAAAGGAACCCGCTCAGAACTGGCGTTGGGCGCATAAACCCCAATAAGCCGAAAAGCCACATCCTTTACGGTAACATCAAGAACGCACAGCCTTCCCTCAGGATCTGCATAGATTGGGTCACACGTCGCATTCAGTGTGCGCTTAACTAGCCAGGAAACCCCTCTTGAGTGAGTATCAAAGTACGCTGAATAGAGCTGAAAGTCTCTAGTCAGCGCACCCTGATAATCACTGGGAATAAAGTGGGTCTCCTGCAAACAACATACATCCACGCCGAGTCGCTGAAGGTCACGTACTACTCGAAGTTTACGAGCGGTGTCCCTCAACCCTCGGCCATTTAGGCTTGCTAATCTGAGTGCCATTCTAGTGCTCTTAGAGTTGGGAACCCGAAACGAACATTGATGCATTTAAGACACCGACAGATGAACCCAGAGAACCTTGTCCCAATTCATTTGAGACGAGACCGTCCGGGGCCACACCGCCAATGTCTAAGGGGAAAGTTAGTTTTAATGCCCTGTAGAGTGTAGGATGGATACGAATAGGGACCCTCCCAACACAAGATTTTTGCAGTAATACTACTTCTTCATCGTTAAAGAAAGCGAGAGGAGGCGATATATTAAAGGCGTTATTCGCTTCCTCCATCATATTCCAAACCCCTTTAGCTTTGTCTCTTGATCTAACCACAGATAAAAGTCTTTGTGCATCCAAGAAATTTTCCGGGTTGGTAATGTCTTTTTTGTGTACCATCTTTAGTGTAGCTAGGTTTCGGTAGTTCTTCTTATGATGGTTTATCATAAGATTTTCAGTTTCGGGAGTAATTTTACAGACATCCTTGCCTGTGTAGAAAGGGGTCTTCTTTTTCCGAGCCTCTAGCGAGGGACTTCGATGGCGTTTCTGGGATGTGGAGGGGGCGGTGGGTGAGGCAGGAGGCGGCATATCGGTCTTCATTGGAGAGGGGGGCGGTGTACTTTTAGGAGTGTTGCACGGGGAACAGAAAGGAGATGGAATTGGGGTAACGGTCTTATCTTTTGATAAGGGGGTCAAATTAGATTCCCTTACTGGTGGGGATGACTTTAATGGTGGGGGTGCACCTTTGGCTGGAGAGCGACGTTCTTTGGCTGGTGGAGTTTTTTTTCCCGTATTAATAGTAGTATCGGCAACCTTTTTTTTTTCCTCGTTTTTTTTTTCTTTTTTTTCCTCAGTTTTGCGCTCCTCGTCGAGAGACTTTTTCAAATTTAGTATTTCTTTGTATTTTTCACCACCAGGATCGTTGCTGGTTTCTATTTCTAGTTGTTCTTCTTCGGTCATTACTTGAGCATATGACTTCGGCGATTTTTTGCCAGTCACGATATTCCAAACGACTTTTTTTTGGGGCGATTCATTTTCGGTGTTGCATAAGTCCTCGAATTCCTCCGGGGTTACAGTTTCAGTTGTTGGCTTTGAGGAGGGAGTCTTCTTCTCCGCTGCAACTTTAGGTGTCAAGTGTTCTAGCACTCTGTTCTTGGGGTTAGGCTGGGCCGGTTTGATCCTTGTTGGGCAAGTGAAAGTTAAATGCCCAACCTCATTGCAAATCCAACAAGCTGGACGTCTTCCAGCCACCACCACAGGTAATTTTTCTCCATTTGCTTCTATGTAGTACGGAACTTTTTTGAAAGCCGACTCGTTAAGCCACACGTCAAAAGACCATGTTCCGTTGAACTTGTCGACCGTAATAGCTGTTATTTCTCCGAACTTAAGTAAAAAGGCGCCTAAGTATTCGCCAGGAACCACAGCCGGAACTTCAAAAACTGAGATGGTCGTTCTCCTTCGACCCATGTATTCCATTCGCAGAATGTAGTCTTTAGTAATTATTTCTTTCTTCGAGAGTTCGATGCAGACTTCCTCGGTCTTAAAGAGACTATTCCAGGTGTTATAACCTTTACATTTCACGATACGTTCAGCACGTACTCCGGTCGTTGCAATTAATTTTGCGACAGTTTCTTTTGAGGACCTAATCAGTTTTTTGGACTTTCTGTCCACTACGAACATTAATATCGTTTTTTTCTGGAATTCCTCCAACCTTGGTAACTGTATAATTACTCCAGTTTCAGTCACGAAATCCGTGCAGTCTTTTGCCTTGGCGACAAAATCGTCAACGTCAATTTTAAGGGCGGGTGCCTTAATCCAATCCGTTTTATCCGTAGGCTGAGATGGCTTCTCAACCACTTCAGTGGTCTCCGAAGGCGCACAGCTGGCAGTAGCCATGGCCGGAGAACGGTAGAAAAAAATTAACAAACTCCAAATAAATAAAAATATAAGGAGTAAAAAAAAGCAAGCAACAAATTTAACAAATAACGGTAGTAACAATAAATAACAATAATAACAATAATCACGGACTTACTGGCAGAGAAAAAAATCACACAGAGCTTTGTTGCTTAGCTAGACAAATAGTGTTTTAACATTCACTCTTAATATACACGAATGTAGAACATTCCATTATTACTCCAAGGGGGAGACAGGCATCAATTATCTTTGTTACTATAAAAGGTATAAACATTTTTTTGAAAAACCATAACAATGTAATTTGTAGAAAATAAATAAATAACATTTATTTATCTTAAACTGAGCTTTCGAATATAAAATATTCCTCGTCAGAGAGTTTTTTTCTTTTTTTTTTCTTTCGTTTCATAGTCTGGTGTTTATTGACTTTGAGGAAGAAAATCCGTGTCTTGGGCGCGGTTAAACCATTTTTTGAATACGTAGATAGGAGTAGACACATTATTATAAACCATTGTTTCGTAAAGGTATAAACATTTTTTTGAAAAACCATAACAATGTAATCTGTAGAAAATAAATAAATAACATTTATTTATCTTAAACTGAGCTTTCGAATATAAAATATTCCTCGTCAGAGAGTTTTTTTCTTTTTTTTTTCTTTCGTTTCATAGTCTGGTGTTTATTGACTTTGAGGAAGAAAATCCGTGTCTTGGGCGCGGTTAAGCCATTTTTTGAATACGTAGATAGGAGTAGACACATTATTATAAACCATTGTTTCGTAAAGGTATAAACATTTTTTTTGAAAAACCATAACAATGTAATTTGTAGAAAATAAATAAATAACATTTATTTATCTTAAACTGAGCTTTCGAATATAAAATATTCCTCGTCAGAGAGTTTTTTTCTTTTTTTTTTCTTTCGTTTCATAGTCTGGTGTTTATTGACTTTGAGGAAGAAAATCCGTGTCTTGGGCGCGGTTAAGCCATTTTTTGAATACGTAGATAGGAGTAGACACATTATTATAAACCATTGTTTCGTAAAGGTATAAACATTTTTTTGAAAAACCATAACAATGTAATTTGTAGAAAATAAATAAATAACATTTATTTATCTTAAACTGAGCTTTCGAATATAAAATATTCCTCGTCAGAGAGTTTTTTTCTTTTTTTTTCTTTCGTTTCATAGTCTGGTGTTTATTGACTTTGAGGAAGAAAATCCGTGTCTTGGGCGCGGTTAAGCCATTTTTTGAATACGTAGATAGGAGTAGACACATTATTATAAACCATTGTTTCGTAAAGGTATAAACATTTTTTTGAAAAACCATAACAATGTAATTTGTAGAAAATAAATAAATAACATTTATTTATCTTAAACTGAGCTTTCGAATATAAAATATTCCTCGTCAGAGAGTTTTTTTCTTTTTTTTTTCTTTCGTTTCATAGTCTGGTGTTTATTGACTTTGAGGAAGAAAATCCGTGTCTTGGGCGCGGTTAAGCCATTTTTTTGAATACGTAGATAGGAGTAGAGACATTATTATAAATCATTGTTTCGTAAAGGTATAAAATTTTTTTTGAAAAACCATAACAATGTAATTTGTAGAAAATAAATAAATAACATTTATTTATCTTAAACTGAGCTTTCGAATATAAAATATTCCTCGTCAGAGAGTTTTTTTCTTTTTTTTTTCTTTCGTTTCATAGTCTGGTGTTTATTGACTTTGAGGAAGAAAATCCGTGTCTTGGGCGCGGTTAAGCCATTTTTTGAATACGTAGATAGGAGTAGACACATTATTATAAACCATTGTTTCGTAAAGGTATAAACATTTTTTTGAAAAACCATAACAATGTAATTTGTAGAAAATAAATAAATAACATTTATTTATCTTAAACTGAGCTTTCGAAACAATGGTTTATAATAATGTGTCTACTCCTATCTACGTATTCAAAAAATGGCTTAACCGCGCCCAAGACACGCATTTTCTTCTTCAAAGTCAATAAACACCAGACTATGAAACGAAAGAAAAAAAAAAGAAAAAAACTCTCTGACGAGGAATATTTTATATTCGAAAGCTCAGTTTAAGATAAATAAATGTTATTTATTTATTTTCTACAAATTACATTGTTATGGTTTTTCAAAAAAATGTTTATACCTTTACGAAACAATGGTTTATAATAATGTGTCTACTCCTATCTACGTATTCAAAAAATGGCTTAACCGCGCCCAAGACACGGATTTTCTTCCTCAAAGTCAATAAACACCAGACTATGAAACGAAAGAAAAAAAAAAGAAAAAAACTCTCTGACGAGGAATATTTTATATTCGAAAGCTCAGTTTAAGATAAATAAATGTTATTTATTTATTTTCTACAAATTACATTGTTATGGTTTTTCAAAAAAATGTTTATACCTTTACGAAACAATGGTTTATAATAATGTGTCTACTCCTATCTACGTATTCAAAAAATGGCTTAACCGCGCCCAAGACACGGATTTTCTTCCTCAAAGTCAATAAACACCAGACTATGAAACGAAAGAAAAAAAAAAGAAAAAAACTCTCTGACGAGGAATATTTTATATTCGAAAGCTCAGTTTAAGATAAATAAATGTTATTGTAGTAACAAAGATAATTGATGCCTGTCTCCCCCTTGGAGTAATAATGGAATGTTCTACATTCGTGTATATTAAGAGTGAATGTTAAAACACTATTTGTCTAGCGAAGCAACAAAGCTCTGTGTGATTTTTTCTCTGCCAGTAAGTCCGTGATTATTGTTATTATTGTTATTTATTGTTACTACCGTTATTTGTTAAATTTGTTGCTTGCTTTTTGTTACTCCTTATATTTTTATTTATTTGGAGTTTGTTAATTTTTTTTCTACCGTTCTCCGGCCATGGCTACTGCCAGCTGTGCGCCTTCGGAGACCTCTGAAGTGGTTGAGAAGCCATCTCAGCCTACGGATAAAACGGATTGGATTAAGGCACCCGCCCTTAAAATTGACGTTGACGATTTTATCGCCAAAGCAAAAGACTGCACGGATTTCGTGACTGAAACTGGAGTAATCATACAGTTACCAAGGTTGGAGGAATTCCAGAAAAAAACCATATTAATGTTCGTAGTGGACAGAAAGTCCAAAAAACTGATTAGGTCCTCGAAAGAAACTGTCGCAAAATTAATTGCAACGACCGGAGTACGTGCTGAACGTATCGTGAAATGTAAAGGTTATAACACCTGGAATAGTCTCTTTAAGACCGAGGAAGTCTGCATCGAACTCTCGAAGAAAGAAATAATTACTAAAGACTACATTCTGCGAATGGAATACATGGGTCGAAGGAGAACGACCATCTCAGTTTTTGAAGTTCCGGCTGTGGTTCCTGGGGAATACTTAGGCGCCTTTTTACTTAAGTTCGGAGAAATAACGGCTATTACGGTCGACAAGTTCAACGGAACATGGTCTTTTGACGTGTGGCTTAACGAGTCGGCTTTTAAAAAAGTTCCGTACTACATAGAAGCAAATGGAGAAAAATTACCTGTGGTGGTGGCTGGAAGACGTCCAGCTTGTTGGATTTGCAATGAGGTTGGGCATTTAACTTTCACTTGCCCAACAAGGATCAAACCGGCCCAGCCTAACCCCAAGAACAGAGTGCTAGAACACTTGACACCTAAAGTTGCAGCGGAGAAGAAGACTCCCTCCTCAAAGCCAACAACTGAAACTGTAACCCCGGAGGAATTCGAGGACTTATGCAACACCGAAAATGAATCGCCCAAAAAAAAAGTCGTTTGGAATATCGTGACTGGCAAAAAATCGCCGAAGTCATATGCTCAAGTAATGACCGAAGAAGAACAACTAGAAATAGAAACCAGCAACGATCCTGGTGGTGAAAAATACAAAGAAATACTAAATTTGAAAAAGTCTCTCGACGAGGAGCGCAAATCTGAAGAAAAAAAGGAAAAAAAAAACGAAGGAAAAAAAATGGTTTCCGAAACCACAAGTAATGCGGAAAAAAAACAAACTCCCCCGGCCAAAGAACGTCGCTCTCCAGCCAAAGGTGCACCCCCACCATTAAAGTCATCCCCACCAGTAAGGGAATCTAATTTGACCCCCTTATCAAAAGATAAGACCGTTACCCCAATTCCATCTCCTTTCTGTTCCCCGTGCAACACTCCTAAAAGTACACCGCCCCCCTCTCCAATGAAGACCGATATGCCGCCTCCTGCCTCACCCACCGCCCCCTCCACATCCCAGAAACGCCATCGAAGTCCCTCGCTAGAGGCTCGGAAAAAGAAGACCCCTTTCTACACAGGCAAGGATGTCTGTAAAATTACTCCCGAAACTGAAAATCTTATGATAAACCATCATAAGAAGAACTACCGAAACCTAGCTACACTAAAGATGGTACACAAAAAAGACATTACCAACCCGGAAAATTTCTTGGATGCACAAAGACTTTTATCTGTGGTTAGATCAAGAGACAAAGCTAAAGGGGTTTGGAATATGATGGAGGAAGCGAATAACGCCTTTAATATATCGCCTCCTCTCGCTTTCTTTAACGATGAAGAAGTAGTATTACTGCAAAAATCTTGTGTTGGGAGGGTCCCTATTCGTATCCATCCTACACTCTACAGGGCATTAAAACTAACTTTCCCCTTAGACATTGGCGGTGTGGCCCCGGACGGTCTCGTCTCAAATGAATTGGGACAAGGTTCTCTGGGTTCATCTGTCGGTGTCTTAAATGCATCAATGTTCGTTTCGGGTTCCCAACTCTAAGAGCACTAGAATGGCACTCAGATTAGCAAGCCTAAATGGCCGAGGGTTGAGGGACACCGCTCGTAAACTTCGAGTAGTACGTGACCTTCAGCGACTCGGCGTGGATGTATGTTGTTTGCAGGAGACCCACTTTATTCCCAGTGATTATCAGGGTGCGCTGACTAGAGACTTTCAGCTCTATTCAGCGTACTTTGATACTCACTCAAGAGGGGTTTCCTGGCTAGTTAAGCGCACACTGAATGCGACGTGTGACCCAATCTATGCAGATCCTGAGGGAAGGCTGTGCGTTCTTGATGTTACCGTAAAGGATGTGGCTTTTCGGCTTATTGGGGTTTATGCGCCCAACGCCAGTTCTGAGCGGGTTCCTTTTTTTCGGCGGATCGAGCCCTTTATGGATACGTCGCGTCGGATAATTCTAGCGGGAGACTGGAACGCGGTCTTGGATCCCGATTTAGATCGCTTGGGAAAACGTAGGGGAACTAACAGCAACGGGGATGCTAAGGCATTTCGGGACTTTATCGATAAGTTCGATCTTGTCGATAAATTCCGAAATGAGAAACCCCGTGAAGTAGTATGGACTTGGACTGCTAGTCGCGGCTCCGATTTAGGGCAACTTTCGAGTTACCTTGATCGGTTCTTAATTAGGAGAGTCGATTTAGGGCTTTTAGATTGTCCAAGTTTTCATAATATAGTTTACTCGGATCATAGGCTTGTCCGGGTGCGGGTAAACTTAGATAGTCCTAAGCCTAGATTGGCTGGTTACTGGAAGTTCAACACATCGTTGTTCGATTTGAAGGACTTCCGGGAACAGCTTTTACTAACATTACAGAGGGAATTGACGGGTGCTATCATTGGGAATAAGTGGTGGGGCCACCTTAAGAACGTTATTAGGTCCTTCGTTGCCGATTATAGTCGTCGACTCAACCTTAGATCTAGGGCAACGAAAGTGGCACTAGAAACTAGTTTAAGTCGGGCGGCGGAGGCGGGGGATAGCGTTACCTTTACTGTAGCTAAAACGGAACTGAACTCCTTGGATAACAAGGCAGATCAGGGATTGATAGTTAGGTCTAGGTTAAAAAGAGTGCCGCACGAGGCGACAAACATGGCCGCGTCACTGCGTGCGGAGGAACGTCGACGGTCTACTGATCGACACATCGCCAGTGTCACATTATCGGATGGGCGTCTCGTGACTACAAACGACGGGATTTTGGAGGGTTTTCGCTCTTATTTTCAGGATCTTTTTACCAAGGAGCCCGGTCTGACAATGGCTCAGTTCGACGCCTATTTAGCTGACTTTTCTCGTCTCGAGGCGACCGAAGCAGCTAGGTGCGAAGGGTGTATAAATGAGGATGAAGTCCTGGAGGCCCTAAGGCAGGTTGGCCTTGATAAGTCTCCGGGTATCGATGGACTGCCTTACGAACTGTATTTGAGGTTGTCGCCCATTTTTGTCCCCCTGCTGGCTGTGTTGTTTAACTCCTGGTTTAGGAACGGGTATATCCCCCAGTACTTTACCAGGGGTATCATCAAATTGCTCCGCAAGGACAAGAGTGGTGGGGATGGTATAGGTAATTTCCGGCCCTTAACAATGTTAAATACAGAGTTAAAGATTTTGGCCAAGATCTTGGCTAATCGTCTGCAGGTTGTCTTGTTTCGTCTAATAAGTCCCGAACAGACTTGTTCTGTTAAGGGCCGGACTATTCAAGATAATTTGCACATGATACGCTTGATCATAGAGAAAGTCGACACTGAGGCCGCGCTGATCAATTTAGATCAGTCCAAAGCATTCGATAGGGTCGATCATCGTTACTTGGAGGCTGTCTTGTCTTCGGCTGGATTTGGTCCCCATTTCCGCTCCTGGATTCGCCTCTTTTATGCTAACCCCGGTGCGTTGGTTGAAGTGAATGGAATAAGGTCAAAGCCTTTCGATTTGTCCAGATCTATTCGTCAGGGATGTCCGCTTTCACCGATGCTTTATGTGCTTGCGTTGGAGCCTTTCCTTCGCAGGCTTAGGGTGAATCCGGTCCTTCGTGGGATTACTTTGTCTGGTGCTTGCCCCATGATTAAGTACTCCGCCTATGCCGACGACGTCACTGTGCTTGTAACGAGCAGTGCTGAGATTAGGGTCGTCGACATGGAAATAAGACGGTATGAACAAGTGACAGGGGCCAAAATCAACTGCGATAAGTCTGTTGGCTTACGCATTGGTGCCTGGAGGGGTGTTCCCCTTCAGGGGCCCTTTGGCTGGACGGATGGGCCTTGCAAGATACTCGGCGTCTGGTTTGGTCCTGATCTCCAGTTGGAGAAAAATTGGTCGGAAGTGTTGAAAGCGGTTAAGGCTGCAGCCCGTCTGTGGTCTTTGAGAAATCTTACTTTAAAAGGAAGAGCGGAGGTGTGTAATTCTCACATTTATCCTCTCATCCTCTACCGTCTTTCTGTGCTCCCTCTGCCGGCGATCACACTAGTTGAACTAGTGAAGGCTCTTTTCGCGTTTTTGTGGCGCGGAAAGCAGCCCATGGTTCGCCGGGAGATCTGCTACTTGCATCCGTCTGAAGGCGGTCTAGGTATGCCAAGCGTTGAGATTCGTCAATATACGCTTCGCTTACACTACCTAGACCGAATGTGTACACCTTGTGAGGGAAACGGTGAATTCTGGAAGGAAGACACCAAGAAAGCCTTTCCGGCTTTGAAAAGTGTGCACTTGCATGGGGGTGAGGCTTTTCGTTTACCTCGACGCGAGTGCTCCTTTTATCGCGAGTGTCGACAGTCCTTGAAGTACCTTCTAAGGGTGTCAGAAAGCCTCTCTGACACCCGAGTGTTGTCTCGTAAAGCACTATATCGGGTTATGGTGAGGGGATCTGTTCGTGACGATATTACTGAGGAGCTCGGTCTTACGAAGGGAGAACTTCGCTTGATCTGGCCTTGGGCGCCTGGGTTGAAATGCTTCGATAATTACGAGGCATCACTCACCTGGCTGATAATACGAAATGCACTCTGGGTCGGCAAAAAGCTTTACGCAGCGGGATTAGTAGAGACACCAAGTTGTGTTCGATGCGGCGACTGGGAGGAAACGACCAGTCATGTTTTCTTTCATTGCCCCATCGTTCGCCCGCTGTGTGAGTTAGTTGAAGGCTACACGGTTCGCATGTTGAACGGACAGTTCTTCGTTTTGGAGTCTTTTTCGACATGCTGCAATTGGGCACCAAGCATGAAGTGGGAGGAGCATTATGTGTTTCTTTGCTTACTAGCAGTCATGAGAGGAGTGATTTGGTCGACACGACAGAAGGAAGTCTACGGGGAAGAGACCTTCACTGCTCCCCAGCTTGTCCTCATTTTCCAGTCTCGCTTGAAAATGCGTGTCAGGCTGGAGAAGGTGAAACTCCCCCCGGCAGATTTCAACAAAAGGTGGGTGAAAGTTGCACGTTTGTGTCGTTTGAATGGAGCTAATTTTGAGTGGTACTTGGACGTGCCTTAGACAGAATATTGGGTGGCCGAACCGAACACTGACCCTTTTATTTGACCCGGTTAGGCAAGATTAGGTTATGTTTTGTTTTTCTTCCCCTTTTTTAGCTTAGCTAGCGGTATGTAAGTTGTCATAGGCCCCCCTTTTTTTTTCGTCCTCTCCCCCCCCCCCTTTTTTTTTTTTTTTTTTTTTTTTTTTTTACCCCGACTTTTATTTTCTAATTCCCATTCCCGACCCCTATTAGGTGACTGATCTGTTGTTTTGTCAGAGATGCAGGTCTCCTTTCGTAATTTTCGAAGGAGGTGTGAGAATAAAACTTTCGTGACCTGCATCGCCTTTTTTCGACTGGCAAAACTACTTATCGGCCACATTTCTTTAGTGGGAGGTTCTTATACTAACACTTAATTTTATTTATTTTTTCATTGTATATATATATATCATTCTTGTTCCCCCACTCCCAATTCCATGTATATATTGTCATTTTTGGGTTTTAAGTAGGTATATCATGGAGTAAATTTGTTTTGGTGATTGTGACTAGTTAAGTTAAAAATGTCAGTTAGGTCAACATTTTCCCAACCCCCTTGTAGGCCGTGTGCCAAATTTTGTATTTTTTTACAAATAAATATAGTCTAGCTAAGCAACAGATGGTTAAATAAAGCTTATCCTTAAGTTATATTCGGCGTCCAGTTTTTATTACAATTTATTTAACCATTCGTTATGGAACGTTACTTGAAACCCGATCGTCTAGACCTTGATACGGCCGACTCGGAATCTACTGACAAATGGCGGCATTGGAGAAAAATGTTCGAAGGATTCCTTACAGCTCTACAGTTATCTTCAAACGCGGCTTTAACAGGTACTGAGAAATATACCCTTCTTTTACATCATGTCTCTACTGCTATTTATAGAAATTTATCTGAATGTGAAAATTATGAAACTGCGGTGGACATTTTAGAAGCCATGTTTGTAAAGAAAAAAAATACTATTTTTGCTAGACATTTACTTGCTACCCGGCGTCAACAACCAGAAGAGAGCCTTGAACAATACCTTCAGATTCTAAAGACGTTAAGTCGCGAGTGTGAATTTACAGCCTTAACTGCGAACCAAGCGAGAGATGTTTTTATCAGGGACGCATTTATTAATGGAATACAGTCCAACCAAATAAGACAAAGACTACTAGAGAATAAAAACCTAGACTTACCAACAGCTTATGAACAAGCTCTAACGTTGGACATGGCACAGAAGCAGTCTGTCTTCTATTTACAACCCGATATTTTGGGAGCTGCTATCGTAGCCCCTCCTCTGCATGTTCAAAATTCTTCCATTGTCCAAGATGCTGCCACCCCCCTTTCTAACGATCACGAACAACTTATCACTGCCGCCTCAGCTGGATCCACATGCTACTTTTGTGGCCTTCGTATACATGCTCGTTCGTCCTGCCCGGCTCGAGATGTTAGATGCCACAAGTGTGATAAGCAGGGACATTTTTCGAAAGTTTGCCGGTCAGCTTCTCAAAAAAAACGTTCGGCTACTCTTGCTACTGTAGCACCAATTACAATATCAGCTGCATTCCCCGGCTGCCTCTCAAAAACAATCGTGAGGGTAAAAATCAATGGATTGACGATTCATGCGCTTATTGATACAGGCAGTTCCGAAAGTTTTATTAATGCCAGTATTGTAAAAGCAAATAAATGGGAAATATTTCCTTGTTCCAACCAAATATCAATGGCAAATTCATCTTTATCGTCCTATGTAATTGGATATTGCATGGTTAACCTGAAACTAAAAGGAAACTCCTATCAAGGGATCAAATTATCAGTAATGAAAAACCTCTGCTGCGAAGTGATTTTGGGTCACAATTTTCTAAAACAACATTCATGCGTTGAAATTCCTTTTGGTGGCCCCAAGCCAGTCCTAAGCGTATGTGGACTAGCAGCTGTCAAAATGCGGCACCCGTCACTTTTTACAAACTTAACTCCTGACTGCAAACCAATAGCAATAAAATCAAGACGCTATTCAGAAACGGACAAGCAGTTCATAGCAGCAGAAGTAACAAAACTACTTAAGGAAGGAATTATAGAGCCAAGTGAATCTCCATGGCGAGCACAGGTCCTCGTAACAGCCACTGAAAATCACAAGAAAAGGATGGTCATTGACTATTCCCAGACCATCAACAGATACACATTACTCGATGCCTATCCACTGCCTCGTATTGACGAAATGATTTCTAATATTGCAAAATATCACACTTTCAGTACTTTAGATCTCAGAAGTGCCTACCATCAGGTACCTATCAAGCCAGAGGATAAGCCCTACACGGCATTCGAGGCCTGCGGTCGCCTATATCAGTTCTGCCGAATTCCTTTTGGGATAACAAATGGTGTGGCTAGCTTCCAGAGGGTAATAGATGAAATAATCTCCAATGAAAAATTGAAGGGTACTGTTGCATATATAGACAATGTCACAGTATGCGGACATAACCAAGCTGAACATGACCACAACCTTAAACGATTCATGGCTGCCGTCAAGAAATATAATCTGACTTTGAACAGTGAAAAATGTTCCTACAACTTGAAAAGCATCAAATTATTGGGATACATTGTCAAAAATGGCACCATGACGCCGGATCCCGAGCGACTGAAACCGCTAATGGAATTACCAATCCCTGGAAACATGCCCTCTTTACGACGAGCCCTCGGTATGTTTGCTCACTACTCCCAATGGGTTGCGTCTTTTTCAGAAAAAATACACCCATTGACACAAGTATCTACTTTTCCGTTGTCCTGTTCCGCCATCAGAGCATTTCAAAACATGAAAAGGAACATTGCTCAGTCTGCCATTTCTGCTGTGGATCCTTTTATCCCTCTATTAGTTGAGACGGATGCCTCCGACTGTGCGATAGCTGCCTCACTGAGACAATCCGGTCGTCCTGTAGCTTTTTTTTCAAGAACACTTTCGAAATCCGAGCGACGACACTCTGCAATAGAAAAAGAAGCGTACGCCATAGTTGAGGCATTACGAAAATGGAGGCATTACTTAATCGGCCGACATTTTGAATTAATCACTGACCAAAAGTCGGTCTCGTTTATGTTTAACCCAAAAACAACGAGTAAAATAAAAAACGAGAAAATAGCGAGATGGAGAATGGAGCTTTCTTGCTACTCCTTTGACGTCACTTACCGCCCTGGTAAGGAGAATGCCGCGGTCGACGCGCTTTCAAGGGTGTGTGGCCTGGTAACTGGCTCAGATGATCTTCAGTATATACACAGGGAATTGTGTCACCCAGGTATCACAAGAATGATTCACGTAGTCAGGAGCAGAAACTTGCCATATTCTGTTGAAGACGTAAAAAGAATTACGAACTCTTGTCGGATATGCGCAGAAAATAAGCCCAGGTTCTACAAACCTCCTCCAGCAACACTCATTAAGGCCACACAGCCTTTTGAAAGACTTAACCTGGATTTTAAGGGCCCTTTACCCTCTAAAACTAAAAATAAATACATGCTCACAATAATAGACGAGTACTCAAGATTTCCGTTCGTCATCCCCTGCCCAGACGTAACGGCTGCAACAGTAATTCAAGGCCTCTGCTCCATTTTTGCCGTTTTTGGAGTGCCTGCATATATACATTCAGATCGTGGGTCTGCTTTTATGTCGGACGAACTCAAGCAGTTTCTGCATGAACGAAGAGTAGCTGTAAGTAGAACAACTCCTCACAATCCTCAAGGAAACGGACAGTGCGAAAGATACAATGGTATAATATGGAAGACAGTACAGTTGGCGGCAGCAAATCGCAATAGTCCGATCTCCGATTGGGAAAGTCTCATCCCCATGGCCTTATACGCTATTAGGACTCTATTATGTACAGCGACAAACGCTACCCCACATGAGAGATTCTTCTCGTTCCCACGACGAAGCTCAGCAGGCACATCACTTCCCTCGTGGCTTGCACAACCTGGCACAGTTTTATTAAAACGTCATGTTCGTCATAGTAAACATGACCCATTGGTAAGCGAGGTACAATTAATCGAAGCGAACCCTCAGTATGCACTGGTCAGAAATTCAGAAGGAAGGCAATCTACTGTCTCCTTAAGGGATCTAGCCCCAGCAGGAAATGTATATGAACGTAGAACTGCTTCAGATGGATATAGAGCTCCGGTTCGTGGAACAAGTCCGACCCTCTTAGGTGATCGTGTGCCAGATACGTCAAGTTCAGAGTCCCAACAAAACGAATCTGAATATACTAACAGAGTCGTCTCTGACTCTAGTTCGGACGACAGATGGGTACCACGAAAGCGGTTTCACCCAATATCTGAGACAGATACTCAATCTTCAGACACCAAGCGACCGAAGCGCCGTAGAAAACGAGAGCGATTTGGAGCAAGATATTTTAGCCCTAAACCAGCAACACAAGACAGTCCCGAAACGTCGTCAGGTCCCGAGGAGCCTAGATTAGAAATGGATGTCGGGCACGAACAACCAAGACGCCCTCAAAGAACCCGCAGGAGGCCAGGTCGATGGGATGATTTTGTTCCCTACGAATAAGAAGATAGATGGGGGAGAATGTAGTAACAAAGATAATTGATGCCTGTCTCCCCCTTGGAGTAATAATGGAATGTTCTACATTCGTGTATATTAAGAGTGAATGTTAAAACACTATTTGTCTAGCTAAGCAACAAATGGTTAAATAAAGCTTATCCTTAAGTTATATTCGGCGTCCAGTTTTTATTACACCTTTACGAAACAATGGTTTATAATAATGTGTCTACTCCTATCTACGTATTCAAAAAATGGCTTAACCGCGCCCAAGACACGGATTTTCTTCCTCAAAGTCAATAAACACCAGACTATGAAACGAAAGAAAAAAAAAAGAAAAAAACTCTCTGACGAGGAATATTTTATATTCGAAAGCTCAGTTTAAGATAAATAAATGTTATTTATTTATTTTCTACAAATTACATTGTTATGGTTTTTCAAAAAAATGTTTATACCTTTACGAAACAATGGTTTATAATAATGTGTCTACTCCTATCTACGTATTCAAAAAATGGCTTAACCGCGCCCAAGACACGGATTTTCTTCCTCAAAGTCAATAAACACCAGACTATGAAACGAAAGAAAAAAAAAAAGAAAAAAACTCTCTGACGAGGAATATTTTATATTCGAAAGCTCAGTTTAAGATAAATAAATGTTATTTATTTATTTTCTACAAATTACATTGTTATGGTTTTTCAAAAAAATGTTTATACCTTTACGAAACAATGGTTTATAATAATGTGTCTACTCCTATCTACGTATTCAAAAAATGGCTTAACCGCGCCCAAGACACGGATTTTCTTCCTCAAAGTCAATAAACACCAGACTATGAAACGAAAGAAAAAAAAAAGAAAAAAACTCTCTGACGAGGAATATTTTATATTCGAAAGCTCAGTTTAAGATAAATAAATGTAATTCATTTATTTTCTACAAATTACATTGTTATGGTTTTTCAAAAAAATGTTTATACCTTTACGAAACAATGGTTTATAATAATGTGTCTACTCCTATCTACGTATTCAAAAAATGGCTTAACCGCGCCCAAGACACGGATTTTCTTCCTCAAAGTCAATAAACACCAGACTATGAAACGAAAGAAAAAAAAAAGAAAAAACTCTCTGACGAGGAATATTTTATATTCGAAAGCTGTTATTTATTTATTTTCTACAAATTACATTGTTATGGTTTTTCAAAAAAATGTTTATACCTTTACGAAACAATGGTTTATAATAATGTGTCTACTCCTATCTACTTATATATATATATATATATATATATATATATATATGTATATATATATATATATATATATATATATATATACATATATATCGATATCTATATATATATATATATTCATATATATCGATATCTATATATATATATATTCATATATATCGATATCTATATATATATATATATATATATATATATATATATATATATATATTCATATTTAACATTACTGAACAGACTGTGAACATTTCGTATGATAGTAGTGTTTTCTTCTTTAACATATCCAATAAATTATAAAATATATTTACAAGGGACAAATTCAATATTTACTCAGCATTAACTATTGCAGAGAATTGCTTCTTCATCACGTTTATTTATAAACAGCTAAAATCAAAAATAAAATTGAATTAGAAGGAAACATTAAATGATAATGATCTAGTGTTTAGATTTAAAATCGATAAATCCTCCAACGGCGAACATTTTGGTTCTTGTACTATTTTGATTATTCGGCCTATTGTCCTGCAATGACCTATGACGTAACGGATATGTGCTCAATAGTAAATAGTTTTAAGTGACACTCTTTTGGATGTTTAAGATTCAATAATCAGTACGAGCTATACTAAGAATACAATTACGAATGACTTAAGACCTTTACCCGGTCATAGCTGACGGAACGAGAACAAACTACCCACTTAGATTAAATATCGCGTTCCGTTCGATATTTGCTACGGATTGCTTAGTTCAATATAAAGAAGAAGGTTTTGAAATGAACATATGAGATGAGAACAATAGTCGGAATAATCCATATAATACAAATTATGTATTCGTATCTAAAGAATTTCCACAACATATCTGTGATTATCTGTTAAATGTTACATTGATAAACTAAGTTGAATGTTTTGATTTTAACTAAATAAACAGTAGTTGAATCTGTGCGTCATTAAACACAACATCTCTTTGGTGTTAGGAAATATATTTTTTAGAATAACACGAGTAAAATATTGATATTTAAAATAAATAAATTACAAACGTAAACATTATAGGATCATATACGTTTAAGTAGTATTAAATTAATAACCTCATTTAATAACACCGTATGTTTGTATATGAAACTATTTAATCGCTTACTAACAAAAAGGTTAACTAAATTAATTATAATACACAAGTGACTTTATCTATATCATTATTTTTTAAAATAATCTTATGACATTGAGATTTCAAATTACCCAAAACTATATATTTATAACTTTTTACATTTCGAAAGATTAATTGAAAGCTTAGAAAAAATTAGGGTAAATTTAGAAAATATACTTCATCTCTTTGCTTTCACGAAACATATTATTAAAATGTATTGTTAGAATGTGTTTTAATCAATTAATAATTTTAGATATAAATTATTTAATAACATGCAAAAAAATACATGCTATTTGTGTTGCATATTGAAGGTTGGATCGTTAAAAGAGTGACGAATGGCGATACAAAATATGAGCTGGCGGGGTCAGATGGTTAGATGTGGCAATAAACGTGTGAACGAAAGAGCGGTATATCAAAGAATTGTGATTCTCATAGAGAGCGACGTCGTCGAACAAATAAGATAACCACTTCCTAAGTAATTAGGAGTTGACGTGTAAAAATACGCTGTTGTGAATAAATAGTTGAAACAACTTATTCGTCTCTTTTTCTTCCCCTCGCCGTGTAGATGTATCTGAGAACCAGAATGCGGAACACATTTTTGTATTTATGTTTGTATTTAATTTGACTGAACCACGAAGTGAAACAAGGGTTAATCACGTGAGGAGTAACGGTAGTAAACACGGCTAGAAGTGAGTCGATTTACACGCATAAACACGTGCTCTTCAAGTGGAATAGTAAAAAAAAACTAAACCATTTCCATTTCTCACACGACTTATATAAGAACTCGAGAACCAGAATCAAGAAAGAGCATGCTTCTCAGTTAAATATCTTCTCAGAGTTAGTCTATAGATGTTGATACAACAACGTTTGCGTTGTTCATTTTGCCAAAATAAACTTTATTTCTTTGATCTTTCAGCGCAACTAATTCCAGGCGAGCAAAGTCTTTTTTTCATAACGCAATGATATAGCAAGCTTATAATTGAATCTGATCGGTGTCCGATATAATAAAAACAGAAAAAAAAAGATGAAAACGATATTTTGGGATCGTTTCATAGTTTTGTTTCTACTTCGTTTATTTAAAATGTGAAATTTTCAAGTTTGTTCATATCTCTTCCACGTCACAGAATGGATTCATTCATGTTTATTTAACATTGCGTTTTGTGTTGTCTCTGTAAATTGTTACCATTCACTAAACAAACTGTTAAATAAAAAGAAAAAACGTGAATGAAAGCCACCGGATACTCTTATTGGTTGAGTTACAAATATCTACCGGATTTTGTCTTCATAACTAAACAAGGAGTGAAAGATTAATAAACAGTTCTCAGGGTACTGTTTTACGACGAATAACGCGAACGATAAAAAGGGGGTTAAATAAAATTACGGTATTATTATACGGCATTTCTATATTATTCAATGCATCACAATATGTTTTTACTCGAAGGGGAACAGGTAATAAGAGGCTAACTGATCGTAAGTTGATCAAGAAAAAGGCACCACGTGGTCAGGAAAGTATATACAATAGATACGTGCATAACATATTTTTAGATGATTCTGTACTCAGGAAAATCAATCATGTGACAAGTAACACCCTAGATTTTCGTAAAACAAGTCAATACTCGAAACTCTTTTCCCAAAGTACTTATTCCTGCAGTGTGTGTATTTCTTGTAAATCAGCAGATCTAAGTACGTAGATCTCATTATAGAACGCACATGAAACTAAAAATTTACAACGCATCAACCAATCAGTGTGTCTACATAGAATGTTGACGTTTAAACGACTAAAGGTCCCATCTACATACTTTCTTGGTATAATATATATATATATATATATAAGAAGAGAATAATTTGAAATTAGTACAATACAATAAGAATAAAGAAATATATATATATTCAGGGCTTTACGCGCTACACTACTTTTGCCAGGTCAACATTAATCGTCGAGTTTGTTTGTTTTCCGAACGTAACTATATTGTATAATGTATATTATTATTTATAATTGGTATAATATTAAACATCTCATTGCTTACTAGCAAATGAGTGTTTATGATTAAAGACATTGTATTATATTATGAATACTATACTGATTCTGGATCTCGATTCCTCTTTGCTTTAACAACAGAAGTTAGTGACCACCTTTCTTTAACATTTTGCCGCGCATAATTTTCCATCAGATTTAACACTAGAGAGTTTGTCAGATTTTCTTCCATTTTTGATAGAGCAGTCACCTCGTTTCTTGGATGACACCCGTATACGTATTAGCCCGAATAGCTATCACTGATCCAATTCAAAATACACACTTAGAAACTTGAACAAGCGCATGAGACCAGTCTTCCAACTATTTTACGCAATCCAAAATTACTATAATATAAACAATTGTGAGAATGTACATTGTACAAATTAAATTATTAATTAGTATTAATCTCGCCTTAGATGCAATTTAATAATCAATATTTTGAATTCGTAGAATCAGTGTAATGGGTTATATATTACTCATGAATTACATCGCAATGAAATCAGAGATTAAACAATCAATGATTATTAATTTGTCAACGCATATTATGTATGTCTTACGGAACGACTATAAGTAAGTATACATACTTTGTTTAACGGAACAGCATACATTTATTTCACGATGCATGTATCTATATACATTATCTTCACTTCTTTATTTCTAGAGATTCACTATCCTCTTGTTCCATCTTTCAGCGTCTAGTTTTGGTGGTGCTACGCTATTTTTATCGCGTCATTGTTATTATTGATCATCACGCTGTAGGAAGATTGCAAACATTTTATTTTGCATGCAGGTTCAGAAGATTTATATTTCTGTATTTGGATATTAATTTGAAGAATAATATGGAACTTGTCTTTGCTATATGGCGCGCGTATATATCAGTATACAATTTTAGCTACATGAGAGCAAAGTTCAGTTAATTTTCAATCCAGCCTAACTAATAGTGGAAGGAAGAGAAGTTCCTCCGGGAGAAGCGGTCAGTTACGCCTGGGTTGTTGCTGCGCAGACCGACGTTAATACCTATCTGAAAGCGGATACATTCTGTGTAAGGAAAATGCGTAACAAGAAGGCTTAACGCGGTGATCTATGTCAAATAGCACCTGTAGAAAAATACAACGACTAGGAAGATGGGACAACGTTGATTGAAGCCGTTGTCCGGGAGTTTTTCTAAGAATTTGTTAGCTAACACGGCGAATAATACCGTTACAACGATAACATTGCCCTACGTCTGACCGATGAGATGAGTCCGGAAACTATATCTTTAAAACCATAGCCTAAATGAAAACCGAAGAGTGGTAGATCGCCAGCTTAATATCTCGTCTATTATTACTGAGGAGGGTAAGTTTGATCGAAGATGGACCCACTTTTACCGAATATTGGAACTGACGCATCCAGTATAGTTTAGTATCTGAGATGAGTGTCAGAAGGCCAAGCGAGTGAACACTGGTGACCTTTACTTTGATGAGTTAGAAGACTGGCAGAGACACACACGGACAGGTGAGAGGAGAACACCAGGAAAGTGCACTCTCATTGATACAGAAGAACTGGAGACGAGTAGTTGATCCGTAGATCAAGAAGAAATGTTCTTCATAAACCTTATAGTACACTGAGAAGGACGCGAAAAACCGCGAAAGTACTTATAAAAAAAACAATGAACACTTCTGAACTGAGAGAAGAGGAGTCAGCTGAATAGGATGGTGAATATACGATGCGACTGTCCTAGCTCCAGAAAAAAAATAAAGCAGTTAAAGTTGATGAAAGCCTACCGCTAAAGCAACGGATAAGGGATGCCGTACGCCCCGACCTGCAAGATTAGACAATTTCAAAGAAAATGAATATAGGTATCTGCTATGTATTGAAGAGGGATCGCGTCATAGCTGTTGGTGCCATCCATAGTGTTGAGGTATCCCATGCATGTGTTATGCTGGTTTATGTGTTGTTGGCTAAATCCCAGGTATCGACGACAAAAAGTTAGTTAGGGAACACAAACGATTATAAGTAATTAAATCAGATCAATTATTCTATTCGACCCCTTACAGGTATGAACGAGAGAAAGTATTTGATAGTATTTATGGTAGTCAACGGCGCGACAACTTGGAAACAAACTGCCAACACCGTGTTCAAAAATAACTGCGAGGTCGTAGTTACGCAGTCGACAAGGATAATCACGTTAGTGATCGATCTGCATTAGTATAAGATGATGTTTAACAGACTGGGAAGCAAAGTATGAGAGCTAGGCCAGGCCTGAAGAAAAATAGCCGAAAGTATTCGGAGATGCCTCAAGTAGTTGCACTCCTTTGAACAGAAGACGCTAGCGTTAGAAGGCTAGTTGGGAAATATAAATATGAAATTAAAGGAAGTAGAATGGTTGCAGACAATGCAAAAACGTTAATTGCACCCATAATTCGGAGATTCCATAAAATATATTTAAGCACTGTGATGGAGGTTAACGTAGAAACGATCCAAAAAGAATTGAGAGAAGGTCGTAGAGAATCAGCAGGTACTGGCGCACGTAATTGACGAGCGCGTGTATACATTAAACTTCACGAGACTTGAAGTAGCTTGCTTAAATCGATCAGTTTCCCGAGTGTATATCTTCCGATTAGAAGAGCGCAATATTACCTAGATTACAAAGATAGTTTCCTACAGCAATATTTTCAATTGTCGGCGTTGGCAGAAAGGTACGTTGGACTCGACAGAGTTTGTCAATACTGATGGATCATGTGCGCGCGCAATCGGATATGATGTCATTAGGAAACTTTCACACTAACTTACAGACTACTGTATGAATTCCTGCTCAAAATACAGACCTAATTACCCAACCACTTAGGATTGCCTGTCGATCGTATTGAGCAGCTTTGGAGTTAGAAGAGTTTCTTGGGATGTGCAACGTTGCTAGAACAGAATAAACTGTTGAATTTGGCGTATGTTCTCCTGTTGGGCCGCGGCAGCATATTTATATCTGTTTATATCTTCACCCCGTACAGATGAAAGGTTTGAAGCAACAGCCAACTATAAGATCGAGACAAAGTGTGTGGCCCTGAATTTCGCCAGAAAATAAATCATACTACTGACAAGATAGGACGCGAATATGTGCAGGACGGCTAGGCTGGTGGCCAATTCGTGTCGATGAGTGGCATGTATGTAGTAGCGATCCACAAACTATGTCTGCTCCAGCTATTTAGAAAATATAGAGAAAAAGAAAAGACGAATTGCCTGAAACATGTTGTTCTTTAGCTGTTTGTGTTTCGAGTAGAATTTGAGCTGTGGCAACCAGAGAATAACATGACTGCCATGTGTATGTGTAAACGGAAGCCCATCAAGATGATAAAGGTTGTGTTTCTGTTGTCAGTGGTTGCGATACAACATGTTCGCATGTAGATTGAAACAATAACTTTGAAAAGTTAAAAGCAAGGTAAAAGAAACGAATTTTATTAGGGAAAGCAAAGTGAACCGTAGACTTATAATTTCAGTAATAGTTGTCGTAGTAGTACCAATTACCGTAATGTTGAGAGTGATAAGTTTCAGACAGGGGTTAATTTGACCCTTGAGTGGATGCCTAGATGAAAAAGGGCATCTAATTTGATGATGCCTGCCCTCGTAGGCACAGTAGCATAAACTGGGGCCCTTAAGTTAGAGATGGTCAGAGTCTTTGACCATCAGCAACCAAGGAAGGACAATCTTGAAGAGGTGACCAACCCAACGAAACCTATGGTCACGGCGCGAAGAATCAAGCATTGAACTGTGAAATCGAACAATTTGAAGAGATGGTAGTTTTAATTTTGTAATGTGTGTTGAAGGCCCACCTGAATAGTTTTTACTACCATCCCGCTGAAAACAGAGAGACTATAATGGTGCACTTGAGAGATTGACGATATTACTTTTGTATCCGAACATTTTAATTTTATTGATTTTCACCGTTTCATTTTCTTTTTCTTTCGAATGTTGTACCAGGAATATGGACTCAGAATTTTTGAGTGCCAATTACGAGTAATAAACACATGCGGAAAACACGTGTTTACGGTACAATGGACTGCCGAAGAAAAAACGCCCTACGAAATTTCGAGGATAACTAGAATTAGTATAAGATTTAAATCGTAATTTCGTAAAGAAAACGCATTACTTATTTATGTATAGCGATAGATGATATTAATTTACTCCTCGCTAGGAGTTAGGCACAAGGCCAGTTTTATCTTACTCCCACAAGTAAGATGTGACCAAAGATCGGGTCGAGAAAGTGGGGTTTTAAAAGCCAGCGCCCGAGAGGTGAGCACTCTGGCCATTTAAAAATTGCCTGGGCAGCCCCGTCGGCATTCCCCAGTAAGACAGTAAGCAATAAACTTACTCCTCCCAAAGGGGGAGGCAAAGCCTGGGAGGGTGGACCTCCTAGAACTGCACAGGACAGGCGTGCAGTATCAATCGGAACAGATACTACACTTTGATCTTAGCCAAAAGGCCGAGAATGTATTTAGAGAAATACATCTCGCAAAACATTAACTCCTAGAGTTAAAATTACATCTGCCAGATGTATTAACCATTAGGCATAAAAGCCCGCTGTGTAATGGGGGTAAAGGGGGGTCGGGGGTCATTGTGACATTTATAACACATTTTTTAAACATTTTTTATTTCACATTAGCAAAAACAAAGACAATGACATTTTTTATTTTTCAAAAAACAAAAAAGCACAATGAAAAAACCTAATCTACCCTAAGCTAGACATTTGCACTAAAAAATTCACAGTCATTCTATGGCTTAACCCTACTTAAAATATCCCCAAAATGAAACATGCATAACATGAAATAACGTGGGAGTGGGATGACACATTAAAAACACCCAAAAAGAAAGAAAAATAAAGACACAAATAAAATGATAAGGGGTGGTTAGTAGGACCCTCCCTACCCTCTTGCTAAGTCTGGACCGCCCACTGTTTTCCGGCTCGAGGCCGGAAACAAGCAGGTCGACCCCTAAATGGGAGTGGGAATTAAGTGGGGTGTTCTGAAAATAAATTAATCGGGATCTGGGTACGGGAATGGATGGCGTCTTCCAAGATAATATTTCCAAGGGTTTCATCAGCCGGGGACAAAATAAATATGTGGAGTGGGCATCTTTGGAAGCTCTCTAGTGCCGGCAAAAACAAAATCAGGACAGGACCTCACTTATTCCTACTAGCTAAGATTCAACTAGGCTAAGACTTTGAATTTACATTGGGCTGGGTTCCGTAGGACCCAGTACCGCCTGCTCCATGCTAAGGAGGAAAAACGTATTCAAACTTGGCTCCTTGTCGGATGCACAAACTAGTGTTGCGCACCAATCTTCTATTGAAATCCATGCGATGTAGTCGTTTCCAATCGCATCTGATTTTCACTTTAAGCTGATGCTTAAAGTAAACAACCAGATCACGATCCGAAACAGACCCAACCCCATGAACCTCATCAAGACGTGTAACCCACGTCACTAAACTAGCTACGGCCAGGATCACAAGAAACACCATTCGCTTCTCTCTAGACCACGGCGGCGCTACGTTGTTGATGACGAATGCTACATCCAGGACCAGCGGCTGCTTGGCATCGATACGAGCCGTTACCTCTCTGACATACTCCCAGAGAAGACGTAATTTTCTGCAAGTGAAGAAGGCGTGCTCGGCCGTTTCTTCATCATTGTCCACACAGCGCGGGCACAAGGGGACGTCCCTTATGCCCTCCCTGCGTAATCTGCCATAGAGGGGCAGTGCGTTCCGAACAAGTCGCCAGGTCAGAGAGTACTCAGAATTGTTGAGATAACTCTGGCCTGGCGCCCAACTCCACTGGGAGCGAGCCTCCTCCGTCGACAATCCAAGCCGCCTCCCAAGCGGATCCGAAGCGGACCCCTCCACTAGATCCCGATACAGTCTCTTCCTAGACCGGGCAAGGTCACTGGACCCCGGCAACGCCTTAAGCGCAGCTCGGCATTCGGTGACGAACAGCGACTCTCCTTTCGGCCTACGTCGACCTTCGACCGAGTGGTCGGGTATGAGGTTGGGAAAGGCGTCCTCAACCGCAGGGACCCACGGAGCGTCTTTCGTCAAAGTACGACTCAGGAAAGCCAGTCTCTCAGCATGTCTATGACTTGCCAAGTCAGGCATCCCCAAGCCTCCATCACACGGACGTTGCGTACAGACCTGTCTGCGGACGTATGCTTTCCGCCCCTTCCACAGAAGTGAAAAGAGCAAGCGCGTGAAAGCAAGAAGGCGGTCCGCAGGCAGCGGGAGTACAGACAGTCGGTAAAGGATGAGAGGAAAGACGTAAGTGGCGCACGCCTCCGCTCTCCCCTTCAAGGAAAGTTTCCTTCGAATCCAAGCCCTCACAGACGATTCGACCTTTGCCTGTACTTCCGACCAATTCTTCTCCAACTGGAGACCCGGTCCGAACCAAACGCCAAGGATCCGAACCGGGCCATCGGTCCAGCTGAAGTCACCTGGAAGTGCGGTCTCTCCGCTCCAGGCAGTCAACCGCAGGCCGTTGGACTTGCTGCGGTTGACAATGGCCCCTGTAACATCTTCGTAACGAGCGAGCGCCTTAATCACCGCTTCTATGTCTTCACGGCTGGACACAAAAACGGTGACATCATCGGCATACGCGGAAACCCTGACTCGTGCATAGTGAGGAGGGATAGCGATTCCGCGTAGGACTGGTGTAGCCGCCCCGTCCCTTAATTTGCGAAGGAAGGCCTCCAACGCCAGGACATAAAGCAGGGGCGACAGCGGACAACTCTGACGTACCGAACGAGAAACCACGAACGACTCCGAAAGCCTACCGTTTACCTGCACCGCTACCGTCGGCAGACGATACAGAATCGAGACCCACTTGCGGAAGTCCGGATTAAAACCGGCAGCCTCTAGAACAGATTCCAAGAAACCATGGTTGACCCTATCGAAATCCTTGGACTGATCTTAATTGATCAGCGCGGCTTCAGTGTCATCTTCTATACCCTCTAGGATCGTGCGAACCGGATGCAAAATGTTTTGAATTGACCTCCCCTTCACAGCATAGTTCTGCTCAGGCTCGATCAAGTCAGAGATAACAACCTGCAAACGATTCGCAAGAACACGGGCCAAAATCTTTAACTCTGTGTTTAGCAGAGTTATGGGCCTGTAATCATCTAAATTCCCCCCACCAGGTTGGCCCCCCTTCTTCAACAATGTGACCAATCCTTTGGTAACCTGCCCAGGGATCGAGCCCTGAGCAAACCAGTGGTTAACACATCCTTCAGAAGAGGAACAAACATGGGCGACAGCCTCAAGTAAACTTCGTATGGCAGACCATCGAGTCCTGGAGATTTGTTGTAGCCGACCTGCTTCAACGCAGTAATGATGTCACCCTCTGTAACGTCCCCATCACAGCCAGCTGCTCGGGCCGCCCCTAGGCGGGGCGAGTCAGCCAAATAGCTGTCAAACTCCTGGCCGCGGAGTCTGGGTAGTTGGGTGAAGCGATCCTCCAAATGCTCGCGGAACCCCTCGCAAATCTCACGAGTAGATACCAGGGTATGTCCTTCCAGGTTATTCACCTTCCGAATGTACCCATCCGAGCCACGACGTAAAACAGCCTTACACTCAACAGCGTCAACGTTCACAGCTTCGTTAGAGACTTTCTTTAACCTAGCTCGAACTACTTGACCTTCCTATCGCTCGCTAGCCAAGCGATTAAGGTCCCCCTTAATTAAGGCTATCTCTAGGGGATCCCCCCAGCCACCGCCCGGGTCATCTTATCATCTACACGCTTCTGTGTCCTAGCCCTATCTTGAGCGAGGCGCTGGCTATAGCGGACACAAAAGCGTCTAACATGAACCTTAGTTTTAACCCACCAACTACTCCCGATAAGCGCCCCCACTAAAGCCCGCTGAAGTAGTAACGTTAGCTTGTCCCGGAAGTCGGGTATCTCCAGTAAGGAGGTATTCAACTTCCAGTACCCAGCTAACCTAAGCCTATCGCTTAAACTCAAACGGGCCATAACCAATTTATGGTCCGAGTGACCTAACCAAGTGAACGTGGGACAAGATAAGAAATCTATGTCGCCTCTTCTAACTAACATTCTGTCCAAGTAAGTACTCGGACAGAAGGCCGCGCTAGTATGCCACGTCCACATCTCCCGCCCTGGGTGATCAACGCGAAATCTGTCGACAAGATCGCATGAGGCGATCAGGTCAGACAGACTGCTATCACACCTATCCGACCCTCTATTACCCCCGACCTTATCTATCTTGGGGTCAAGGACGGCATTCCAATCCCCCATTAATACTACACGCTCCGGACCCCCGAGAAACGTCTCCAACCGTCGAAAAAAGGAAACCCTCTCACCAACAGTGTTAGGCGCATAAACCGCAACGATCCGAAACTTGCTGCTGTCAACGGAAACATCGACTACGACCAACCGTCCTTCCGCATCCGTATGAACAACGCGCACTGTCGCGGACAGAGTGCGTCTCACTAGCAAAGAGACACCACAACTACGAACATTGCCATATGCTGAAAACAACTCAAAGTCATCAGTCAGCACATCACAATCCCCGTACGAACAGAAGTGGGTCTCCTCGATCGCAGCAATATCTACCTTAAGCGCCACGAGATCCCTCAGCACGCGAACAGCCTTGCTTCGGGATCTCATGCCCCTCACGTTCAATGTAGCCAAGTTTAAAGCCATCATTACTCCTAATCAGTGTTACAAACGGGACTAAAGTCCTCGGGAGTGAAGACGCCGAAGGCCTGACCGAGACTGCCGGTCAGCAGTTCGGACAAATCCGTCCGTCTCTAGACAGGCTCCCCACGTCCAGGGGTAAAGTCAGTTTGAGTGCCCGATAAAATGAGGGGTGAACATAAGCAGGGACCCTCCCCGTACATCTGGCAGCCAGCTTACGTAATGACGGGTGCTCCTCATCTATTAGCTTCATACCCTGAATCACCTTTTTACCCACATCCACCATCCTCTACAGAGCCTTTGCCCTGCTCCCATTTTCCTGACGAATAAATGTTGTTAACATTGGGGCATCCATAAAGTTCAGCGGATCTTGGACCTGTTTGCCCCTCACATGGGTGAAGGCCTCCAGCATTTTGAGGTATTTTTTCTGTCGGCCATTCAAATCCGCCTGTGTCTGTGTAGCATTGGCCTCGCAAATCCTTTCATCAGGGAAAAAAGGATACTTCTTGTTTTTTTCCATATTTTACTACCGGTGGAGTCGGAGGTTTAGCTTACTCGACAGGGGCTCTTTCTGCTTCCTCTGTCCTGGTAGTCGGGGATCTATCTCTGGGCCTATTTGAGGGGGTATCCAAAAGGGGAGGGGTGTTTTGCGCAACCTCATTTGGAGGGGACGGGGATTGGGTTTTGGGGGGTTGAGCAAGTTCAGTGCCACTGCTTTCTATCATTTCGTCTTTTGACTCTTCTTCTTCCACCATCTCTTCCTCTGCTGCTTCCTGTGTCTCTTTAATCTTTTTAGCTTTATTTTCCTTAGGCTTTTCTGAGTCCACTCCTTCAACGACCATTACCGTCTCGTCCTTATTTGAGTTCTCATCCTCCTCTGACGAGTGGGTCGACAATTTTCGTTTCACCGCCGGAGTGGGTGTATTTATTGGTTCAACAGGAGTTTTTGTCCCCTGAATAGGGGGTTTGTCAACCGGAGCTGATTTGGAGGTAACGGTGGTCTTCTTTGCTTTTTTGCCCACTACCGTACTCCACTTGGGGGAATCGTTTTCCGTCCCGGCTGCCTCTACTGTGTTTGCTTGAGGCACCACAGGTGTCTTTTTCTGTGTTGAAGGCACAGACGCCGGGGACTTCGCTGGAATCCTTTTCGGGCAATCTTTTGCCATATGCCCCGGCGTCTTACAGCTCCAGCAATACGGCCTCCTTCCCTCCACAATGAGTGACATTGCCCAGGATTCGCACTGTAATTGCGCGGGGATGTCCAAAAAACCTTTATGGCTTACTCTCATCTTTAACTTGTATTCTCCTGTTTGTATGTTCCTGGAGCCACGGACAGGAAAGATTGCCTCGACGTCACCATACTGAGACATAACTGCTCCTAGATGGTCGGAGCCAATACAGCATGGGACGCCGAGGATTGTGATGGTCGTCCTTCTTTTCCCCTGATATTCTGGCTTAATTCTTAACCCTTTCCATATCAGGTCCTGTCTTGCCACTTTCTCGGCATCCTGCGCTGTTGGAAGCAGGATATCCTACATGGCATAAGATCGCTGAACTACGTATGTGGCTGGGACGTTCAAGTCCCCCAACATCTCGAACGTTTTTTCCTTTGTAACCCTGGTCAACCCCTTCGCTTTAGCGTCCGTCGTTACCAACGACACAATTCTCAATCTTAAGCTTTCAAGGGTGCCAGGGATAAGCTTTATTGTGCTACCCTGGGTATACGCTTCATACTTTTCTTTAAAAAGCTGTTTATACTCGTCAGGGTTTTTTTTTGTGCTATAGGTCCCCACGCTGCCACATTCTGAGAACTTCCTGGGGTCGGCGTGACTTCCTTGGTCTGAGATTCTGTTTCTGCAGGGATTATAGCATTACCCAACCCTGGCCATGACTCTGCTTGCTTTCTGAATGCCTCCCGTTTCAACTTAGGCCTTGCTTGCCTTTGCTGTTTAGCACGGTCTTCCGAGGACTCCCGATCTGACCCCGATGAGGAGCACCCCCCCAAAAAACTAGGTCTATCATTTTGTTTTTGTGCCATCCCTAAATCCAGGGAATTGCATTTTCTTAAGGGTTTTAGACTTTTTGGGTGATTGAAAGGAACATCATCCATAACCGCCAAGAGGTCTTTCTTAGTCCTTATACCTCGACTAATTTTGACTGGCGTTATAAAGTCCCCAAAAATGAGATCTTTGTTTTCAGCAGACCTAACCCTCGGCCTGGAACGCGGAACTGAGACATCAACTATTGAGCCAATCTGGGCGCACTCGGGTGTGCTAACCCTATCCACATCTGGGGTGTCACTCGATGCGGCGTTCCTCCACGTACTTGAGGTGCCCGGCGTGGCCACACCTCCTTGGGCGCACTCGAGTGTGCCACCCACCAACGAAACTGGAGTGTCGCCCGGCACGACACTCCCCGACCTAACTGACGGATCTGAGGTGCCCGGCGAGGCAACACCTCCTGGGGCACACTCGGGTGTACAACCCCCCTCCATTACGACCGGAGCGCACTCGGGTGTGCAACTCCCCTCCACTACGACCGGGGCGCACTCGGGTGTGCAACCCCCCTCCACTACGACCGGGGCGCACTCGGGTGTGCAACCCCCCTCCACTACGACCGGGGTGCACTCGGGTGTGCAACCCTCCTCCATTGCGACCGGGGCGCACTCGGGTGCGCAACCCCCCTTCACGGGCACCATCATCAGATCGTACTCGGGAGTAAGACTGACTAGATCTAAAAGGGTGCCTTCGGCGGTCACACCCTGGTTGTTGCTCACGTCCGTGGCAACTCGAGCTTTTGAAGCCTGGCTGGCTTCCATCGCAAAAACGGGTCTGAAAGAGGCACGACACCCGCCGATTCGGAATTGAGGAGACCGTCACCGAAGACCGGTACGTAAGCCTCCCCGAAACCTGCCAGCTGCTTAAGTGCGCACCTCAGACAGACGCTGGAACAAAAGAAAAAATGATTAAATGCCCAAGAGGGGCGAACAAACCTAACTGTCGGACTAGACCCGCCGATTCGGAGACGAGAAGACCTTCACCGTTTTACGGGTTCGTCAGTCTCCCCGAAACCTGCCAGCTGCTTAAGTCAGCCAAACAGTCAGGGAAAAGAAGAAAAATAAGAAAAAAAGTCCCAAAAGGGGGCAAAAAGTGACAAAAAGCCCCAAGAGGGGGCTTGGTCAAAAAATGAACGCTTTAACCTGGCCAAAAGGCCCGGTAGCGGATCACTGGTCTTGGGGAGACGAAAGTGTCGCAACTGAGAACAGATACTACACTTTGATCTTAGCCAAAAGGCCGAGAAGCGATGTATAGCGATAGATGAAAAGGTTACAGAGCAAAGTCGGCTGTTTTCACAGACGAGCGTGTTGGTGGATGGTACTAGACAGCAAGCTTACACCTGCAATTTGTAACAGCCGAAAACATGCTTACTTCAGTGACACGACATGTGACATGCGCCCTGCTTGCATTAGAAAAAAGGGTTCGCTAAACTCTGAGAGAGAGAGAGAGAGAGAAGGGGAAAGAGAGAGCGTTAATACTTTACGAGTAGACGAGTAGACCAATAAAAAATAAAATTCCACTCATGAAATATTTTTTGGCAGAGCAAAGGCAATGGCCTCTTCTGAAATATATAAACAAAACGAAATAATGTCTACAGCATAAGAGAGAGAACAGAGAAAAACCGAGCGCACTATTGAACTTATTTTGAAAGCAAAACAAGTGTTGTCTATTCATTTATGGACAGAGTCCAACTTGCTACAACGCTAATTTTGTCATGACTCATATTTCAAACATAGTGTATTATAAGATACGGCTTGCTGACGTCATTTTTATAATTTAATACATTTTCAAGTATGGTGAGAGTCTTCCTTGTTATTCCTATGAAATTAGCAATTGTCGTACTTATACTCATATTAATGAATTCGATCAAGACGCCAGTAGTAAAAGAGTTTCAAACATTAAACTATTTAAACGACAAAACGCCAATCTACATGCGAACATGTTGTTGATACATCACTTTTATTGTATATATATATATATATATATATATATATATATATATATATATATATATATATATATATATATATATATATATAGTGCGTCAGGTTATGTTAGAACAAATAATAAAGTGGTCGATCGCAAATAAGTGAGAGATAAATACAAAATATTTGTTTAAAAAGCTATATGTTACATATTTTAGAGGCGTACCGCGGTTTCATCCAGATTGACCGATCTTTTAAACTTTTAAACGTCGTCTATAACTAATAAAGAGTTTTCAGCGACTTGAAAGTACAACAACAGGGGGGAATGCCGTTTTTATATTTAACGTTTTCCTCTCTGTTGTTTTCCTTCCAGGTAGCTGAAGATTCCTTATGGGCTATAGACGCCTTTTAAAAGTTTAAAAAGTCAGTCCATATAGATGACACCGCAGTATGCCTGTGAAATATGTAACGTATAATTGTTTAACTAAATTATACTCACTTCTTGGCGTTTTGGCTAAGATCAAAGTGTAGTATCTGTTCCGATGGATACTACACCTCATACTGGTATTTTCTGGATCTTCGGGTCTGGTTTTACGCCGGTCAATGGGTCTGTCCTGTGCAGTTCTGGGAAGTAACGCTCCCAGGCTTTGCCTCCCCTCTTTGGGGAGGATTAAGTTTAATGCTTAATGTCTGAGGCAATTTTTTAAAAAGCCCCTAGCACCTTACCTCTGGAGTGCATTCACACTTTCCGACTTGTGTCACATTCTACTGTGTGGGACGTAGATAAATAGGAGGAGTAAATCAATTATACTCACTTCTTGGCCTTTTGGCTAAGACTAAAGTGTAGTATCTGTTCCGATGGATGCTGCACCCAATACTGGTGTTGTCTTGGCCTTCGGGTCTTGAATTACGCCGTTCAATGTGTCTGTCCTGTGCAGTTCTGGGAGGTCCACCTTCCAGGCTTTGTCTCCCATCTTTAGGGAGGAGTAAGTTTATTGCTTACTGCATCAGGCGCCCCTACAGGGGAATGCCGACGGGGCTCCCCAGGCAATTTTTAAACCCCACTAGAAAGGAAGGATGAGAGTAATCCGACGTAATGGGAAAGAAAAAGGAAAAACCAACATATATTTATTGTGGGACTTCCTCATGATGATCATTTTCAGGAAAATGTCATGCAAGTACATCGATATATTCGGTTGACATGATGGGTTGATGAGGAAAAGTAGTATCCGTGTCTACCAAGAGCGTTGGACGAGGGCCCAGGCTGCGCAAAATCAGTAGTGGCGAAGAGTGAAATGAATATGGAACACCTGGCAACGATAAAAACCTCAGCTCCCCTTTCCTTTCTCCCACCTTAAGGCAAATTCACGAATACTCTCACCCCTCTCTATTTCACTGTCTTAATGGTACTCATTCAAAGCTTTCCATATAAATTTCATTCTTCGCCACCACTGATTTCTCACAGCCTGGACTCTCCTCCAGCGCTCACAGTAGCCACGGCAACTACTTTTCCTTTATCACTCCATCATGTCAACCCAAAATTTCGATGTACTTGCATGACATTTTTCTTCAAATTATCATCCTGAGGACGTCTTACAATCAAGACGAAACGTTGATGAATATGTAAAAAATATATCTGTGTTTTTCCTTTTTCATATATATATATATATATATATATATATATATATATATATATATATATATATATATATATATATATAAAGTAATCCAACAAAAGATATAAGCGTCAACTAATATCTTATAATTAGTGAGAACATCCGGATAAAAACTGAAGCTCAATATATTGGATAGAGCTATAATATTATAATATGAAATGAAATAATAAAATAAGGTGTCAATCAAATTTTATTAAAATTCAAAATTCAAGCAAAGTATCTTAACGTCCTTAGCTCATGATTTTTCTAAAATAAGCTTTCTCCTTAGAGGACCATTACCATAGTGACATCACTACAGGCAATAAAATACACTTTGAAAATATATAAAAATATATACAACAATACATAGAAATATATAACATCAAATATATCAACCCAAATACATACGTTTTGTTGAATCTATACAATCTATCCAGGTCACAGAGTTTAAAAGACATAATTAGGAAATATATCCAGAAGTCTAGAAGGCTGCAAGAAAATTAATGCAGGTAATGAGTGAAAATCCCAAAACTAGAAATTGAGAGAATTGAAAAATAGTCCAACCGTGAGATGCGTCAACAATCGATGAAGTAAAGAGTATCCAATGTTTATGTTAGTCCGATAAATAAATCAAATCAAATAAAAAGTTCAATAAACTCACTCAAAATTCCCAGAAATTGATCTCGAGAGATCTTTCGTCCAATATCTCATCAGGAGAAATCGTTGGAATAAAACAGGATGAAATAAATTAATAGTGAGAAAAAAAGAAGACAAAAAAGCAAGTATTGGGAATTTACTGCTGGTGAAAATATACGTTGAAAAGATTTAATTCAATTCAACGAATAAAAACGACTAAATAAATACATCCAAAAATGGGAGGGAATTATCTAGGTCCTCAAGCCCAGTGTCTATGTCAGATACGTTGACGAAACTTTCGTTACTTTCTCCTCTCACAGTGAAGCCATAATTTTTCATAAAAAGCTAAATTTATTACATAATGCTTTAAGTTTCACTATGGAAGTTAAGAAGGATAATTCCCTCCCATTTCTGGATGTATTTATTGAAAGATCCAGGGTAGGGTTCCTAACTAGCGTTTATCGCAAACCCACATTCACGGGTCTTTACTTAAATTGGTTCTCTTTAGCACCAACATCTAGGAAGTTAGGATTGGTTTACACCTTAGTACACCGAACCCTCATTATTTGTTCTCCCAACAGACTTCAGTCGGAATTAGATAAAATTAGGGAAATTCTCATCAGCAACCGTTATCTGGAAGATTTAATCTCGGATTGCATCCAGAAGAAAGTTGCAGCATTGAAGTCTCCTAGAACTTTAGTCCCACCAAGATGTCCAGTTTATCTTAAACTGCCTTGGAAGGTGGCATTAGTCAGGAGTTAGGCAAGAAAATCACTAAAAGTGTAACTGGTTGCTTTTTTCTGTTGATTTACGTTTGGTTTTTGGCACAAGATCTGCTTTTTGGTCTTTCTCTAAAGATAGTCTGCCTTATTTAAAAAATAGTAATATTATTTATAAATGTAAATGCCAATGTGATGCTATGTATATTGGGCGGACGAAATTACATTTAGAGACCAGAATAAACCAGTATATCCCATCAAAAATTAGACAGTAAATACCTGTTTTTAGAATCGTATTCGCTGCATTTTTTTTATTGCTACTTTTATTTTCGGTACACTTTTCTTTCTTCTCTTTGAACAAGTAAAACTATCATAATTCATTATTTCGTAAATGCTTACGTAAATTCGACGCAAAACGATTGGGTGGAAAGAAATGCGAGCAGACGATAACTTTGGAACGAGCATTCTGAAAAAGAAAATTACTGCATTAGCAAGACGTTTTTCAATCGTTAAGAATTAAATTATTTTTCCCAACTGTGAATTTTCTAAACTAAATATATTTCTATTTATGGGGAAGATTAATACAAACATCGGGGTGGGGTCGAATTTTTTTTTTCTTAATTTTCATCTAAACATATTTTTGGTCATAAACAAAGAATATCAACGTCTAACCACCAGAGAAATATGACTGAGGCTCCATAAGTTTACACGTTAGCCTTCATTTCTGACGCGGCAGCCTAGCAAAAATATGCGACCGGAGGGAGCATATATTTGCTAGTTCATATAATTTCCTTACTTAAAATAACATAATTTTATCTGTGTGTCCTATATCCCAACCAACTGACTATATGTTGACCAAGGAATGTGATATACACGCATATTGATACGACGGAAATCTAATACAAATTAAACTAAAATGATATGCATATAATTTCATTTTCTATTAATCAAAAGAGTCATCGACGAACTCTTATATGATGATGATTTATAATGAATGAGTTTATTTGTTTCATTTTTAAATATCATGAAACTAACATCAGTCAATTTAGTTAGTGCCTTTACTAAGAGAAATGACTACTTGAAACGTAAGTATTATAAACCAACTTAAATGAAATTAAAGACGAAGGAATAATTAATCGAAGAGGATTCTATTTCAGAATTAAGAGTAAAACACGTACATGAAGCTATTTGTTTCGTTGACGTGTCAAACCAACGAAAATGCTTTTTCAACTGTAATTTATAATACTGCTGAAAGTGTTGTAGACCAATGAACATACTGCCATAACGTGTTGCGCGGCAGACTAATGTGACATCTTTTTCAAATCCAATATTTATGTTAGATAGTGTAAAAGGCCGGGTGAAGGACGCCCTACACGGTGGGGGACTAAAAGCGCAAGTCGGAAATGACGTCATTTTTATCAGGGCTGTTTATTTCACTTTATCCTGACTAGCAACTAAACGAGCTGTCCGAAGCGAATGTCTCTGCAGCGGCAGGCTCATAGCACAATGTACCCCATCAAATGTCATGACTGACGGTAGGGTTAATCTCTCCCCCTAAGTAATTCATTCATGCTCTCTCTCTCTCGCTCTCTCTCTCTCTCTCTCTCTCTCTGTCTCTCTTTCTTTTGTACAGACTATTCCAGTTTCTGTCGTGATTATGTCTTAAATAGAACCTTTTAAAACCATAAGTCTTTCGTCCACGTGTTATCAATTAGGAGGCGAAGGACTAGAGCCAGTAGCGACGAAACATGGGTTCAGCAGAAAACGAATATTAAGCAGCATCCACCGTTAACAGACCAACACAAAAACTATATAAAAACAGAAACTTTACAATCCAACGAAGATACAATTTGAAACTTAATCGTGGCGAACATATTATTTTAAACTGAAGAGTGACAGACCGACGAAAATGCATTTTAAACAAGTCTGACAGCCTAAACAACTGACGGGCAGTGCCTCATATAGAGATGCTGTGACTTACCTCAAAGTAGATTCTACTATTCAATCAATTTATAATGTTATGTAAACAACGTGGACCATAGTAAACTGACTTAGCGATCGACGGATCAGGCATCTTATAGAGATTCGAGTAAGTACGTGAGAAACCATGTTCATTCCGCATCATATTCAACAAAAGTGTCCACAGTTTCATTTATATTTATGAAGCTCAGAACATACATTTGTGTCCTATTTTTCTCAGTACAGCCGAAAATCGATTGTCAGATTGCAAGAAGAATTTTTCATCTTCTCGCAACACAAATATATTTAATATTTTTTTTACTATGCATGAAACTTTTGAAACTGAATTAATTTTCTTTATTTCATTTTACAACATCTTCTACGCCGCCATTTTGATATTGCATTAAGTAAGAATCGAATCAAACGAAACAAGGAATCTAAAGAAAAAACCGAAAAACGTAGACAGAGAATAGCGATACTTTACATAAAATAATAGAAGTGCAACAGTTTCAAATATAGAACAATGGAGTTAATAATGTTGCCATTGATATCAATAAAAATATATGAATATATAAGATGAAAATGTCTAAAAACTTACTTTGAAAAGTTTTCTTGAAGCAGAATACCTGGAGAAAAATGTTTCAAACAATAACACTTATTCAGATTCATGCATCATTCTCTTACGTTGTCTATGTGGAAGTAACCGATACCAAGGTAACACTTAGAGACATAGACATAGTTATTATAAATGACTAATTATGACGTCATTTGTTGAATAATTATTTGTTTAAATAAGTTTTAAGATTAGAGAGCATATCATATCTGTTTGTTGTATTTGTAATTGATTATTTGAGTGTATAATTCTGCAAAATCTAAAAAGTTTGGAATATTGGTGGAAATTATTCTAGATTATTATTACACTTATTTATTGAATTTTATAAAATATTTGCCAGTCGTCTTAATTGTTGAGATCGGTAGATTTTTTTCTATATCAGTGGATTACCACTAACCAAAGCAAAAAGCCAGTCAAGGATATGGATTAATTTGGATCCTAAGTACTATTTAAGGATTGAGAACTATGATTAATGTTCAGGGCGACTCAATGGATAGTTCTTTAATTTTGACTTTTTAAAACGACCATGATTAGTCTATAAGGAAAACTTTCCGCGATAACGTATTCTACAAGTGGTAGTTTCTTGAAATTAACACTCTGTTCATGACAGTTCCGTTGGGTTTTAGGTACACAAGTTAATGTAATAAGTTTCTGTGTAGTGTTTGTAGCAATACTAGTTCTTGCCGAGAAAGGTTTTAACAAAATAACCAGAGCTTGAAATTCATCTGGACACACAGCACGGAAATACCGATTGAGTAAAGAAAAGACTACCAACGTATCTTCTGTGATGAAAATGCTACGAGAAAAATTAGAGATCATCTAAGACTGCATTACGAAGTCGATTTTGTATTTGTGTAAAGATAAATGATCATACACAGTTTTTAAGGGATGATATGTGTATTTTATATTAAAGCAAAATATATGTATACTTTCTCTCCATCTGAACAAAAACAGCTTCACTTGCATTTTCTTAATTATGTTGCTATCAGCATTAAAAACATGCATATTTCTACATTATTAGGAACTCAGGTTTTTTTTCCCCCAAATTGAATGAGTAACTCTAAGTGTTTTAACACTAATCTCATGAAACAATATTATATTTTCATTCTTAGTTGTTCTGTATTAACTTGTTCAATTATTGTAGAGGCGACCAAGGGTGCATTTATGTGTGAAAAGGGTATAAGTATTGTGACATTTATTGAAATAATTGGTGATACATCTATGGTATCTAACCTTTTTCACAATTCCAACGTTTGCAGTGTGTAATTCTTTTTAAATGCCTGAAAAGTAGTTTCAGAATAAATATCGTCATTGGGTCAACCTCTATTTCCAAATTAGAAATAAATAAAATAAAGTTGTCCGGCTTGAATTACACCCTAAAATGCTATTATACGCTATTTGATAATAATGGAATTTATTTCAAAGTCACATGGACTATATTGTTTGTTTGTGGTTTTTTAATATAGTTCAACCCAAACAAGGCAGGCTGCCAATGTAGACGTAAGGGGATACTGAGAGAAAGGGGGAAATCTTGGGGGGGTGTCAACCTAAATGGGGAGCTGCGCAGCGAGATGTCAGTTTACATTAGTTTTACATTTCTGCTTGTCCATACCGTCAGAAAGACAGAGTCCAGGGAGGGAATTCCAGAGTCTAGCAGCACGAGGAATTAAACTTTTAGAGTAGAAATCTCTTCGGCATCTGTGGACATCCACAGTGAATGGATGGAATTTGGCAGATAGACGGGTTGGTCTAGTGAATTTACGTCGTGAGTGTACCAGAGCAACAAGCTCATCAGAGCACAATCCATTGAAGTATTTGTAAAACAGACACAAGGAAGCAACATTGCGGCGATGACACAGGGGCGGGAGCTTGGCTGATAGTAAGGTACCTATCAAGTTAGCGACTCTTTTTTAGACATTGTCTAAGATGGGGAGACTAGTGGATAATTCTCCAGACCAGATGTGGCAACAATACACCATGCCTATGCCGATAGCGTTTTTGTAAAGATATAGGATAATGTCAGATGTTATAGAAGTTTACTGGCACGGTAGAAGAAGCCCGCTATTTTTACAGCAGCCATGGCAATGTATTCAATGTATTTATTGCAATTCATGTTATCTGTTAAACTTAGGTCGTGGAATTTTAATGATGACCTCTCAGGTAGGATGTTATTTGCCATGTCAATCGGTGATTGAAGAGGTTTCTTGTAGTTATTGTACGAAAGTAGCTTTGTCCTTGCGGCATAAAAAGTTACCTTCCAGTTTTTACTCCATTTCACTAAAGACTGGAGCTCATTTTCTAAGGAGTCATCCATTGCCTCAGATATGCGCGCGTCGGGTTTGCCCACATGACGAGAGTAGAGCGTGGTGTCGTCAAAAATATTCCTATCTAAGTCTTAATGACATCAAGGAGGTCATTTATGAAAATCAGGAACAGTAGAAGTCCAAGGATGGATCCCTGGGTTACATCAGCATTTATGTCATGTTGCTTAGATGAACGACCACCGAGGACAACCTAGATCTTTCTTTTTGTTATATAATATATATAGCGTTACAAATAACTATAAACACACTCAGATGTTGAGTTCCTAAGCAATAAGATAAACCGAAAAGACAACGTTATATAGAATTGGATACATGATGTAAGCGATGTTTCCTCAAGTTATCACTATTTTATTAGTTATTTTATTAAAACTACTATAATATTGGTATTGAAATAATACTGGCTTTTATTTTGTAGGTTTGGAATGTTTAAAATGCATCGCGTAAATGTATTCAATCTGATTTATTACAACACAAAATGATGTCCATATACGTTTCAGTTTGTATTTGTATTCGCAATCATATAAAGTTAATTTTGAAAAAAGAATAAAATGATTTGAATTTGTTTTAAATTGTTCTGTTGCTCACGAGTAAAAACTTTACATTCTTCATTCGAAATTTCATCATTATTTCACTTGAGACCAGAACGAATGATTTATTTAACTCTAGTTCGATGACGTCACTTCCGTCTGTACATAAATTAAGTCCTTTAATATATAAGTGTGTGTACCAAAATGTAATAAAAATGCATCATTGGGATATATATATAGAGAGAGAGAGAGAAAGAGAAAGAGAGAAAGAGAGAAAGAGATAGATAGATAGATAGATAGATAGAGAATAACATATTTAGTAACAAACTAAAAAGTGAAGCGAGGTAAAAAAAATGTACATAATGAGAGAGAGAGAGAATGAAATAGTTATTTATTAATCATTCTCTTTCTCTCTCCCACTGTGGGAGAAAGAAAGAAAGAGAATGCTTAATAAAGTGCAGGTGCAGTACGCTTGTTAGAGCACACTCCGTGTAAGTACTTGTAAAAAAAGCACATAAATTCAACATTAGAGACACTGCGATAGGGGCTACAGCTTGGTAGACACCGTCACACTTTTTAGTTTAGAGACGCTTTTTTGAACTCTGTCAACGGCAATTATTGTGTGATACTTTTTTCTAAACTTTACCCAATACGGAAAGGCTTGTTAACGGTGCACCAGCTCAAATGTAGCAACAATACTCCATGAATGGGCGAAGTTGGTTTCATAGATGTAAATAATACTGGCAGATAAGAGAAGTTTTTAGTCTAGGAGAGATAGAGCCTACGTTTTTGCAGCAGACTTGGCAGTATCTTATATGTTTTTATTCTAATACAATATTGTCCGGGCCTTCGGGTCTGGATTTACGCCGGTCTATCGGTTGTCCGTCCTGTGCAGTTCTAGGAGGTGCACCCTCCCAGGCTTTGCCTTCTCACCATTTGAGAGGGGGTTAGCTTATTGGTAATCGCCTGAGGCGCCCCTACCGGGGAATGCTGACGGGGCTGCCCAGGCAATTTTTAAATTATCAGAGTGCTCAAATCATCGAGCACTGTTTTTTCCCACTTTCCCGACCTTGTGTCACATCTTGCCTTGTGGGAGGAAGATAAATAGAATTAGACTGATGGATTTCGCATTTAATTCTAAAGACGAGTGCTATCAGCCATGGTAATGGGTGATAGGAAAGGTTTCTTAAAAATCTTTTAAAATATAAGTTTTATCTCATAAGCATTGAATGTAACCAGCCATGTCGGGTTTTAATCTACTACAGACTGGGAGTAAATTTCCATATATTCAGTAATTACCTTGGATATGTGAGTGTTTGATTTGTCTAATTGTCATGAATAGAGCGTGGTCTTCTACGATAATATGTAAATTTCGGACACGACTGCATTCATTTATGAAGATCATGAATTAATAAAGGTCCAATATCCAACACTGTAGTGTTGTATTGATGTTCGGCCTTCTGATTATATTACATATTGCTACATTAATACTCTACGAATACAGTTTACTCAAAAAGCTGCTATGCCAGCCCTTGTGAAAGGCGTTGGATATATTAAGTGGCACTATCCTAATCTACCATGCATTATCTAGTGTATATGCGTTCGTAGATTAATACTAGAAGGTGGGCAGTGTAACGGAATTGACTAAACATATACTGTTAGTTAGAAAAAAACGCTTTTAATGGATTGATCGATAAGTGAACGATTTAAAGGGAGGGAGGAAAGATACTTGTTTAACGATAATTTTGCAAGTCAGTCCTCTCACCACACTTTTGAAAAGACACGTACAACATATACATTTTCTCGCTATCAGGGAAACAAAACTCAGCAAGCAGAGTTGTAGACTTTATAAAATACATGGTCCAGCTCAGTAAAGCATTGGTTATTTCTATAAAAAGGATAAGATCTGGTCAACATCCTCTGGAGATGTCAATGTTTTTAATGATATGGGGAGATGTGATCCTCTAATGTAATGTATGTTCGTAGTCAGAAATTAGTGAAAATAGTTTGTGGAATCCAAGTTACAATGTAAGGCGAACCGTTGAGCAAACTGTTCAGCCTAATAATGTGCCGTCAAAGTTGTTCGATAGTGGGGGAATTGTTGTTCACATTATTACACATTTTACAAAACTGGCGAGTTCCTTATTTCTGTGACTTGACGCGTGTCCTTGTCATCTCAGTATACCTACCCTTTGCAGCATCTATTAACCTCTTAACATGATTTATTGATTTTGTGTCTATTCGTATCTAACTTATAAACGGCAGAAAAACATGTTGCTTATGCGTGAAGTAGCTGAACAGGCTGACGTGCACTGTTAGGAAAGGTGATGATTTCTATGAGATTTCTTCCCTGAAACAAATCTTTATATGTGTGTTTTGATTCATTCAGTTTTGAACACTGCTCCAAGGGTTCCAAAATGTTTTGCTCAAAGGTGTATCTCTAATCTGATCTCTAAGATATTTCCAATCAGCACGTTGGTAATATACCGTTGTTTTCAGTAACAGCTCTTTGGTTTTGGCTCGGAGGTTTATCATGAAATCTTAGTACAAGGAAATTAGCATTCCCAAGTTGTACATTTTGGAAATTGTGTTAAGTTTTTCTAACCTTATTAAGATATATACATTTGCAATGAATTACCTAATGGACACATGTATTATTTTGAGTCGTACACCTTTATTATACCATCTCTGTGTCATAGAGACTATCTACGTTTGTCTGGGACATCTCTCCCCCTCTACATGCGAGGGAGTGCTTGCGAGGATTAACTTTTATTAGTGTGTAAGACACCTTTCCCATTATATATATAACATAGAGCTTTTTGAAATTTCAAACTAGCTGATATGTGTCTCGGCATTGAGCAAGGAGATTAACTCTAGAAATTCCATGCCCAACTTTGAACGATCCAGCACAAACACGGACCCCACAGTGTAAAACGCAAATAACCAAAAATGCTGTCATGTATATACGAATAAAAGCTATTCCTTCCTGTATAATCGTATCTTAGTTTCATTTTTACCGTGTTACTCCCTATTTATAAGGTGGGCTCGGACATAACGGGTAAGTGGGACAAAATGAGTAAACTCGAAGAGTTCTTGTATTTTCTGTCAACTCAAAATTATTCCTATGCTCTTCTTTCTTGGCTTACCAGCTTTAACAAATACTACTTCTCATCTACTTCTAAAGATAAAATAACTTTGACTTGGAAAACATCAACATAAATTTAGATGGAGACATTACTGACAGAGATACAACAAATTACTTACTTATTAAGATGAAGCATAATGAGTCACCTTTCATTTTTATTGAAGGTGACACTGATTTGGCTCCCTTTTGGCAAACATACTCAGTAATTTGAATAGATGAGCTTATGTTTATGACATTTCTATGCTATATTAAGAGGATATGAAATTATAGGAAGGATTACATTATAGGAATATACATGCTGCTTGCGAGAAGTTGTGTTTATAACATGTGTGCGCTAATCAATATTGCGCTAATTATTATTTTGATGGGATGCTCTGTATGTTCCCTATTAAAGACTTGCTATATTAGTCTAAATAAATAAAATAAAAACTTTTCAAGTACTTAGTATTGTTATGTGACAGATAGGAACTGCTTATCACCATTTTTGTTTTAACAAGTTTATAATCGGTGTGTTTGTTTTTGTGTATACATTAAATGAAAAATAGGAAAGACAAACATTGTCTATATTTTTTGTTCGAATTTTTTATTTCTTCGAATTCAAAATGAAGTAACCAATATCAGCTACCCTGGAACATAACTAATTAAACTTATCCATCCATTAATTATGATGGATAATTCATCAGAAACAATGAATAAATAATACCTTAATGACCGAATGAAAAAACTATAGCAGAAAACAAATGGTCGATACAAAGATTATTGATATCAAATTTTTGTGGTGATTGAATTTAAGATGTTGAGTATAAAGTTAGTGAAAACCCTACTTTAAGCGATGTCATTTTATCTGATGTATCCGTATTGATTTTAATTATTTATATTTACATATAAATATGTAGTTTTAATATGTAAGATAATGTATGACAGTTCTTCTGGGCAGTTTTATTAACTAGTCGGAAAGAAATACGCCATGTTGTATTTGTTTATTTTTTTGTAATCGTTAAGCAATTATATTCTCTTAATCGAGATTGGGTTCGTATCCACCCAATCTAAACGTCGAACAAATAATGTCTTAATCTCAAAGAAGCGATCCTTATTTACTTAGGGAAGTGAAAATTGCCGAATGCTGAAATCACAAAAAGAAAAAAATGAAATAATAACGGATGGGTTATGTCTCCAATGAATGAGATGATAAGATGATTGATGGAGGAGTATTAGTAGTTATTTGCGTGTGATTATGAATTACTCTAACATCTTCTAAGTATGTTTTATTTTGTGAGAGTAAGTTACGGTGGATCTAATGAAAGAAATTATATACTCGTATTAAACCGAATAATAATTTCCGGAAAAATGCATCAGTTGACGGCATGAAGCCTGTTCATGTTCGAAATTATATGTTGTGTGTTCTATAATAGTTGCATGCACAGGATAACTCGTCTTTACTTTATATATATATATATATATATATATATATATATATATATATATATATATTTAACGTGGTTCACCCCCCAAAAAACAGGCACCCACTGTAGACGTAAGGGGCTACTGAGAAAAAAGAAAAGGGGAGAAGGTTCGGGGGGTCAGCCTAAATCATGATCCGCGCAGCGAGATGTCTGTTTACATTAGTTTTAAATTTCTGCATGTCAGTACTGTCGGGGAAACAGGGGACACAGAGAGAGAGAGAGAGTTCCAGAGGCCAACAGCACGAGGAAAGAAGCTATTTTAGTAGAAGGCTCCCCGGCATCTGGGGACCTCAACAGTAAATGAATGAGATTTAATTGATTGTCGAGTTATTCTAGTTATTTACGTCGAGGGGGCACCAGAGTAGCCAATTCATCAGAGCATAATCCATTGAAGTACTTGTAAAACAAACATAAGGATGCTACATTGCGGCGATGGGACAGGGGCTGGAGCTTGGTTGACAGTGAGGGACCTATTAGGTTGGCGACTCTTTTTTGGACCTTGTCAAGGAGGGAGAGACTAGTAGATGATGCACCAGCCCAGACGTGGCAACAATACTCCATGCATGGGCGGATGGTGGCTTTGTATAGATACATGATAATGTCAAGTGTGAGGAACTTACTAGCACGGTAGAGGAAGTCAGCCTTTTTGCGACAGCCTTGGCAATGTCTTCAATGTATTTGTTCCAATTCATGTTACCTGTGAAGGTTAGGCCGAGGAGTTTGAATGATGAACTCTCATGTAGGGTGTTATTTGCCATGGCAATCGGGTGTTGGAGAGGATTCTTTTAGTTGTTGAAGGAAAGTAGCTTTGTCTTTGCGGCATTAAAAGTTACCAACCATTTATTACCCCAATCCACTACAGCCTGGAGGTCATCTTCTAACGATTCAGCCATTGCATCGAATATGATCGCATCAGTTTTACAAACATGGCGAGAGTAAAGCGTGGTGTGGTCAGCAAATAAACCAATCTCCGACTCTATATCATCAGGGAGATCGTTTATATATATATATATATATATATATATATATATATATATATATAGAGAGAGAGAGAGAGAGAGAGAGATAGATAGATAGATAGATAGATAGATAGATAGATAGATAGATAAATAGATAGAGAGAAAGAGATAGATAGATAGATAGATAGATAGATAGATAGATAGATAGATAGATAGATAGATAGATAGATAGATAGATAGATAGATCGATTGTTCTTTTTTATTCCCAGGATTCAGCTCTTTAGATATAGAGTGTGTATCCAGTCTGCTGGGTATATTTTACTTTTAATCATGAATAGAAAAATATGTCTTCTAGACAGATTTGCTGTAATATAATTCTGTGTTTAAAAAAAGATCTGAAGCCTATTTTTAATTAGGAAATTCAAATTTGTAATTTTGATTAGAAGTAAAATAAGCTCAACAAAAACACATCGTTTCTGCATTTTTGTGTGAATCATAATATATCTTTCGTTTATTATATTTAGAATTTAAAAAAAGCTAATTTAAACCAAAGAACGAAAAAAAGAGAATATCCTAGTTCATATTGTCTGGCCAACTGGTGCTAGATCTCTCAGATTTTTAGAATAAATATGTGCAAATATGTAAACAGTAATGTCCTTCTTTTCTTGGATAAGCAATGAGATTAGACCCACCAGCTCTATTCGTCTTCGGCTATATAAGTTACCCAAAGCCATAACACATACATCCCATTTCTCCGTATTTTTATGGGATGGAATGAACACATAAGGAATCTTAAAGTTAGTCCTGAAACACCACGATAATACTTCTCAACAAAGTTATTTACTTTTGAAATTTACATTCAAGATTTCTCTTTCTGTGATATTAGTAACCTATTTACATGTGCCCTTATTTCGTTACTATGGATATATGTAGCTGATTGTTTATATCTAAGCGAGTTATCGTCCCGTTGTTTCACTGAGATCATCTTTGTTGAGATAATGGAACTTGCCAATTTTCTTTCAATGATGTAATATATAGGCCGATAAACGGTGTCCCCATGGGCTCTGTCCTGGGACAAGTGATATCGAATATGTTTCTGATATTTCATTTAAAAAAACATCATCTGAAAATATGAGACAGTTAGTCAATTCGCACAATGTAGACGACGCATTTTGCCTCTTGCATGACAAGAGGCCAATACTTCTTTCCTTACTAAGCAACATGCAGCTTGCATTAAAATACACTTGTGACGAAGAGTATAAGTTAGCACGGGCTTTCAAAGAAACTTGTCGTTATTTTTTCCTTCGATTTACAGCAAGTAGCAAGACCTAACACACTCATTGGAATTGATTTAGCTCTTGCTAACGAAAGTTAACTTTAATTTTGATCCTAACACATAAAGCCCTCATGATGTGTTCAATATAAACGTTGCACGAAGAGGAAACAACCATTACTGATACTTTGTTCAAAACAGCTGCACTGTGGATAGAATTTGGTCAATTATAAACAGGAACATATATAATCTTTCTTAAACAAAACGTAATTCTATTGCTTACTTTCCAATGTTCATTTTTCCAGGCTTGACACGGTAAGTGAGTAATTCGCCAACAGTAGAAGATTGCTATTTTGCTTTAAATGTGCAGGTAGTGTTCCCTACAAAATCCTTTCTGGCGTCCTCCCGAGAATACGTTCTACCGTCTGACCATAATAATAATAATAATAATAATAATGATAATAATAATAATAATAATAATAATGAATATGATAATGATAATGATGATGATGGTGGTGGTGGTGGTGGTGGTGGTGATGATGATGATGATGATGATGATGATGATGATGATGATGATGATGATGATGATGATGATGATGATGACGATGATGATGATGACCATGATGATTATGATGATGGTTGTTGTTGTTAATTCCAAATGTAGTGGCAGTTCTGACTACATAAGAAGGGCAACCTTGCGATTGGACAAAAGTTAAATAACATGTAGACGTTGCCAGAATAATGAAACATACGTACGGGTTGTCTGTTGCGGACCATTTGATAAAATCCCGTCGTCAATTTCAACATAGATTAATTTATCACTCGTAATTCAATCTCAAATCTAGGAGACTATCTATGTTTGCTTGAGACAGCTCTGCCTCTGTAAATCAAGATGTTGTTGCTATGATAGAGCGGGATTGCTGTCTGAAACACGTCTACGAGTGTTTATACAATATAACGCTTTATATATATATATATATATATATATATATATATATGTGTGTGTGTGTATATATATATATGTATATATATATATATATATATATATATATATTTCTCTACTTCTTTTCAAATCTCTGTAGAAACTGACACAGTCAATTATAAAGAATGATTGTCAATAAAAGGTATTTGCATCTTATTTGCAGTTTGTAAGGCAGTTTGCTTATTTTCAAATTTAAATTCTTTAAAGATACTCTTCTTATTTAAAGAACACTACCCATCTCTCGTGCGTATAAGTTTTATATAAAATGGGGTGTTTGATTACCGATCCAGTAACAATGGGCGAACGCTTTAATAAGTATAAGAAGCAAACCGACTATAATAATACGTTTACTTTTATTATGAAACTTATGTCTTTGGGGGAAAATAATTTATCCGAAAAGACAAAATTTCAAAAAAACGAAAAATGCTTTTTAATGAACAAAGTATTTGCATCTTATTCGTGGGTTATAAGGCATGTTGCTTATTAAATGAATAAATATATTTATATATATATAAAAGGAGATTGTAGTTTGCTTGAAGCATTGCTGGTAAATATGAGTGCAGGTTAGTAGTCCGATGCTGTAGAAATGCGATGTAGTTGCCGGAAGGTGGAAAGGGTGAACAGAAATAAACGAGAAGAGAAAACGAATCTCAAAACGATATATTAATATTTCACGAAAAAACTGATTAAATACCAGAATAGTAAATACTGACAGGTAAATAAACAGGTCGGCAAAAGGTAATCTTACATTTTCGAAAGAAAAACTTTCATTATCAAAAGACAACAATAAAAGACCGAGAGGGTCGAAATATACATATATATATAATTATTAATTGCAATACATGTATTAGCATATGCTACCAGTGCCTTTTTATTTTGCAGTCTCCTTAAAAGATTCAACTCGATGATTGTCAATTAGTAACAACAGGCAGGTTGATTTTATATTTCAATTACCATGTTTTCGTTTTATTATTTCAATTTTTATTTTTTTCCAAAAAAATAACATTTCTGTGAGATACATTTTTACGGCCCGTTTTTATGTCAATATCGTCTCTGCAACATGACATAATCATCAGAAAAATTGACAAAGAGTAAAAATATATAGGATTAAAGTGTCTTGAAAAAAAAACTACACTATACAGTAGTTCATTGTTTGGTTTATTTTGTTTCGTATTCCCGCAAATCTCTATTGGTTGCTTTTATATCATCAATGGGTTGTATTGATTTTATTTATTATTAATTCCGTAATAACTTATCTAAACTTCATATAAAAATCCGGTACTTAAGACATCTGAGACCGACTAACGTTAGGGATTGCCATATTGAAATTAAAATATGATGGTTGCATCGAAAATAGAAAGTTTAAAGAAACACATCCTTTCAAGGACGTATGGAATTTAATTTCATATTATCTGGAATTAAAGCGTTATTCACATTCCCCTATTCCAAAATACATTATTTTATATTAATTTTATCTTTTATTGGTATGTTTTACAATTTCGAAGAAAAGTTGGTTTAGAAGAAGCCGAAAAGTAATCATAGAAGAGTGTTTGAACGTTGCTAAATTTACAAAAAAAAGCTTTGATCAAAAAGAAATAAATTACAAAAAATGTTTAGGCTTCATCGCAAGATTGCATTTTACAAAACATAAGATATTAAAATTAAAACTACATGAATAAGAATAAATGGGAAATTGTAAATGCAGGGATATAATTAGAAAAGCAAAAGCATGGTTAAAATGAATGAGGAGAAAATAAGAAAAATGTTCTAGAAACGGTGAAAATAGAAAATTAATAACTGGAATTAACGATAATATATTAGAATAGTAAATTGAGAAAAAGGATACATAAAGATCGAAGACGGCATAAGGAATCAAAGCAAAATATTGTCAATGAAAATGTGAATGGGTTAAGGTGAGGTTTAATGGTAGAGTAGGGTTAGGGTTAGGTTAGGGTTTGGGTTAGGGGTTACGTTAGGGTTAGGGTGAGGGTTTAAGTAAGGGTTAGGGCTTGGATTAAGGTTTGGGTTAGGGTTAAGGTTAGTGTTTGGGTTAGTATTAGGGTTAGGTTTTGGGTTAGGGTTAGGGTTAGGGTTAGGCTTAGGGTTAGGCTTAGGGTGAGGGTGAGAGTTTGGGTTCGGGTTAGGGGTTCGGTTAACATTCCCCCTCTCAACCACTTCTTTCGTACCCTCACTCTTCCATACCTCCCACTCTCAAATCCCCTCATTTGATGGAATTCTTACGAATACCTTTATAGTCAAGATGCAACAAACAGATAGATTAACAAACACTTCTCAGTTATACGATAAATTTTGATTTTCAAATTTTCCATGACCAAATCGTTTAATAATAATATAAATGTAATTTTTTATGGATTTGATTAGTGCATATATGTATGAAAAAGTATAGTTCAAATTTAATCCAACAAAATGTTGATGATAGATGAAAACAATAATAAAACACCAATACAAACAAATTAATACATTTTAATTAGATACTATTCTGTTTTTATTCATCGCAAACTTTGTCAAAGTGAATTAAAATTAAGAATAATTACAGATTTGACAAATACCAATAGTCATATGATAATTGGAAACAGAAAACAAAATAATGTAGAGAAAAATAAATACAAATCAAGAAAATGAACTAAAAAATAAGCTTGAGAAGTAAAATAGTCACATTTAAACAAAATGTAAGATCTGATTTGCTGAATATATAAAATCAAATTAAACAATGACAACAGACGGAGGAAAACCCAATGAAAAATATTTTATTATATTTCATGTAGTTCAGAAATTTTTTTTATATTTAATAAAAATATTATTACCAACTTAGATTGTGTATCTTTTAATTAGATTGCATTGTTCCAATAACATTTTCGAGGATATATACATATATATATATATATATATATATATATATATATATATATATATATATATGCATGCTGGTCGCACGGTTATACATGTCGAATTACAAATGTTGAGGTCTAAGATTCGAGCGTGCTGTCGACGGATCAGTTGTAGACTTACAGTGATGAACTTTCTAAAGTCGAAACAAGCTCGTCTGTATATATATATATATATATATAATATTTAATTTTTAAAATGTATACACATACACACAACACACACGCACACACACACACACACACACATATATATATATATATATATATATATATATATATATATATATATATATATATACGTATATCATTGACGTTGTCGTCACTTTTGCTGGGCTATAAAATATTTAAATTATATATATATATATATATATATATATATATATATATATATATACATACGAACACATATAAATAAATATATATATTTTATATATATATATATAATATATATATATATATATATATATATAATATTATTTATTTAAAATAATGTTGTTATAAACCCAGTAAATAAAATAAATATTGAGCATTGTTCGAGGAAGTTAACAATAGACTGACACGTAGCTATAAGGCATATTCCTACAACGTTCCTATAATAGTTAGTTAGTCTTTCTAGATATGCTGCCCTTTACAGAAATAGAACTTAAATTCCTTTCTTGAATGAGATAATGTGTCGTGGCTTAATGGATACAGCGCATGCTTACAGAGTCTCAGTTTATTCTGTGGCAGCGGTTCGAATCGTGCGACAGTCTGAGAGTATCACCCCTACAGCGCTGGCGTATGTAGGTAAACATAATTTGATATTATTTATTTAACATTAATATATGTATATATATATATATATATATATATATATATATATATATATATACATAAATATAAACTTCTTTTTAATATAGCAGGAAAAATCATAGCAGAGTGCTCGATTAATTGAGAATTAAAGTTACAAATTAAGAATTAAGAGCGTGATATTTATTTATTTTGGCACAGAAATATTAGTACAACATTCGTACTGTCGGTTTCAAGCACAGATATACTTAGTCATCCGGCTCTCTTCTGACAACAGAAACTGAAAAGAGCCGGATGACTAAGTTCATCTGTACATCAAAGCGACAGTACGAATGTTGTACTAATTTTTGTGTACCAAAATAATATATATATATATATATATATATATATATATCGCTATCTTTGTCGTCGTTTTTGTTGACCTGAGTTTTATATACCGTTGAAGTTTTTGCTTCATCTCTTGTAATATTTCAACATGTCGGACCCCCATCTTACCACGTTTGTTTAGCCAAAGAGTATGCCATTGTGAATTCTTTTTTCCCACTATTTACTATGCATGTAGGGGATTCCGTTGTAAAAGTAGATCTTGATCATCTACAATTGTGTTAAGTCAGAGTCTTATTCGTCTAGATCAGTTTACTTAGTATATATCCTACTATTTCTATTCATATCTGGATGATGGACATATCAATTCATACCAGTTTCATGCGTATCATTTAAATTAAACGTGCCGAACCAAAAGTCTACACCGACAATCATCGCAGAAGTTCCATTTCCACTGGATCCATTCAATTCAATACCAGAGTAATATTATTTGAAATATTGCCTCCGACGTTCTTGACATTCCTTATCAATAAAATAACTCTGATAATCTTGCCTGTTTGTTCATTAAATCTTTAAGATTGTGGATGGAAGAACGAATGAAACGGAAAGTTCTACTATGATTACGTAATTAAATTCATGACGTAAACATTTTATCAATTTATAAAGTGTTGCCTGCCTGCTCAGTCACCATGGCAACATGGATTTTAATTGGATTACGTAAATAGATATTTTATAAAGCACCAGTATTTAAAATAGTAATGTGCTTATCTTTTGTCGGAACTAATATCCCCAAAGTGTATTCGTTCAATTCTGCTAATTTCCGTAGAATTAAAAGCAGCCAATAACTGTATGGTATGTTTCTATGGATGTACTTTTTAAATATCGCTCACTTATCTTCACATACAGTTAAAGGGTACATCTGCATATACTACTGTGCAAGGTATCAATGTTGACCCAAGTATCACGGTAAGTCGAGTAAGCTATATGATGTCTGCGAAAGGAGAATGAGACTATCCAGTGAAATTCAGTCAAACTTATATGAATATCACATTTCTCCTGTAGAAAACCTGCAGATCCCGGGAGATTACAAATGCAAATTAAAATGGAAAAACGCACAGTCAAAAACGCACAGTCAATAACGCTTCAACCTCTGTCTGTAGGAAGATAATATGGTTAAATAAAATATAATCTTACTGGGAGTGTTAACGTTCTTTAACATTTTACGATTCTCCATCTATTTAAAAACAATAGTTAAAAAACATAAGCGTGACAGAAAAGAAGACAGTAGCAGCCTTTTAAGATATTTGGAATTATATAATTTAAGATGTGTCAATTTATTGTGCACGTTTAATACTGCAAATTCTATTTCAAAGTGAAACATGACAGACAGACAATCTTATTTAAAAACTGACCGAGTTATATCTGTATATAAACATTGTATTACTAGTGTATGTCTATGTTTGCATCATGTGTTGGTGGGTTTCCGCATTTTTACGATGGTGTGTATTATTTTGGATCATGTAGACTACTGTTCTCATCTTCGATGATATACTCACAATGTTTCGGCTACGGTAATCTCTATCTTGCTTCAGGTGCGTCCTGTCAAACCTGACGTTTTTGTGTCAAACTCGGGATTCTGTACGGAATTTTAACAAGGATAGATTGTTCTCGTTCTCTCAGCCATGAGTTTAAAAGTCTTACGTAATTTTTAATTATTATCTTCTTATCAACTTTACTGAGGATTGAACCTTTAATCTGAAGAAAGGTGTCAGTTTTAACTAATTATTAATTAAGACTTTATCCGCTGCCTTACGGTCCATGTGCAAATAACATCTAAGATGAGAGTAATTATCTTTTGGTGTAAATTTTAGGTTGAGAAAATCGTAAAAAATAGAAATGGCAAAAGTGTCGGAGAATAAAATAAGAAAATATGCGTATGAAAATATATCATTTACAATAAAAGCATATTTTTTGTAATTGCATTAAACATACCTTGTAATAGATCAAAAGTAAAGTAACGATCGTGAAAGTAATGCTATTAATCAAGTTTCTTTTTAATAGGATTTATTTTTCTTCTGGCATCCATTTTGGCAGAGTCTCTGCACAGACGGAGTTTTCTTCTAGTGTGTATTACTTTTGACAAAGGGAAGTTTATTTTCCCGAAATATTAAATAAATGATTTTTATCATCATCCGGACATCACATAAACAGCTAACACCACACTTGCTGTTATGTAACATTTTAAGAAAAAATAAATAGTAAGTCACATTTCGTATTCGATTTATTATTTTTGTTCCTTCCAGCTTACATCTTACCCGGAATTTGCATTGCCCACAGCCTTTTAAAAAAACATTATAACTATTCCCAGCAATGCTTCAAGCAAACTACCATCCTTCCCCTCTCTCTCTCTCTCTCTCTCTCTCTCTCTCTCTCTCTCTCTCTCTCTATATATATATATATATATATATATATATATATATATATATGTGTATTTATAAAAATTGTTTGTTTGCTTGTAAATCAGATTTCACGATTTTTCTCATGCAAAACCAACAGAATTTCATGTAGACAAAATAATAACTTATCACGTTCTTCATATATCAAATACGAATGATTGTTTGTTATGTTTTCAATCGTATTTCTACGATTCCTGTATTCAGACCGAACGCTTATACCTATATGGAAACAAGAAATCCCAAGGACTTTTAATAGCAGAAAATAATTGGACTCTTGACGATTTATGCCCTCTTTAGTATCGATGTCTAATCCTAAAGGTCACTTGACTGTAAAACGTAGTAATACTAACAGAGATAGCTTCGTTTTTAATATCTTAACGACGGAACAAAGTTTTGTTTATTATTTTATAAATAGGTTGTATTTACTTGATGGTTCCGTTAAAGCAAATACACATACCAAATAACGTGTATCAGTTTGTTACCGGTACAAAATATCTTGGGTAATTTTCAACATCGACTATAATATTTGGAAATTTCATGTTAAATACTATTCCATGAAAAATGCCAGTATACTGAAATCATATGCCCTTAATAGGGTTAAGATGAACATTCATATACACTTAATGTACAAAAGCAAGGAAATTCCCAAATTTTGACAGTTTTATTGTCATTAAGGGTATGCCAGCACAACAGAGCTATGTATTTTATTCATAGGAATTTTTCTTCAGCGCACTTCACACACTTCATCCACTCATGCATAGAGATTTTTACTGTAGTGATGGTATAATGAAATGGTTTGGTTGATATGTAGTCATACCCTTGTAATGGCTATGCCTCAATACAATGCCTTCGCATAAGGTTTTTTTGTAATTTTCTGGAAAACTTAGGTATATGGTAAACTGAAATTAAAATGTCATCAACTAGACCCTAGAACCTCTATCTCTGCCAAAAATCAGCTGAATCTATCAAATAGTTGATGAGATACAGAGTGGCACATACGTACGTTCGTACGTACACACATATAACATGGTTTAATGATTGAACTTTCTGGATTTCCGGGTTACCTTGACTAATGATGCTGAAATTCGACACACTTATAGAAGCTATGGAATAAAAATTGTGTGCAAAGTTTGAATTAATTTGGTTGATTGGTTTTTGAGTTATGATTGATCAAATAAATGAGATTTCCAGCATAGGCCATTCGTGCGGTCTATAAAGGGATAGAGCGCTCTTGCGCCTCCCTTGATTATAGAAACGGCATAGACAGGTGACCACGGTAATAGTAAATATACACATATGTTTAGCACGAATATGGAGAGATGCGCACATCTAGCTCTACCGTGAGGATTCACCAAAGTCGATAGTAATACGATATTATATCAATAAGTGCGTAAAAACATATTGGAATGTATTAATAGTATTAGAGTTTATATATTTCTACTGCTAGACAATTTTTTGCATTATTAATCAGAATTATCTCTTCTTAATTCATTTTCTGTTGGTTTTTATAGGAGACTACATTTCAAATGCTTTAACACATGTTAATGTTTATTTTGTGAGTCTCTCTTACGGCATTGAACACACAGTTGAATATTCGTATTCACACAAAATAAAGATACACGTGTTTGCTATACAATTGGATTAGTCAATGTATAACAGTGAGATGATCATGATAAGACCCCTTTGGGGGATTATCTTCGCTGTGAATTAGCTACAGTTCTTCATACGAAATCATCTACAAAAAACTTCGCTTCCGCAAAGCTTTGAGAAAAGCATCAATGCAATCTTCTTACTCGATCTCTATCGAGGATAGAGTAGAAGCTTTATAAAATCACAGGAGATAAAACCGGTATCCATCACTTTGAACCAAGACAAAAAAGACAATAAATCGCGTTCTTCCTTTGTATGCTAGTTAGCTAAGTGATTATGTTGTTTTCTCTGTGACGATTAGAGAACTATACATAGCCACCGTGTTAGCATTGAATGCAATGTAGAAACTTGTAAAGAATGTCATCTCGTGTGACATTTTGTAGCGCAAACGATTACAGATATTTAACATTTAAAACATATTCGTTTATATTAACATGTATATATATATGTCATTATTTTTATTTATACAAAATCTGAGACACTTGCATGTCGATGTTATCGATCAACAGCTGTTAGAAACTGATATCTTATCAGGCAAAATTAAAATATGTTCCTTACTTCATATCATATTTTGTCAAGGTGTAATGAGAGAGAAACGAAAAAGAAAAGAAAAAAAGAAATTTAAAATTGAGAAAGCCTCGTGGTTAGATTTTATACCGTTGAAAATCAAATACAATATAAAAAATATAGAATAATCTCGTTAAGGATAGAGAAAAGAAAAGAGTGAGGGAATATGGTGGGATAGAGGGGGAAGTAAAACATAAAAAGGAAAAATAAGTAAACAAAACCTCATAGCTAATGTCCGGATGTGTGTTGGTGGCTGGCATTGACGTGTCAATATCAGCTTGATGTTTCGATTGGAAGGACGACTATGATTTTTTTGTTTCTTTTACTTCCATAGTTATCATCTATTACCAACCGAATGGTTTTTCTCTTCACTTTAAATATATATATATTAAAAAAAATATGGAAATAGAAAAAAGAAAACAATAAAAGCATCAAATTTAGATATACAATCAAACACACAATGGAAGTCAAACATACATTAGATAAAATATAATAATTAATTCTAATCGTGCTTAGGCACCGATGTTTTTACTTGATATCAATCGCATCATAATCAGAAAGTAATCCGTAGTTACTATCATACAACCAATATCGCATTTTCATCCAAGTTGCTATCATAAATCTTTGTTCAAGTTGGTAATAAATCTAGATGTCGTAAAAGCATTTCAGCCAGAAATAGACGCTTTGAATTTTAACGAGAAACCCATAAATACTTGTAGTCAAATTTATAATTGCTGAAAATAGGCTGACCCAGATATGAGATATTATGATGAGAATGTTTTTGTGACCAAGTCGTAGTGATTTGGTTATGGATATTTCCAGTGTTGTGATGCGTTATAATATTTGTGTTATTGTTATGTCCCTTTTCATTTGTGAATGCAATAGTCTAATAATGTTCGGATACTTCATTAAGACACATTATATCTGATCAAAGAAGCGATGTCCGTTGAAGGCTTGGAACTCTGTATGTTTATTTGCCATGTTTTTGATTCATATTACTAGCTATCTCTTCCATACGTAGACCGAGAGTTTGGTTAATGTGGGCGCAATTGTACGTGAGGAATAGCAAGAAAAATAAAATTCCACGAAGTAATTAATTAAGAGTAACGGAAATGAATACTGGGACATATACTATAATCAGTAAATTATTTTTGGTATATAAATTATTTGTTGCAAGTATAATTTTTCATTAATAAAATGATTCAGTAAAATAGCTAACTTATTGCTTTTTAGTGCATTTAATTTTAGTAGTAGTGAATGTTTTTTTAAATTAAATATTCTTTCTAAATAATATCATGCTCTCATGAATAATTAATTAAAATAGTTGTCGTACTTTTTAAGAAAGCACAATGTTTTATAACTTAAATGAAAGCGCAATGTTTTATAACTTAAATAAAAGCGCAATGTTTTATAACATAAATGATAGCGCAATGTTGTGTAACATCAATGAAAGTGCAATGTTGTATAACATAAATGAAAGCGCAATGTTTTATAACATAAATGAAAGCGCAATGTTTTATAACATAAATGAAAGCGCAATGTTTTATAACATCAATGAAAGTGCAATGTTGTATAACATCAATGAAAGTGCAATGTTTTATAACATAAATGAAAGCGCAATGTTTTATAACATAAATAGAAAGCGCAATGTTTTATAACATCAATGAAAGTGCAATGTTGTATAACATCAATGAAAGTGCAATGTTTTATAACATAAATGAAAGCGCAATGTTTTATAACATCAATGAAAGTGCAATGTTGTATAACATCAATGAAAGTGCAATGTTTTATAACATAAATGAAAGCGCAATGTTTTATAACATAAATAGAAAGCGCAATGTTTTATAACATAAATGAAAGTGCAATGTTTTATAACATAAATGAAAGTGCAATGTTTTATAACAAAAATGAAAGCGCAATGTTTTATAACATAAATGAAAGCGCAATGTTTTATAACATAAATAGAAAGCGCAATGTTTTATAACATAAATGAAAGTGCAATGTTTTATAACATAAATGAAAGTGCAATGTTTATAACATGAATGAAAGCACAATGTTTTATAAAATAAATGAAAGTGCAATGTTTTATAACATAAATGAAAGCACAATGTTTTATAACATAAATGAAAGTGCAATGTTTATAACATGAATGAACGCACAATGTTTTATAAAATAAATGAAAGTGCAATGTTTTATAACATAAATGAAAGAGCAATGTTTTATAACATAAATGAAAGCGCAATGTTTTATGACATAAATGAAAGAGCAATGTTTTATAAAATAAATGAAAGTGCAATGTTTTATAACATAAATGAAAGAGCAATGTTTTATGAAATAAATGAAAGTGCAATGTTTTATAACATAAATGAAAGAGCAATGTTTTATAAAATAAATGAAAGCGCAATGTTTTATGACATAAATGAAAGAGCAATGTGTTATACCATAAATGGAAGTGCATTTTTTTAAAACATAAATGAAAGCGCAATGTTTTATAACATAAATGAAAGTGTAATGTTTTATAACATAAATGAAAGCGCAATGTTTTATAACATGAATGAAAGCACAATGTTTTATAAAATAAATGAAAGCGCAATGTTTTATGACATAAATGAAAGAGCAATGTGTTATACCATAAATGGAAGTGCATTTTTTAAAAACATAAATGAAAGCGCAATGTTTTATAACATAAATGAAAGTGCAATGTTTTATAACATAAATGAAAGCGCAATGTTTTATAACATGAATGAAAGCACAATGTTTTATAAAATAAATGAAAGTGCAATGTTTTATAACATAAATGAAAGCGCAATGTTTTATAACATGAATGAAAGCACAATGTTTTATAAAATAAATGAAAGCGCAATGTTTTATAACATAAATGAAAGAGCAATGTTTTATAACGTAAATGAAAGCGCAATGTTTATGACATAAATGAAAGTGCAATGTTTATAACATAAATGAAAGCGCAATGTTTTATAACATAAATTAACGCGCAATGTTTATAATATAAATGAAAGCGCATTTTTTATAACATAAATGAAAGCGCAATGTTTTATAACGTAAATGAAAGCGCAATGTTTATAACATAAATGAAAGCGCAATGTTTATAACATAAATGAAAGCGCAATGTTTTATAACATAAATTAACGCGCAATGTTTATAATATAAATGAAAACGCATTTTTTATAACATAAATGAAAGCGCAATGTTTTATAACATAAATAAAAGCAGAATGTTTTATAAAATAAATGAAAGGTCAATGTTTTATAACAAAAATAAAAACGCAATGTTTTATAACATAAATGAAAGCGCAATGTTTATAACAAAAATATAAGCGCAATGTTTTATAACATAAATGGAAGTGCATTTTTTATAACATAAATGAAAGCACTATGTTTTATAACATAAATAAAAGCAGAACGTTTTATAACATAAATGAAAGCAGAATGTTTTATAACATAAATAAAAGCAGAATGTTTTATAACATAAATGAAAGTGCAATGTTTTATAACATAAATGAAAGCACTATGTTTTATAACATAAATAAAAGCAGAATGCTTTATAACATAAATGAAAGCGCAATGTTTATAACATAAATGAAAGCACTATGTTTTATAACATAAATGAAAGCGCGATGTTTTATAACATAAATGAAAGCGCAATGTTTTATAACATAAATGAACGCGCAATATTTTATAACATAAATGAAAGCGCAATGTTTTAAAATATGAATGAAAGTGCAATGTTTATAACGTAAATAAACGCGCAATGTTTTCTTACATAAATAAAAGCAGAATGTTTTATAACATAAATGAAAGTGCAATGTTTTATAACAAAAATGAAAGCGCAATGTTTTATAACATAAATGAAAGCGCAATTTTTTATAATATAAATGCCTTTCTTTCTGATTGCGGACGGAGAGATGCTACACTTAAATCCTAGCGGATAGGGTCGAGAATCACAAGAATATATGTGTACCAAATATTAAAAAAATACCTGTTATTCTTATATTTCAAAGAGTATGTTTGTTAGTAGAGTTATTCATAACATATAACAGAATCCTCTAAATATTTCCGCTGGAATATTAGGAGGTTAAGATCGCATAAGCAATCATGTAAATGTTCATTAAAAGTCTTCAAATATTAACGAAGATTACATTATCGTATTAAGAGCTCTTAATAAAAAAAAATCGTCTACCAATTATTTCTATTTTTTAATGAGCTACTTATATTTTTTTCCCAGAATTTTGACTAATTGATTTATTTCGTCTTCAATTATTCTAATGAACACCGCAGGAAATATCATCACGTGTTATTTTCCAAGATGGGCCTTAAAATCACTACCATACGCTTGTAGTTCTTAAACCAATTGTTTGATTTTTTTGTTACTGTTCAAATCCAATCGAATAGACAGCAAAGTACATCAAGCCATGTAAATAGACAGTTCGAAAATATATACATCCACACTACGTCTGCATGTTTTGTCCAAGGCGATCTCGATTTTGGATACAATGGACATCGTTACCACAAATGGTAGGCTGTCGCACAAAGCATTAAAACCGACACAGAATGCTGGCCAACACCTCTAATGCAACTAAAGCAACCATAGTAAATCCTCCACTCGTTTCCGTGTAGACCACGACCTGGTTTTAGAGTGACCCCGCAATGTATATCCAGATACTTGTGTATGTTTTACGCCATAAACACGTCCGCAAAAATCCTCCGCAGCTCAAGTAACGAGCAATCACGCAAAGATAAGTGACCATGATCCATCATCCAACGCTCCTTTGAAGTGTTTGGTCGTTTTTAGTCTGACCACGAATGTCTGTAGCCTGTTCCACAGTGCAGCGAATCCAGCAAACAAAGACGTCTGCAGAACTGGTGTTATGATAAGACCACAAGGCATAATACTAATGTAGAGTACACAGATCATTTGCGTCGCAATTCTCTGAATTATGATTATTATTTCAAAACTAATCATTCACAAACAAGTATTTACTAGTGATCTATCGCTGCCTAAGAAAAGTTGTTTCACCTATAGTTTAAGAATCTGCTTGTCGTCCCAGACTTGCAGACTCGTTACTCTCTTCGAAAATTATTGTACCAAACATGGTATTATTGCAGTAGCCATTTTACAGATATTTATCGCTGATAGTGGTTGGTAGTTTTCTCAAAAATTTCAATGAATATAAGCCTCATCAATATTCCATTATTTTCGTCCACTTCCAATTGACGACTAAATAGTTATATTAATCCTATTATGTACCATGCTTTTCGACCTTCCACCGTCATTGTCTCTGTTGCGAAGCAATTTAGTATGTCTTGTATGGAGTGCTAAGTTATTGTATTTATCTTGTATCTATCCGAGTGGTCTACGATACCTTGCATTCGTTATGACATGTTTTCGCCATGTTTAACCAAATACCATTATAATTTGTCTTACATGTTACATAATCTAACTAAACTAGTGTGCCAATTTTGACTCAACATTATTATGATTATTTTGTATCTCCGTGTTCATTGCACTTTTCTTAGTATGCTGCCTGTATTCATCATTGTTTTCGTATGTATGTGTACTAGTAAGTTGTGTTACTAATTATCACTGGTCTTTTAACGTAGATTGTTATTTTCTCATTGCCTCTTCATTTCTAGAAGATGGTTTTCTTTTTTCCACTACTGCTTCCCCTTTGTGTTTTTACTGTATTGTTGAACGTTAAAAGTATAGCAGTAAATAGCGCTCCCAGAACTTTTGTTTTATTGTTTGGGAGCCATTAAATAAAGATGTGATTAACTGTTTATTCCAGAGAGTCTATAGTCGATGTTTTCTGAAATTGTAAATATTGACAATAATTCATTACGTATGATTACTTTACCACAAGTTGCTATTATACAGATAATTTTTATACATTTATATATATATATATATATAAATATATATACATATATATATATATATATATATATATATATATATATATATATATATATTTTATATAGGTTTTTAAAACTGAAAATTTCGATTAAAAAAATTGATTTAATAAATATTTCATTTGTTTAACAAAATCTCGCGTCATGTAAACTGAATTTAAAATGTAAAAGTTATCGTTTCAACGACGCTTCTAAGCTGTAGTATAATTTAAATCTCATTATCGTACACATGTGTTTCAGTGCGCTACACTACAGATCGGACACATAAAAACACACAATATCTTCATAACACCAGAAGATCGATCTTCGGTCAAGCCGTAAGACTTTGACTATGTAAAAAAGAAGAAACTAAAAATGAAAATATTGTATGTACCATGAATAAGGTTTTTAAAACCGAAAATTTGGATTTAAAAAATACCTTAATAAATATTCCATTTGTTTATCAAAATCTCGTGTCATGTTTGGTTCTAAAATGTCAAAATTATTATTCTGACGGCGCTTCTAAGCTGTAGTAAAATTGAAATCTCCCTGTCTCTCACGCACACACACACACACACATATCTATATATATATATTATTAAAAATAACCGACAATTTTTGTCTGGCTATTTTAGTGTTGATCCCTTCAATTTTCCGGATTAAAATCTTAATCTCGGAAGGAAATTGGCTGATGAAACTGCCATAGTGTACATGTTGGTCCAGAGTACTTTCTGACCCGTCTGGGTCCATCGTCAGTGGAATAATGACAAACAGGTAAAGACCTGGAGTGAGATTTATAATTAATTATGGCGGGAAAATTTAACTATGTTTATTAGGTATTATAAGCATTTAAGTATATTAGTGCTAGTGTTAAAATTAATCTTGTTAATAGCAGGTTTTTTAGTTTTAATGAGTAGAGCTTCTAGTATGTGGAGTTTTTGAGTATTAGTATTATGTTCTAGGATTTTAGTATTGTCTACGAGAAGTTTTCGGATTTGAGAGCGGGGACAGGAATGTTCATTAGTAAGGTGTATAGCTATAGCACTATTATCGGATAGATGCATGGTCAACCTCCTGGACAGAGTCGTGGTGGTCGAGCCAATATATACGTGTTCTTGTTGGTTGTCGGAGACACAGTCTCCCAAAGGACATTTAAACTCGTATACAAGGCCCGTCCTATCCAAGACTCTAATCGAGTGAGAAGAATTATTTGTAATAATAAGATTAGTAGTGTTAGTTTTATTGTAGTAAATAATTAGTTTAACTTTTTTATTTGGGTCGGTGGGAAGTACGTTTTTATTAATAATATTTTTTAAGACCTGTTCATCTGTTTTATAGTTATGGTGAAATTGGTTACAGTAAAATAGTTTGATAGTCTTGTTGAGTGGTCAGAAAGTACTCTGGACCAACATGTACACTATGGCAGTTTCATCAGCCAATTTCCTTCCGAGATTAAGATTTTAATCCGGAAAATTGAAGGGATCAACACTAAAATAGCCAGACAAAAATTGTCGGTTATTTTTAATAATACGTGTCTTAAAGAAAAAATGCTGCCTCGATACACACATATATATATATATATATATATATATATATATATATATATATATATATATACATATATGAAGACGGATACACACATAGTATATATCAATGGGAAATTAGTTAATGCCACAGTTGATAAGCAAGAACATGCTAGTAGAAATAAGTATACAAACAAGTTATTACAGTTGACTATGATATTTCGCTTGATTTGTTCAACGATATTCATTTTGTAACAACATATTTATTAAAAATAACTCGACATATTATACAGTTAAGCTAAATAGAAAACACGAGGAGAAAAGCGGTAGTAAGAGGAAAGAAAAAGGAAAACACTGCTGCATATGGTGTGTTCGGTACATTAGGATATGTAAATCCGGGAATGAGAAAGTGGCAGGTAGTGAAAAAGATGCATATGTGGGCGGAGGAGTGTAAAGAGAGGGGGAGGTAAGAGAAGAATAAAATAAAGCATGTCGATAAACAAAGAGAAGAAATAAAATTAATACATGAAATTTAAAACGTGCGGTTGACATGAAATTAAATAAATTTAGAACACGTGGGTGAAGAGAAAAATGAAATAAAATTAAACCATGTGGTAGAAAGACAATGTAAAATAAAGAAACATAAGACACTTAGGGGAAGAATATAGCAGTTCGAGATAAAAATATGAATACAGAGCTGTTGCGCTTACGAATTATCGTATATTTTCAAATTATTTTCAAAAAGGATAGTTTGAGTAATGGTGTTGGATATATGTAAATACTAGGTGTTTGTGCAGTGTTGATTTTGAATGGTAAAAGCAGACAAAATTTGGTTAGGCGTCGTAATCTTATATCGTCTATGTATTTTATAAGTTCAGATAAAGTGTGTGAACAATCATTGGAAATTACATAGGTCAGCAACGAATTAAAAGTGTCTAATAACCCTTACCGCTCTATGCTCATATCCTTATCCCGAACTTTATCGCATAAAATAATTGTTTCGTTTCAGTTTATTTAAAAAAATATTATTATTCTAGCTCGGAACATTGTCAAACTGGAAATCTTATCACTGAGTAACTTTACATCATCGGCTGGTTAGGTCCTCAATAAAAAAAAACGATATACATTTTCTATCATAACCAACTTTCAGATAACATATTAAAAATAAAATATTACTCTATTTATTTCTCATAATAACTTGTCATATAACTAGAGAAATACCTTAATTTCTAAAATCTATTTATGATATTTTTAAATGAAATGTTGCAAGTGCCGTTTTGTGTAGAATCCTAAACATATAATCGTGAATATTCGCTTATTCTTCAGGAAATTCTTACTTTTATTTCGAACACAAACTCAATGTATATGCAGCTATCTTTTCTAAAATATAAGAATCTTCATTTACATTTGTAAGAAACATTTAAATAATATCCAAAGTTCAAGGCTGGAGAGAAATATAGTAGAATGGAATGAAAAGGACCTGTGAACGTGGCTAGTTTGTCCAAACCAACATATCATTGCCCAATTGCCCATATACATACACTAATTTCTAACCATACATATGCATGTACATACATATACGTCTAACTGTTATCATAGATTCGCACATATTCACCTTTGATTGAATTGTGCATCTAATATATATTTCATCACTCTGTTGGTGAACTTATGGTCTCCACGTAGCTTATTTTGCGATGATCAAGAAGGATTTTGTGTGTAAAGAAAAGATGAAGGACACATTATTATGGGTGAATGGGAAAGCGAACCGAAAAACAAATCCTACAAACAACAATAGCATTTAGTTGATTGACAAGTAAAGGAAAAAATTTACATTAACGACACACAGTGTTTTTAATGAGGCCTTTTGTAAAGCTATTAGTTGCAAGGTATTTTAGAGTTCCTTTTAAGGAGTGACATGTTCTTTGTAAAAATCTATTTAAACTCGTGTTTCTTTGTGTGGTTATTTTAGTGCGTGAGCAATAGAAAGCATGTGTGTGTAAATGCTCATCCTTTCGAGGAAAAACACTTGTACATACTTTTAAGATAAGTGCGTATTTTTAAAATGCTATTTCTCCAAGGCCGAAGTGTGTGTTCGTCCAAAGTATTTCTTATTGAAAAAAAGGAGGAGTCAGCCACTACTCGTCCCTTTTATAGGGGTCGGAAGCTTTCATGACGTATCGGATTTTGATTGGCCGAGCTACACTGCTAATGTGTTTCCGCAAGACTTATTTGTTTCTTGAAAGTGATAAAGAAAGCGTACCTCAAACAACGCAGAGAAAGAGAGGGAGTAAAATGTAACGCCATTCTAGCGTTCGTATGGATAGCATTGTGGGTTCGTTACAATGCTTCTTTTTCGCCAGGCGTGTACGCTCTAGTTACACATATTTATTAACTATGGCTGTATATTTCTGATTGATTTTAATAAGTTTGAAGCTAGGCACGATCGAAGTTATTAAATGGCCCAATCGTGTGTCAATAGAAAAAGCTTGCCATTACTGCCTTGATGTTAAAGTATTGACTTTGTGTAGTTATTTTTCCAGATCATTCTCTTCTGCCATCTCATTCGATTTCATGCACTTTTTTCTCCGATGCTTTGCCGATTTATCTTCTGTTTTGACTCATGCGCATAACACGCACAATGGTAGACCATGTGCCTCTCGTATTCCCATTGTTTCTAACGTAAATGGAAGAAAACTGAATTCGATACGACGAAAGAAAAACACAAGTAAAAGCATAAAACCAAAACATATTGATAATCTATAATATTCTGAATTATGTTTTCGTTCGGTTAGCGTGCAAACACAAGGCTTACAGGAAAAGCGGTTTTAAATCTCTCTCTATATATAATATATACGCATGTACATTATGCATGTTTGAATATCTGATAGCCATATTACGTGCGTAAGACTTAGGAACGTGATATTTATTAACACCCCCAATCTTATCAAGATATATTGTATTCAGAGTATCTCAGACCGTAAAGATCAACAAGTCTCACGTCTTGACCTATTCCTGACCTCATTGCTGGAGACTTATGTGCTGAATACCCATAGCCTACTCTGTAATTGTTATCATAGTGTGCTAATGGTTGGTAACACAAGCCGATTAATCGTTACTCAAAATGACGCAATATTTTAAACAGATTGATTGTGATCCTATCAGATATAACATTAAAGACGTCCCGTAGAGTGAATTTCTTGCTGTCCCTCCTGATCAGTGCGCAAATCGGTTAACTAAATTCGCTAACGCAGACATTGAAGCTAATATTGCCACGCGAAAATACTATAGAAAACATCACAGTTCCATGATAGTTCATTTAGAACTGTGCAGCTGCTGTAGCTTAGAAGCAGCAAACATTCTATCAACTCAACATAAGGTAGCTACAAATATACATACATTTATAGTCACGAAATAAGTGTAAAACTATAATAGCTGCTATACAGAGATGTACTAAGCCATATGAATTAGTTATTCGTGATTTCTAGAAAATACATAATAGTGTGATGAACAGTTGACGTTTAACTCCACTTCGGACTCCACAAACCAGTACTTCCCAAATTTACTATTTCGAACTGAAGACCCATTTCATAATCTGATTATTCCTCATTATCAAGTCCAACATATCATTAAACACCTTGATACCTCAACAATAAATGCCTTGCTAAATCCTGCTTCCATGATAGCTGGAAAATTACCTTTGTGGTACCAGTGTTCAAGAATTCATGTGAAAAAAGTGATCCACAAAGTTACCGCCTCATCAGTCTACGCCCGTTCTTGACTAAAATAATATTTCTGACCATCAGTCTACCCCATTCTTACTACGGATATCCTAACTTTTTTCTCTGACCGCGTATACCACACACTGTATAAGTAATGCAAAGCTAGGGCGGTAGCGCTGGGTATATCTTAAGCCTTCGACAAGGTCATCTCATAAACATTACTTAATATGGTATTTCTGAACGAATAATACATATAGTTAGATTCTTTATAGATAAAAGACAAATCCAGGTTGTCCTCGATGGCTGACATAAAAACAGCATGAGATTAATGCGGGTATACAACAGGAGTCGATCCTGTTACCTTTATTGTTACGGATTTTTATAAACGCCCCCCCCCCCCCGATGTAATTATGCCCGATATAGGTATGTTTGCTGATGACACACTTCTCTACTCTCGACATGTTCATTAAAAAAATGAGCACATCACGAAGTCAATTGGTGAATACTTAGAAAATGATCTCCAGTCTGTAGTGCAATGGGAATATACAGCGTGATTCATAAGTCACTTAGCTATTTATTTTTGAAATTCTAAAGTTAAAAAATACGGTAATACAAAACAGAAAGTTTATTCAACAAATTCATTCATGGGAGTTTTAAACTACAGTAAACTTTCAAAATTTCCAGCTTCGTTCTGCATGCATAGCTCCATTCTTTTTTGCAAGAGATTTACGACTCTTTGTAGCATATTTGATAGATTATGGTGTTGTGCGAAGAAGGCTTTCTGTTCTCATCACGTTTCTATTGCTTAACAAATAGCAGTAATTAGAGAGTAAGATAACAATTATCAAAAGTTCATAGTATGTTTGTGCTTCATATGGTAATCATTTTAAATAGCTATGTGAAGTGATTCATGAATAACCCTGTAAATAAATGGTAACATGTACTGCTACTAAGAAAAAGCTCCTTTCTTTGAACAATTATAAGAAACCTCTTTAACCGGAGATTGCTATGGCAAATAACAACATACTTTAGAATCCAAGAAACTCCTCGGCCTAAAATTCACAGGTAACATGAATTGGAACTCATACATAGAAGATGCTACCATGGCTGCTGCAAAGAATGTGGGCTTTCTCTACAATGTAAGAAAACATTCCACACCTGTCAGTAACATATATATATATATATATATATATATATATATATATATATATATATCTACAAGGCAACATCCCTCCTATGAATAGAATAGTGTTGTCATACCTGGGCTTGTGCACTACAAACTAGTTTTTTTCTTCTGGGACAAAGTTAAAAAAGGTATGTAATCTAAAAGGACCAACACTATCTACCAACGCCAAGCCCCTGTCTAATGGCGCCAATGTGGTATCCCTATTGTAATACAAGTCATTTAATAGAATGGTCTCCGACGAACTTGCTGCTCTGTTGCCAATCAACGTGCACACACCCGAAAAACTCAACAATCAGTTAAATCCCATGCATCGCTGTCGAAGTCTCCATATTCCGAAGAACTTTTTACTCGAATAGCTTCTTTCCCCGAACTGCTAACCTTTGGAATTGCCTCCCTTCTCCACGTTTCCTAAACTTTACAGACATGCATAAATTTAAATGTAATGTTAACAGACATCGCGATGCTCAACTCCTCACTTATGATGTTCCCTTATAAATCTGGCTTCTAATCGACAGAAACCCTTTGCGTCTCAGTTGCAATGTGCTTTGTTAGGTGTCAGTTAAAGTGAAAACTAAAGGTAAAAACAACTCAAAAAAGAAGTACATACATAAGATTCCAAACGGCGACAGGGTGAAGATTTGTATATAAAATAAGATTAATTCAGAAATAATAGTTAAAAAGAAGTAATAAAAGTATTTTGGGGAAACTATCTGATGTAATATTTAACTAATGCGATATATATATATATATATATATATATATATATATCTTTCTCTCTCTCTCTCTGTCTCTCTCTCTCTATACTATATATATATATATATATATATATATATATATATATATAGTATTGATATTGGAAAGTTTCTGTTCAATGATATTTTGTTTTAATGGTTTGGATTAGAAGATAATAAAAATGAAAGATACCCACAGTTACTTAAGAAAAAAGAGTGTTCACATTACTATTGGCATGAAAAGCATATATTAATTTAGTATTTATGACACTAGTATGAACTAAATTATAAAAAAAGAATTGAAAAGAGTAGGGACATATGTTGTAAATCCGTATTAATATACATTTTACGCCAGAAAATGTTGCTATGACGAAATTTAAAAAAACTAAACAATTATTTTATACGAAAAAAGAATACTTGTTTTCCACATATGACGTATCCATAACGGTCTGATAAACACTATAAAACAAATGTACCGATCTGATAGATAGGATACCTAAACAATTTGAGTATTGTTCTTTTTCAAACACACATTTCCAAAATAACAGCTGTTTTTATTTTTGTTTTGACGTGTGTTTGGATATCATCCACCTTGACTTTACGCTCGCATCTCAACATAAGACTCATTACCTTTTGGCCTTTATTTTGTTTTTATTATTTTTTTATTTTATGTAAAATTTTCAAAGTTAAATGTTTCCGATAATATTTACAATTACATTGTCGGCTTTTCCCTATTCTATTATGAGAAGAGTTTATCTTTGAAAATCCATGGATTAAGGATATGAGGCTCTTTGCTCTGAACTTTTTATGTTCTGATAAATATTGTATCATTACAATTGTTTATTCTCATCTTTCACAACTAATATATATATATATATATATATATATATATATATATATATATATATACACACTAGTGAATATATGCTCCCTCCAGTCGCATTTTGCGAGGCTGGGATGAACAAACTACATACATTGATCACCAAAGGATGAGGTAATAACGAACATATACTAAATTAATCCTTAAAGGAAGATGTGATGTCTGGTAGGATTGTAGCATGACAACAATACAGATACTACAATACCTCTTCTAAAATAGAGAAGGTAATATCTGGGAAAATATCACCATACAAGGAGGAGGTAATTCCTGTGGGTATAGTATCATAGCAACAGAAAATATACTACACTACCACCTGTCCCCGCCCCTCCCCAAAAAAGGTAGTTCCTGGGAAGATGTATCATAAAAAGAACAGATACTACATTAATCCTCTCTCACAGTAGTATGTAAGACCTGAGAGGATTACCTCATTCCTCTTTAAAAAGAGGAGGTAATTCCTGGGAGGGCGGTTCTATGACAACAGAACCGATATTACACTAACGTATCCCCATTAAAAGATAATATAATAATAGATTTATACATTTTTCGGGGTGGGGGGGGTATCATTTATATATCCCTCGTCATAAAAACATTTTTTTTTATAGTTTATTGTCCCTTTTCCCTAAGATTCAACTTCTCATTTAAATTCAATGACTTTCTGTAAATAAATGTATTCATGAAAAATGTGTTCAACAGTTTGGAGATATTTTAAGTAGGAGTAAATGTGGTATCGTGGTGATTAATATGAGTTTAGTTAAGAGATAGATAGACATTTTATAACTTTGGACCAAGGATGACAGATGACCTCCATTTTCCCCATACCGTTGATGGTTTTGTGCCTTATTTGTTCGTTATTTAAATTTTCAGATTTTGTGCAAATAAATAATTTAAAATGTAGTATCTGTTATCAGCATCTCCTTTATTATTTTAATATCGATGAAACAATACCAATAATACGGCGTCATTAACAGGAGAGCGAGAGAGAGAGGGAGAGAGAGAATGAGAGAGAGATATTAGTTTATTTTCTTCAGTAAAACTTATCTCGCGTTTTTTTTTTTTACTTTAATCGGATATTTCGTTATTGTGTAAAATGTAACTCACGGTTTTTTTGGGTTGTTTTTTTGTAAGTTTCACCTCGATTAGTTGTTTCGGTTTACAGTGCGATTCATCTCGCGTGTGACAACAGTAATACATACATTCTCATTGATAAAAAAATAAATTACTATTCCCCCGGGTATCCCTGCTAGTTTAAAATAATAAACTTTCAAACAATTTTAATAATTCCAAATCATTTAAATGTGACTGAAAGAACAGAATGAAAGAAGAAACAAATTTGCCATTTCACTGGCAATTTAGAAAAACCGAGTCGGTCACTTTAAAGAAAGAGCGATCGACTCGATTCTTCTGAACTATTTGAACGACGTTAGAAAACGTTTGAACACAAATATTAAATAATTGCCAAGAAAAGAAAACAAGGCATTTGTTATATGAAATAAAATCAGTGGATTAAAAAACAATAACAAATAATAGTTTATTTATCAATTAACTGTAACACAACCAATATGCAAATTAGTTAACCATACAAATCTGATATCACACCTATATAAACTGTGTATAAAACAGATGGTGCGTCTATTTAGTAAGTTGAATTAATGAGGAATAGGCCGTTTTGACTTTACTGTTCGTTCGAGAAATGGGCCAAACTTTCGCATTTAGTCATTTATATATATATATAAGTAAATTATGGAAAAAAAGGTTATACCTTGATTTGTCTTGGCTCTGTCGAAGCTTGTTTTTGTCAAGCGAAATATTAGCTAAAAAAAATCAAGATGAAGAAAAAAAACGGAAGGTATTTTGAAATATTTTGTTAAATGTTTCGAAATATTTTAATTTTTTATTTTGATTTAATTACTCGCATCTAATACATGGTTTTTGAAGGCATTTTTGCCTCTATATTTATATTAACTTTCAAAAGATGCTTTATAAAATGAACTTTCCTAATTTATAACTCGCAGCGACCATGCGCAATCAAGTTCTATTCTATTTAAAACAGACATTTTCAACAATAATCCACAACACCGGACGTGACACTTCACCAACATCAGGAAGTAAATTATGGAAAAAAAAGGTTATACCTTTATTTGTCTTGGCTCTGTCGAAGCTTGTTTTTGTCAAGCGAAATATTAGCTAAAAAAAAAAAATCAAGATGAAGAAAAAGAAACGGAAAGTATTTTGAAATATTTTGTTAAATGTTTCGAAATATTTTTCTTTTTATTTTGATTTAATTACTCGCATCTAATACATGGTTTTTGAAGGCATTTTTGCCTCTAAATTTGTATTATATATATATATATATATATATATATATATATATATATATATATATATATATATAAATATATATATATATGAAAACAAATATTTATAATTATTTGTTGCCCCTACATCTAGGCCGGGTTCTGTAGTGAATAGTTTTACCACAACCGTAATCGTGGCTTCAATGCATGCTCCTTTCAGTAGTTAAACACTTTGAAGACAGCTGCCATTAAATAACTTTCGTCTCTCGGTGATGTACCAGGTTGTTGATAACGGCCGTGTTGGATAAGACGTCGGAATTTTAGTTTGAAACATGACTCGTGTTCCGGCGTTCGACCGGTATGAATACTCTTCTCTATACTGATGAAAGGATGAACGTACACGTATGTAAATAAAAACAAATATTTATAATTATATATAATATGTGTGTGTGTGTGTGTGCGCGTATGCATTAATTGGTGACAGTCGACACGAATTAATTCGTTTTTCAACGCGTACACGTCTTTACACAACTGTGTCTAAAAGGAGAATCTATTTTGACATCTACCAAGAAAAACTAAGGTGGAAAAAAAGGACCTTTTCAAAGTCATCACATGATCTTCACAGCTAATCAAGGCTTAATATTGGACAACTCAACACTTTCCCGTAAAAGTAAGTCCTTCTGCACTTGAACTATTTCTGATTTATTACCAGACTTAATTAGTAACCTTTCACTTTTTCCATAGTTTTCGAATTCTATAGATTCAACAAAAAGGTGACGTTTGAACTAAAAAAACTTCCGCAATAAACAACGAACACTAACTTATATTTATTTCCTTTAATTAATTGCAGCGATAAACAAAAAATCACGTTTCAGACTAGATTCTCTTTTTTCAATTAAAACAAAAAAAAATATATAACTGTAAATTAATTTTCTCATTGTCCAAACAGTTCTGATCTTATTGACACGAGAGACTCGTAAATATCAAAGTAGTTTCTTTCTTCAAAAATACACCATTCCCATAACAATGGCAGAACTTTGTCTATTTCGGAAATATTTTTTCACAACTTGTTTTATAATTGGATCAAAATGAACGGTTAATGACCTTACATTATTACAGTCTATGAATGTGAGTGTTTTTCCCACCTCGGAAATACAATGTGGGTAAAAATCTTACACTATTGGCAGAGCTGAACCTCTTATTTGATGCATGCTATCACATGAGAGACGCTGTTAAACGGCTCGATAGTTAATTTCCTGGTAATTGGTGTATTGTGTACTCAGTGTGTGATTGAACATGCAACGAATTCGAATCATAAAATATGCGGGTGCTAAGTGGAGTATAACACTGTGAAACTAACAAATAAATTCGCTTTGCGAAAGGTGAAGTGCTGATCCCTATACTACAGTAAGCGACGATTCACTAATGTTCTATGTGTCTGCATGAAGTTAAACTATCAGGAACTATAGTATATTCCGAGGCTGTATCTCAAGCCATACATATATATTCGGTTAGAAGAAGTCCTAAACTATCATATTTACACGCTTTTTCACAGTCCAGTGTCTTGTATGAGCTATAAGGTACCAGTAAAAACAACCAGAGCTGCTGAATTGTGCAGAATATCGAAATACTATTATATTGTTCTTATTATATTCGATTACTTTTCAAATATTTACTTTTAGTTTTCTGTTATTATGTATTTTCTGTGTTAAGTGTTAATTATATAAACGATATTGGGTTATTTCGAGATTGGGTTGTGTTTTTCCTTGATGAATATTTTTTTTTAATATTAATTCATTTAAATAAAAAGTGTTACCGTCGGTGATAGCATCATAATTCTATCTTCATCTAAATTTATGGAGAAGAAAGACATGTAGCTACTCTACCTGATGAAGAGATGATTTCTCAACGTAACAATAAATCGTTTATACCCTTATACATTATGCTGGTACAGCCATTTCTTGAGAATGTCATTCAGGCAAAATATGCTGATCTACAAAATGATATGGTAGAGCAGTTGGCAGCCATAATGTTAACGGGACTCTCGACGTAAACCTACAAAAAATGTACTCCAAAGATCAAATATGTTCTCACCTTAGCAGCAGAGGATGCGAGGAAACTTGATTCTGATGTATAACATTTTCAACGGTAATTCAATTAATGATGTTTTGCCAATGCCGTTTACACCTGGTAGCCATTGTCGTGACTTTCTCTATATAGCGTTTTTCTATTGAGCTGGAAACGACGATGAGAACATATTATTTCAAGGTGATTTTAACTCAAACCGAGAGTCGCATTTCTCACAGAGATCCGCAAAATATGAACAACCGTCGTTTTCAGCTCATATTATTTCGAGGTGATTTTCACCTAAGCCGAGAGTCGCATTTTCCGCAGACATCTGGTAAATATGAACAAACGTCGTTTTCAGTTCAATAGATGAAATCCATATAGAGAAAGTCGTGACAATGACTACCATATACAGGTTTAAACGACAGGGCAAAACATTTCGACAGTATTTTGATGTAAATATCTTTAACCGGTCTCTTAACATAGCTTGTTGCTTGTTGCTATTTACGGTAAAATAACTTTTCCTTACTGTGATTTAGTTCATCTAAGAAAATGTAATGTCCGTATAGACGGGTGTCTTTAATAAATATGCAGTTTTTCTTTTGAACATCAGCTTCGAATAATAAGATGAAACAAGTAGTGGCAATGTCATATACGTATAGCCTCTGTGTGTGTGTCTCTCTCTCTCTCTCTCTCTGTCTCTTATCAAATATAGAAGCCGAGGAAAAAAACATGACATCAGAAAAAATAGGAACAGAGAAGAAACACAATGGAAAACATATGATATTTTAACATTAATTCTCTCTCCATTCATTCAGTTGTTGGTGTCCTGTTATTTCTTCAGCTTTCATATTAAACGCATATATATATATATATATATATATATATATATATATATATATATATATATATATATATATATATATATGTGTGTGTGTGTGTTAAAAATGACAAACGGAAAACAGGTTAAAGTGCAGGAGATAAACAAAAACACGAGATTTGACCGGATTCGTTCGTGTATGCGGACGTCTTCAGAAAAAGTGAAGATTTGGAAATAATTTTATTTTGAAGGCACACACATGGGATGAGGAAAGGATGATCTGATTGGACCATATGAGAAGACATTAAGTGACGTTGAAATATGACAAGTGGGTGACAAATTCTTCTTATTCTCATTTTTATATTTTTATTTATTTTCTTTTTCTTTTTTTACTTTCACACCTACTGGGCTAGTATGTGCGAGGTGGTAGGGGAAGAGGGCAAGGCGATAAGAGGGAAGAAGACAGAGGAACTGGCCAGCATAAACAACATATATATATACACATAAATTGGTGTCACATATTTAAATAGCATAATTATTAGACTGAACAGCAGTAGAACAAAGGGCAAATTTTAACTCCACCTAAAATATTTGGTATTCAGAAAATTCTATTGAAGCGAGGTCGTGTAATAGTGTAACATCATTGAGTGTGTCAATTCGTACAAACATACAGCGCTACAAAAATATTCGTAGTTCGCTAGATTAGTAATAATGCATTATGTGACAAGTATACTAATATATATGTATATATATATATACATACACACACACATATATATATATATATATATATATATATATATATATATATATATATGATTATTTTTATTTACACAGACATGTACGAAATCTGCGACACTGGCATGTCGATGTTATCGATCAACAGTTATTATATAAACTGAGATCTCATCAGGCAGAGTTAGAATCCGATCTTAACATCAGATCCTATTTGGAGAGAATGAAATGGAGAGAAAAAAAGAAGAAGAAAAGAAATTTAAGATTTCAGAATTTAGGGAGTCACGTGGTTTAGGACGGTTAAAAATCAAAAATTTGGATTTCATCTATTTTGTTTTCATATTTACTTTATTTAGTTATTTGACCTCATGATATAAGCCTTGTCAGAATAGCCGAGAAAAATTTAGACGATACCAAACATAATGATTATGCATATATATACATCTAAACGCGGAGAAACTTCTGACTCTGTCTAAGCGAATATAAATACACCTAATCTTACATAAATTGTGTGTGATTCTAGAATTTTACTAAATAGGGAATTTTCGATTCTAAAACTTAAAGTACGCATCTCAGGAAAATTGTCTTACAGAAATACATAGGTTTTTAATAATTAGAAGTATACTGTAATTCTGAAAACTGTTCGCAGACTCAGATAACATATCTTAAATGTCTACAATCGTTGATAATTTCTGATTTCGACCCGCACAGGAAGAGGGTAGTATAATGAACGTAATTTTCGCTGCTATAGTTCGGGCAAGCATACATAGATTTATACATACACACTTTACGGCAATTTGAAAACAATGTTTCATGTGGGATAACCAAATCTAAACAGCGTTTAACATGGTCAATACGATATTTATTATCTAAAGCCTGGGTTGGTTATAGTATAAGTACAAAACAGTAGTCGGCTCTTTAAGAAGATCAAAAAGATAAATGTATATGTATGTACATATTTATTTTCATAGTCTTCCGATGCAAGACTAGGTATTACCCAGATGTGGTTTGTTTAATCTTTGGTGAAATGGTGAATTGTAAAGAGGCTGAAAGATTGTTAAGCATAATTTGTCCGACAATCTTAAGTTATAAAGGGGAATGTTTTTGTACTGTGATTATTCACTTTCTTGATGGTTTTTGTATTTAGGCAATTTGCTATTCAAGCCGCAATATCAACAAGTTTAACAAATAATAATACTTTCTTTTCAAATGATAAATGTTTTATACTTAAAAGTTTGACATTTCAAAGGTCATGGACGTTATTCTGTTAAATATTCCTATTATCAAAATATATGTTATTTTAAAACAATCCCGGGACGAGTAACCGAGTTGCAAACATCTGCTCTCATATTAAGTTGTGAAACATTTATTTAATGGTCAGAAAAAAATAGTCATATTTTTACAGAGAAAATGCGGGGAAAATACAATGAATTAATACGAGCACTTTGTGAGACACATGAGCGAACATCTGTGTAACATGCTAACAGTGAAAACCATGCAAATAATTTATATCCACCCATTATTATATAGACAATATTATCGTTTTTCACCAGTCATAGTACTGCTCGAAAGTGCTATGAGTTGTATACAAAAAGTAACGATACTTTGACACAACTGATTCCGTATTGTTGGCAATGCTTTCCCTTATAAAACTAGATACTCACAGGAAGGATTACGTGATGGTTGTCAACATTGTGGAAGAATGTATTGCGATGAAACCTCAATGAAAGAACAGAGTTAAAAACAGTAACCACTTTACCATGATCCAATGTCTTTGGAAGGATGAGGTGTTTCATCAAAATGATATTCTTACTTAAATTCTAAATAAATACTTGGAAAATGTTCCTAATAACTTATCTTCTTCAATTGATTTTCCAGCTGTGCTGTTCTCATATAAGAGTTGTTTCCTCTTTATTAGTAAATTCGGTATAACGGAATCTTACTTAGATGTTAATTTATATATATACAATTATGTTGAATTTTACTGCAATGGAATATTGGCGAATGCCTATTTTAGTGTTGACAAATAATTACAGTGGTAATCTAGTGCCTGACTGCATCCATAATTACGCTACATTTTACAAAGATAGTACTTCATATTTATTTAAGAAAATTAGTCTCAATTTGCTTGAACATTTACAAAGGAGTGTATTAAATACATTAATATAAACAGGCTCCATTAACATTGACTGGGAGAAATGTCACATGAATCGAACGAACCAATCAATCATTTACTGAATTGATAAAGTGTGTACATCACAGCAACATTTAGAGAGTTGAATGGAAGATAGAGAGATATATCTAATTTATTTAAATTCAAGAATTAAACAATGAAAGGAAGAATATATCAAATGTCGACTTCGAAGTAAAAACGTATGCTGATATTGAATTATGTAAAACGTTTTGTATTCGAACTCTTAATTTATTTATTTTCATTTTCATAACGATTGTGATGTATTGCTACTTGTCATTGAACAAAAGAAAGTTATGACTTTTATTATTTATGATGTTCATATCAAGTAGATTACAAAATAAACTAATCTAGTATAGTCGAATATTATTTTAAACGAAAAAAACGAGAATGCTTTAACAGCAGTTTACAAAGTTTAAGTTGGTATTTCAGCGTTTGCATGAATTAGAAATTAAAGCAATTCGAATAAGAATTGCATGAACATGAATCAGAAATGAAGTAATTGGAATTAGAATTGCATCAACATGAATTAGAAATGAAAGTAATTCGAATTAGAATCGCATGCACATGAATTAGAAATGAAAGTAACTAGAATTAGAATTGCATCAACATGAATTCGAAATGAAAGCAATTCGAATTAGAATTGCATGAAAATAGAGTAGAAATCCATGAAAATGAATAAGAAATGATAGTAATTCGAATCGGAATTGCATCGACATGAATTAGAAATGAAGTAATTCAAATTAGAATTGCATCGACAAATTAGAAATACAAATTCGAATTTGAATCGCATGAACATGAATTAGAAATAAAAGTAATTCGAATTAGAATTGCATCAACATGAATTAGAAATTAAAGTAATTTGAATTAGAATTACATGAACATGAATTAAAATGAAACTAATTCGAATGAGAATTTGATAAACATGAATTAGAAATGAAAGACATTCGAATTAGAATTACATCAACATGAATTAGAAATGAAACTAATTCGAATTAGAATTGCATCAACATGAATTAGAAATGAAAGTAATTCGAATTAGAATTACATGAACATGAATTAAAATGAAAGTAATTCGAATTAGAATTACATCAACATGAATTAGAAATGAAAGTAATTCGAATGAGAATTTGATAAACATGAATTAGAAATGAAAGACATTCGAATTAGAATTGCATCAACATGAATTAGAAATTAAAGTAATTCGAATTAGAATTGCATCAACATGAATTAGAAATGAAAGTAATTCGAATTAGAATCGCATTAACATGAATAAGAAATGAGAGTAATTCGAATTAGAATCGCATGAAGATGAATGAGAAATGCAAGCAATTCGAATTAGAATTGCATGAAAATAGAGAAGAAATCTATGAAAATGAATAAGAAATGATAGTAATTCGAATCGAAATTGCATCGACATGAATTAGAAATGAAGTAATTCAAATTAGAATTGCATCGACAAATTAGAAATGAAAGTAATTCAAATTAGAATTGCATCGACAAATTAGAAATGAAAGTAATTCAAATTAGAATTGCATCAACATGAATTAGAAATGAAAGTAATTTGAATTAGAATTACATGAACATGAATTAGAAATGAGAGTAATTCGAATTAGAATTTGATTAACATGAATAAGAAATGCAAGCAATTCGAATTAGAATTGCATGAAAATAGAGTATAAATGCATGAACATGAATAAGAAATGATAGTAATTCGAATTAGAATTGCATCGACATTAATTAAAAATGAAAGCAATTCGAATAAGTATAACATCATCATGAATTAGAAATGAAACTAATTCGAATTAGAATTGCATCAACATGAATTAGAAATGAAAGTAATTCGAATTAGAATCGCATGAACATGAATTAGAAATGAAACTAATTCGAATTAGAATTGCATCAACATGAATTAGAAATGAAAGTAATTCGAATTAGAATTGCATCAACATGAATTAGGAATGAAAGTAATTCGAATTCGAATTGCATCAACATGAATTCGAAATGAAAGTAATTCGGATTAGAATTGCTTGACATGAATTAGAAATTAAAATAATTCGAATATGAATTTCATGCATATGAATTCGAAATGAAAGTAATTCGAATATGAATTGCATGAACATGAATCTTCTTCTTCTATTATATAAAGGCCAGTTGTCTGTCTGTCTTTCTGTTTGTCTGTTTGTCTGTTTGTTTGTATGGCCAGCTACTCCTCAAAAACTACTCGGCAAACTGTCGACAAGTCGACATCTTTAGGACCGGACGACACATGGGAGCATAATATCTCAAAATTACAAGCAAACAAATTTTCGCTAGGGGCCTTCGACGGCGGGTCTGGTTTTTTCAAGCTATTTGATTGTTATTTACTAGTAATTTGGAAATCAGCCAATGTAATGCTGACTCACAGAACACCCCCCCCCCCATAATCACTTGCCGGATGTACCCGGTCTTGCCCTAAATTCTGTCTGGTTATATCAGGTCATCCCATAACTTCTGTCCGGACGTATCAATAAGAGTGAAACAAGGGTTGCTCAATCACATCCGCATCTAGCAACCTAAACTTATTTCTTTTAAAATAAAAATAATTTGTTGGGGGAGGCGGTGGGAGAGTGTTTTTGTGCGGGTGGGGGGGGGTGGAGGAATTATCAACATCTTCATCCTGCAGTACAGGCATCGGGGGCGAGGGTGCTTCTGCAGTATAGGAACCAGGGGGGGCGCTTCTACAGTATAGGACCAAAGGGCTTCTACAGTTTAGGGACCAGGGGGGCTTCTACAGTATAGTGACCAGAGGTGCTTCTACAGTATAGGGACCAAGGTGCTTCTACAGTATAAGAGCCAGCACCGGGGGTGCTTCTACAATATAGGACCATGAGTTCTTCTGCAGAATAGGGACCATGGGTGCTTATGCAGTATAGGGACCAGTGGTGCTTCTACAGTATAGGGACCAGTGGTGCTTCTACAGCATAGGATCCAGCACCGGGGGTGCTTCTACAATATAGGACCATGAGTGCTTCTGCAGAATAGGGACCATGGGTGCTTATGCAGTATAGGGACCATGGGTGCTTCTACAGTATAGGGACCAAGGGTGCTTCTACAGTATAGGACCCAGGACCGTGGGTGCTTGTGCAGAATAGGGACAAGGGGTGCTTATGCAGTATAGGGACAGGGGTGCTTCTACAGTATAGGAACCAGGGGTGCTTCTACAGTATAGGACCCAGCACCGGGGGTTCTTCTACAATATAGGACGATGGATGCTTCTGCAGAATAGGGACCATGGGTGCTCATCCAGTATAGGGACCAAGAGTGCTTCTACAGTATAGGGACCAGGGGTGCTTCTATAGTATAGGACCCAGCACCGGGGGTGCTTCTACAATATAGGACCATAGATGCTTCTGCAGTATAGGTACCGGGGGTGCTTCTACAGTATAGGACACAGAGGCTTCTGCAGTATAGAGACCGGGTGTTCTTCTGCAGTATACGGACCATTGGTGTTTCTGCAGTATAAGGACCGGGGGTGCTTCTACTGCTTCTACAGTAGAGGACCCAGCCCCTCGAGTGCTTCTAAAGTATAGGACAAGGAGGCTTCTGGAGTCAAGGTACCTGGGGGTACTTCTGCGGTATAGCCACCGGGGGGGCTTCTTCAATATAGGACCCAGAGGCTTCGATCTTGTCCGGGAGAAAAGTGATAAATGTCCTAGATAGAGCTACTGTAGTGTTTCTCTTCGGACTATTGTGCAGATGAAAAGGAGGGGGGTCGGTAAGAGTGATTTTAGTAGTGCTCTGGAAGCGTCCATGATTTTCTAAATACTCGGCGTTGTCCGGGAGAAAAGTGCTCAATATCCTATTTTGTTTGCGGAGAGGAGGAGGGAGAGCCCCGGGCAACGCTGGGTTAGAAATAAAATAACATATGAGAAATAAGAGGGATGTATCTTTTACCCTCTATGTGACTAAAATAGGAGCATGTAAAAATATTTAAGAGCAACTATTAAATGAACCCAAGTTCAATTTAGTTTACAAAAAATATCTTATTAAAATGACACTGTTGTCATCTACTTTTTCGAGTAAAGATACGCGGATCGTTTCACGCATGAATTCCATTCTCAGGTCATATTATACGGTGTCTGCTCAGGCGCTAATGTAAAATATTATCCACATATTAACTTGATTAATGATTAATATTGCTTTCTGATGTGCCAGCATATATTTATCATATACTCAATGCATACCTGACTTTGTGATATAGCTAGTTTGTTTCTGATGAAAAAAAGAAACCCCAACATGATTTTAAAACTAAAATGGATTTTTATTTTTTGTATTTTTACCCATAATATCTTAAGTTCGTTCATATCTAATTAACAACTATGTAACTAACTATTTTAAAGAACAGATTGAGCGAAAAGAGTGTTACCGTCACAATTTTCGTAAAGGTTATTTATGAATCAGACTCATATCATGATTTTACGTCCGTGTTCAGATCATGTTATTCTGATAAGCCTGTGGTCGTATTTAATGGACAAAAATGAGCGTTTCCCAGAATAGTCTATGTTGTTGTTCTACTCATCTTAAATTCAAATGTATGCTCAAATCTTAATGACCTTTTGTAGATTCCTCTGAAACATCTGACACCAGGAATAGCCTATTTTCGAAAAGAAAAATCAATATTAAAACCTGTCACTAGATGCATAAGCTTAACGTCTTTCTTCTAAGTATCGACATATACCCTAGTGTAGATTAAATGATATTTGTTTCTGATAAATAGAAAACAACGAGTTTAATCGTAACCTGTAAGGTACATTTCTCACACCTGCTCAGAAAACCTGTACATTCCGAGATGAATGTTTCGGTACGATCAGGATATAAACAAAAACACTAATTTATTTTTTCATTTGTTTTATTTAAAGACGAGTTCATATTTTACTTCTAGATAAATGTGACTCTTAGGATATTTTTTTATTGGATCAACATCTCAAAGTCATCCGTAGTGTCTGGCGGCGTTTCCTTACTGCACCAAAAGGAATTGATACTACGAAGTAATCGATACATATTCCTCTAAAACTTATATTTATCTCCTATTCGAATATAAATTGTCATTGACTTCAAGAGAATCTTATTTATAGGATGCGATATCAAGTGATAAGTTATTAATATAACATCATAAACTTATCACCCCCTACGTAGATCCGAAATATTTATTTGGCATCAATTTTATGTAGGTGATATACACACCTTTAGTGTCATGTCCGCCTGCTATTTATATTGATTGGAATTCTATCGTCTTGCATAACTTGCTTCAGACTACGCTTACTAGAAATCGTGTGTGTGTGTGTGTGTGTGGGCTTGGCTTCTTTAAGGCTATTGGTCAGAACAGTATGATAACTTTTGGCATATACACATAACACATATCTATTCATAAATATATAGATATGACACAGATCTATTTATGAATATATGCAAATAACACACATATGTCCATAAATATATATACATAATGTACTTGTATTTATGAATTTATAATTTCTATGTCTATCACGTAAGCACATACAGCATTAACAAAGACCCAATAGATGTTATATTTTTCTCAAATATGTTTTATTCTGTAACATTAACAATTTGTTACTTCCGTTCACCCTAAACTATCATATTGCCACTGCAGCGTAATATGCTACTGTTATCAGGGCCATATTTATAAAAGAGATCTTAAAGTGAATTTTATGCATCCATGATTGTTCATATTACATTTAAATTTCTGCATATTGGCACAGTCCAGCAAACAAGGAGCGGGGAGTAAATTCTAAAGGCATGCAATTCAGATGTAACATTTTCAGGCATTTGATGAACTGTACAGTAAAGAGATGGTATTTAGCTGCTAGTCGAGTTGATCTGAGGTAGTTACAGTGACAGCATAAAAGTGCAGTAAGTTCTTAGGAGCACATTCCGCGGAGGTAATTATAAAATAAGCAGAAGGACACAACATTGTTGTAATGGCACAGAGGGTAGTTGTAATGAGACATGTGAGGCCTATTTAGTTAACTACTAGATACTATTTTTTTAAATCTTGGCCAGAAAGAGTGACTAATGGTTGGTACACTAGCCCAGATGTTATCAACATACTTCAAGCATTGGCGAAAAATGGGACTATTTATATAAATTATACTGGACGCTGTGATAAGTCTTTGAGCTCGGTAGAGGAAGCCATTTCTTGCATCAGACTTTGCAGTATATTCTATTGATTCTAATTCATGTTGCCTAATTAAATAGGAACACTTATTTCAATATATATATATATATATATATATATATATATATATAGAATTATAAAAAGAAAAACTATACACACATTAAGGTTGTACACATAATAACTTATTTCGACCCCTTTAATTAGGTCTCCTCAGATGTATAGACAACCACGTCAAAAAAACCAACCTTGGTTTTTTTGACGTGGTTGTCTATACATCTGAGGAGACCTAATTAAAGGAGCCGAAATAAGTTATTATGGGTACAACCTTAATGTGTGTATAGTTTTCCTTTTTATAATTCTGTTTTGCTCTGTTTAAATTACATTGAGCTCTGTTATTCAGATTCTCTACACAAAATTGAAATCTACACACTATATATATATATTTATATATATATATATATATATTGTGTTACTTGGTAAACGTAGTTTGACAATAAAAATACATGCATCTTGATCACAGTCTCTATAGATAAATAATCCTTTTTACTTTATTTTACACTCCTGTCTGATATTTAAAAGTAGTTTTTTATATATGAAATTAACAATATTAGATTTCATGAAGGGGGTAAGTTCAATTAGCTTTATTAGGGGGTAAGTTTAATAGCTTAATAAACTAGTTTGAGGGACAGCGATTTACCTCATCGAAAGTACAATTAACAGATCGTTGATTGATCGATTTAGTAAGGTTATATTTTAAAATAGTTTATTGAACACTTACAACATTGAACTTATATGTGACGGGTCGTTACCTACAGTTCGGATAAAAAATATCTCTGTAATCATTCTTTGATTTATTCTGGTGGTCTAGTCAGAAGCAACTTCAGTTAGTTTAATACAGTTAAATATGTAGTTTTTATTTAATGTCGCCTGCCTTGTTTTTTTGCATGATATGACATCGTTTTGAATAGCGGTTGAGACTAGTTCGCTGATACCGATGCCAAAAGAAGAACACAAATGAACGTGTCTTACATTCGGATAAACACGTCTTATGGAATACTCATCACGAGGCATGTAAGTAGTATTCAAGCTCTCATAGATTATTTAATAGCTAAAGTAGTCTAAAGCTTTAATACTGAAAATTAATGCCAAACTATAATCGTGAAAACGTGTGAAAAACGATGTCAGTTATAGAAAAACTTCGTTAATTTTTATAAGTCATTCCAGTAAGACTCTATTTACTTGCCTCAACACAATGAAAACTTTATTTATGTTTTTGTTGAAGATTTATACGTTATAGAATCACATTTAGAGAAATGGACAGGAAATTGCAAGTCGTCTCTCGAGGCTCGATCCTACAAGTATGAATCCTGAAGTATCGGGACTGAAGACTCCGGTCGTTTATAGTGAGACACGTCGTAAAATGAAACGACCGATTTGTGAGCTGTATTAGTCGTATTTTCTGGTTTCGGCTAACTAAGTTGCAGTACCGAGATTGACAGCGGATTCGGAATTATTGACAGCGTGGAAGAGTCGAAACAAATAGTCATCCCTATTTAATTAGAAATCTAGATAGAAAATCAACAGTATATAACTATATTTTAACATTACTAAATTGGTGTTATTATACATCTATTAATAACCAATGCAATCGATCGGAAGGTAATTTAGCTATATCTTTATAGATTAAAATGAAGATTGAGTTTAACTGGCTAAGAAAAATATATTTCCATGGAAATGAAGCCAGGAAACGTGATAGTTCATAAATAAAAAAAATTCCAATATGGATCGACTGAAATTTCATCTTGTTTGAATAGAGTATTACAAGTGTGGTTATTGGCTGTGATAAGGTCACGAAGCATGAGATTGCCTTTCGTGAATTCATTGCTCGGACGTGAATTTCGCACTGTTTTTCTTATCAAATTGCGACTTCTACCCTTCACTCACTTCACACGCTAGATCGATAAAGGAAAAGGAAATAAAGTCATCACGTGCGATTGCCAAAAGAACAAAAGAAACAATTCAATACTTTTTTTTTTAGATGCATTCATTTAAACTTCGCATTTTACAATGAAAAAGTATTTCTAACTTTAAAGCGTGAAAGACCACGCGGTAAATTCTAGTTTAAAATGAGACTTCATAGATAAACGAAAAATGCTATTTTAAACTTAAGTCTTACAAATTAACAAAAATTTCATTTATACCTTTTCAAATGTAAGCATTTCAGATCGACGTAAAGGATGCTTAAACTAATTCGTGACGGACCGACAACTATTCCATGTCAAATAGACCGAACAACGGACAGGACTTTGCAAAACATCTAGGACGCATACAAAAAGATATGCCCATTAAGATTGCACGTTTATCAATGTAAATGCTATTTAAACATGACGCGTGACGCACACACTGGCCATCAGGCGGCAATAGCTTTCCGAAAGATGCCAAGACGCAGGTTTAGACATTGATTTCTTTTGTAATGTTTCCAATTTTTTGGGTTCTTCAACGTGTCCCTCCCCACGCACCGACATTGGAGCGTGTCACTTTCTCTTTTTACCACCCAGAATGGCTGCCTCTTCTTATTTGCCAAGTGTTCCTTTTAATCCTTTTTGCATACAAGTCTCCACGTGCTATTCAAATTTCTCATTTTCTCTCCTATCTTCTCCTCATCTCACTCCCTATCTCTCTCTCTCTCTCTTACTCTATCTCCCTCTCTCTCTCTTTCTCTCTCTCTCTTTCTCTCCTTATCCCTCACTCTCTTTAGATATTTTATCACTTTTTGTTTTCGGGCAATTTATAGTTATTGTTGGCAGCCCATTCAATCACTTACTTCACTCACATTATAAATCGATCCTTTCCAAGCAAATCTACACACGTTCCCTGAAGCTTAAAATAATAACTTCGTACCGACGAGAATCGCACCAACTAAAATCATCATAATAGCGCACGTATATAAGTATTTAAGCAAGTATTTATAATCACGCGATTACATACACATGCATCATTCAAATTAACGTTATTCATTAGCTGTCTTCAGAATATTGTTCTAATCAACGACAATGTGTAGACGTATACTACATTTCGGCCGATAGGCGCCATAGTGCTCGTACGATGTCGTCTTCGTTTACGACGATACAAACCCGTATTTACATATAACTGCTTTTACTTATTTGTGTATCACGAATAACTGTTGATGTACATGTATATTTTTAGATTAATGAACTATCGTGCCCTCGGATATGCGGAATCGCGTAGAGAGTAACATAGATGTTCTTAAAACATGTATATATAGACGTCTCGTTCCGTTTAATTCATAAAGAAATAAGGATGACACACCAGCATATGTTGAGTGAAATATAAATGGATCCTTAAAAGTAAAATACTATGTTAGCATATTTGTATCTATGTTTGAAATATAATACCAGATTCATCCAACCGATATATTTTAGCAAAGAATATCCGGAGTGGTGAATCATAATCCGAAACTTGCCAAAAAGAAAATGAAATACCAAGAGGAAATAAGCAGCGTGCTGAAGACCTGGATTGACAAGATCATCGCGGACGCCACTACGTCATTCAGCAGAACCATGCTTTTGAACACAAGGCCAAAGACGACCCATGTGTTGCTTCTCAACAACGTACCACACCACTGGTCATCGGACTTGTGGCCGTCTTTCTCACCTTACTGAAACTCCCTTTTCTTTTGGGGCGGGATTAATGCTAATATCAACAAGCACGCCAGGAACGGTCGACTCTGAAGGATGCCATCATATAGGCGTTAGCTGCTATAGACTTTAGATTGTCATATCCGGCGGTGGCGGTTAAATAAATAAATAATGTGGTATGTAACTCTAACTGTTGCTAAATAAACTCTCAGGTCTCTGCATATACACCTGTTGTTCTTATTGTCTATTACGTATTCTTATTGTAAAGTGTCGTATTCAGTAGCAATATCCTGTATATACTATTTAAAAACGTTAATAATACAATTTAAACATGCATACACATATATGGAGTCGTGACCGGCATTTAATTTGACATTCATTAGTATTACACCGTACATGAACGAACATAGTACCTACATACCTGCATATATATATATATATATATATATATATATATATATATATATATATATATATATATATATATATTATAGTGCATTGCAATGAGCAAAGGAACAATCAATCTATAACTATACATTTCATCCGTTCGTTAAATTTCTTTATCTTCATACATAATCGAACAACCAGAACATAACTTTTCTTTGGTCTTTCAATCTCTTTACTTTCATATATAAGTATTCCTGTACTGTCTCGTATTCGCACAGACACACGAAATCTCTTTAATATGTTTATATTGTATTTTTATTTATTTATGTTTATGTATTCTAGATTCAACGCTTTTTCTATATAATATATATATACACACACACACACATATATACATATATATATATATATATATATATATATATATATATATATATATATATATATATATATATATATGTTTTACAAGTACTTCAATTCAATGTGCTCCGATGAACATGGTGCTTTGGTGTCCCTTCGACGTATATATACTCGACCAACACGATAATCAGCAAACTCCCACCCATTCACTGTTTAGGCTCCCAGATGCCGGAAGGCCTTCCACTCCAATAGCTTCTTTCCTCAATCTGCCGAACTTTGCAACTCCCTCTCTGCTCCCTCGTTTACTTACTGTACCGACATTAAGAAATTTAAAACTAATGTGAACACGCATCTCGCTGCACAGCTCCCAATTTAGGATTACCCTAAAAATTTAACCCTAATTCTCAGTAGCCCCTTTCGTCTACGGTGGCACCTGACCTTGTTTGGGAGTTAACTAGTTTTAATATATATATATATAAATATATATATATATATATATATATATATATATATATATATATATACATATATATATATATATATTAGGGAAATTACATTAGTTGGCTCCATAATAGCACATATGTGCAGGTCAGAGCTATGGATAGTCAGAAAATGTCGAGCTGAAACAGGATTACAAATGTGTAGTAACACACATCTACATTTATTTTTAAACACTTTTATAGAAAAACAGTCAGGATTCGCTATATTTCTCACTTGTGATTAAACACCCAACTTACGGTATGTATAGCACATTAAATACTACTTCTGTTTCCCAGGAAAAAATGTTAACACATCCCTACTTCGTATGTTACACTTATATTATAATTCTTCGAATGAAAAATAAATCGATGCCATTGGTGTTATAGATATCCGGCGCGAATTTAGACTCACATAATATTATGATAAGTGAAACTTAAAAAAATATATATGGAGAGGGAGAGAGAGAGAGAGAGAGGGATATAGAGAGCGAGTTGAAACAGATAAATTCATAACATTGTTTATATCAGTTCCAAGAATTCAAGATCAACTATGATTCAGCGTTTCGAAGATGATTAGGTATTTTTAGAACTTTTTAATTCTAATATGTATCTTAATTAGCGCGTTTTACAAGACATGACAAACAGAAGTCAAGCAACAAACATAAATACAGACTTCTTACTTAAAAATGTATTACATTATTACAGGTAAAAAGAAAAACGCGTGTACATCGAATTCATAATACTACTACTACTAGTATTTCTACTACTACTACTACTACTACTGCTAATAATAATAATAATAATAACCATTTTTATACTAATAAATAAAGAGAAAGTGTATAATAGAGTATAACACTAAAATTCAATATCAGAAATAAGTAAATCATAATAATAATGATAGTAATAATAACACTCAATAAATAGCATAGTAATAATGATCATAATAATAATAATAATAATATTGTAACTAGGAAAATAACAGGATAAGAAATATATTCATTGTTACAAATAACAATATAGAAACGAAATACTAGAATGTCAAATACGATAACACATCGGAGAATGTTACCTAAAAACATTTTGTATGAACAATGAAATAAAACCAAAAAACAAAAACAGAAAGACAAACGATACCAGAAAATACGAAATTGACTAGATACACATAAAACTGTACACATTTTAGACGTTTTTTTATGAATAGGGGAGTAGAGAAAGAGTAGAGTTGTAATTATACTTACTATTTAATTGAGTGCTCAGAATGTGAATATTATTAGTTAAATCTTTTTTTTTTTAATGGTAGTCTTCTCACAATGTATTCAGAAACAGATGTCTCTTTTATCGTTTTATAATAATGAAATAAAATAAAATAAGCAGATTAATACTGAGGTTATTTATGATATGACCGGAAGTGATTTATGCGACATTTTCAAACAACTATATGGTGAAGTGTACATTAATGATCAATAAAGAAAGAGAAGAAAAAAACATAAGTGAAAATAAATTAATGTGGACCATTGTGATGGGCGATTATTCATTCATATGTTTATTTTTGTGTATTGTTTTTAGCGATCGCGTATGAACATTTTGAAAGGAGGAAGTTAGAAAAATTCAATAGTCATAATATATCTTAAACTGCATACTAAAAGTGAAAAGTGTTGCGAAATAATTACAGTGAAAAAAGCCTAAGTAAAAATAGATTATGAATTAAATAAATATAATTACATTTTTATATTGTGGCCAATATTCCAGCTGTCATCCAAAAACACTTTATTATCAGACAAGTGTGTCTGTACATACTGAAAATAAACATTTTCATTATATACAACATCTCATAAACGCAAACACTGAATGAAACCCATTATGAGAGACGTTTTTCATATCAGCGACGGTCACCAGGTATGCACTATGTACCCTCCTGGTTAGCTGTGCCAGATCGGATACTATTGTTCTTACCAGCAAATATGCACCTCTAGTAGAAGAAAACACGCAATACGCTCATGTACTTTTTTTCTGACGGACGAGAATCAACCGTTTCCATGCGTGATTTAGCTCCGATTGGAAACATATTGGCAAATAAAAGGCAGTAACACGGCTGTGGATAATGAGAATATCACTACATCACCTAAAGAACAGAATAGTACAATAACCAAAGAACAGCATGTAGCTGACGATAACATCACACAAATTAATGAAAACCACATTGCAAAAGCAGACCGAATGGATAGCAAAAGTTTCCGTCCGTCAGTCGATACTGAACATTTTACATCAGACCCAGAAACCCCTGATGCACCGAGACGTTCTACACAGCAGCGTCGCAAACCAGGTAGATATCGTGAAATTTAAAACTAATTAGTAAAATTAAAAATATTAACCCCTTTTTCATCAAAATTAAAACTGTAAACTTATAAGTCTTGGAGAATGTCATATTCTTACTTTATAATCTTATTACCCCCCCCTTTGAAAGTCTCTTTATGAACTGCCCTCTTTACTTCATGTATTACCTGCCCTTGTCCGGGAACTCTTCAGTAGAAGGTCCCCGGCCATGTTTATTGTTAATTAAAGACTTCGTCCTAAGGTAACTCTTGTCACAGCTCTGCTCATTTCACTCTTATAGTGGTCTCCATGATACTATAAATATTTGTCGATTAGTAGCTGCCTTTACGTGGTTTTAACGGCGGAACGCTGGTTGCCTATGCGCAATATCGGCTGGACAGGTCAAAGTGGATAATTTGCAAGAGTAAGGCTTAATATAGGATTTTCGCGTCGGAAGAAGTGTGTCAATGTCTACGTTTACCCAATCAGTAACTTCCTTCTAGCAATCATCATAAGGAAGAGAAAAGATTTTACTTAGAGATCAATCCTTGATTAGAATCTCTGAGGGATTCCCAATCAGTACCTGGGTAATATCTCGTGGTCTTTAGAAACAGCGCTTCTGTTAGGGGTCGGAGGTTTATGGTCGTATCAACCATCATTACAAGGTTATCAGCATTCCTGAGAGGAATATCAGAATCTGCCACTAAAGCCTCTGGCAATGTTTTCAGAATAGGTTGCGAAATCAGACGTATGTGTTAAATTATTAATAGATTCTTAATTTGACATTAACTTTTTAGAGTAATCGTTAGATTTAAAAGGATGTGTGTGTTACACAGATACCTACTGTATGGAAAATCCACAAAGATAAAACATTCTAATCTGTGCTTTACTGTATATCGACGCTTTAAGCCAGTGTCGTCTTACCGAATATTATTGGAAAGCAAGTCCTAAAATATATATAATTAATCAACTTACCCATTTACAGATATCCTGTGCCTCTTACTGTATCTTTGATGTTGTGTACTACATCAAATACACTGACTAAGATCACATGAATGATTCAGAAAATTTGAAAGTGAATAAAAAACATAAAAACCAAAAATGATCGATAATCTCATATATATATATATATATATATATATATATATATATATATATATATGAATGTGTATGTAAATATCTGTGCGTCGTAGTGGAAAGAGAGTAGATATATGAACCAGCGTGAAAAAGTAACAGTACGAGTGTATCGATCATCTTTGCTTTTATAGTTTTATTCCATTTACATTTTCATATAACTTTCATGAGATTAAATCGCCGTATTTGCTGCTGGATACAACTAGGATGTATATGATAAAATACACACCAAAACACATCAATCTTACCTATTGACCAGCGTTGACGTTAAAAACTGATACACACATATATATATATATATATATATATATATATATATATATATATATATATATATATATATATATATATATATGTATATATATATATATATAATTGTATATATATATATATATATATATATATAATTGTATATATATATATATATATATATTTCAGCGAGAGACAGATAATATATTATTTGATAATATTCTTATATCATATAACACAGTAATATACATATATAACTATTTATATAAAGTTATATATGTGCATATGTTTTAATATTTGTATATTAAGGATTTACTACTAAACCAATTCACTGATTATCATGAAAACGTCAGGGTAAATAATGTGGGTAATATTTAGTCTAATTAAATTTCATACAAACTGGGCCTAGACGGTGAAAGCACTTCGTGAAAACAAGGATACCTTTGATATTTTAGAAATGTTACCAATATATTTCTCTCTCTCCCTCTCTCTCTCTCTCTCTCTCTCTCTCTCTCTATATATATATATATATATATATATATATATATATATATAAGAAGGAGAGAGAAAGAGAGTGGGAGAGAGTTGGAGAGAGAGAAAGAGAGAGTGAGAGAGTTGGAGAGAGAGAAAGCGAAAGAGAGCATTGTTTTTTGTCGTAACACTTTAGAAGGCACACGCTCATGAAGTAATTTGCATGTGAATGCTACGCACAACTTTATTGTTCTTTCCTTGCATCTTGTTCTACCAGATCAGCTTGTCTTAAGACATGCTTCCTGACCCAAAATTCCCATTGCGAAAATTAATCATGTTCTGCAAAACTTAAAACAAAAAAAACAACAATGTTTCCTCCCTCTCTATTTCCCCGCCCCCTTACGCTCTGCCATAAAAACACACCATGGGTAACTACTTGTACATATGAAAAACTTAAAGCATAAATACTTTTATTAAAATGAGCGGATTCGGCATTAAATACCCCAAAAAGGGTTGATATGCCGTAAAACAACCAAACCAAACGAGACCTACTTTTTCTGATGAGATATCAGTATAGAAAAGACTAATGCACCTCATGGTTGTCGGCATTTTCTTCTGATTATAGGTCGGAAAAGTAATTGCAATTGACGAAAGCTTGCATTCCAATCAGTAAAAAGGTTCGAAAATGAATAGAACATTATTAGAATGCGATGATGAACAGTACAATAGGACACGAACTCGAACGAAAAGTGTGAAACGTGTCTATTTCAATTACTTTGTATAACATATTGTACGTACCTAGTGTCATCCCGGACATACTTTATTTGGTTGTTATGGTGACGAGCCAAGTAATTCCAATTGCTGGCACTTATTACGATAAGGCGGTTCTAGTTTTCGTTTTAATTAAGAAACGACAGGTTCAAATAGTTTACATCACATCTTTATCCAGAAACTATCACTGACTGAAAATGATAATATGATCTTCTTGCACAAAGATAGGTTCCTGGCCGGGGATATATTTGACTCTTCTAGTCGGAATCGGCAGATTACTCTGGTTAATATGATGTGAAGTTAGACGATTAATTATTAATATACGTGTGAACATTCCCATTTTTTCTATTGGAACTAAACACGTTACCTAGGTTACCGGACCACAAAAAATATATTTTGCTTGACTGGTATTAACATATTTATAAACTGCCTAATGCTTATAGACAACTCGAGAGATTGAACTACATGAAACGATACACACTCATAGTAATGACTTAAGAAGATTACTAGTCGAAATTGATAGGCTGCACAATGGTACATCATCGAAATAACTAAACCTGGCTTTAGTAGGAGTGTATATTAAATCTGAGAGTAAGTTGATTGATTCATATTGTTACCTGATTAATATAGGGTTAAACTATGCAATTTGCAATGTCCAACTATACAGATATGTGCAAAGTATAACTGCTAGGAAACTGACACAATTTAACTGGACTGTGAGATAAAAATTAATTTATATTTTAAGCAATGTAAAACTTTGTAAACTCCATTAATATTCTGCTGATATTCTTCATAGTACAGATTTTATGACAAAATGAACGATATTTTAACCTTATTTTGTCATTTATCCAAAATCGTATTGTAGCATTTAGCAGATACATTGTTAGATTATAACGAGAATCGATTAGATAGATAATGTGTATTCATATTTAATTGAAGATGTTGTTTTAGTGAAAATATAAAAAAGTAGCCAAGATATCCATATATATATCTATATATATATATATATATATATATATATATATATATATATATATATATATATATATACATATATTATGAAAATATATCATCTGGATAATAATTTCTTGCGACAAATAAAAACACGAATGTTTTACTATAGCTTACTTGCCATCGATATATATTTTTATTCTTTTACTAAGCTCAACTTAAATATTCATCACTGTTGAAAGTAGAAGTAAATACAATAAATCTTTATGCGCAATACATTATACTACATTATAATATATATATACTCATTATATAGTACTATATATATATGTATTATAAAACAAATTATACATAAATGTTACTCACCGTTTCATTTATAAATCGCTCTTAGTGTTGTAATGATTTTTTTAAAATCATGGTTAATATATTGGTGAATATATACTGTTTTTCATGATTGTTTATTCTAATGTGGGTGTAAGAATTTTCCTCAATCAAATACGAAAAGTCAAAATAACAATGTTACTCTTATGTCTGTGTATCATCAATTATTCTCTAAATTGAATTAGTTAGATCATACTAGGTTACAAGGCATATTAATAAGGGTTGGTCTGTTGTTTCAGAACTTCCCATTTTGTTTTTTTACGTTGATATGTATTTATATTAGGAGTTCATCTTACCTTGCTTTTAAGATTTATTTGGATACTTTAAAAAAGGTATGAACTCCTAATATAAATACATATCCACGTGCTGGCGTGATTTCGTACCGAAAAAAAACCCCTCATGAGCCGGCTACACCATCTGAGACCGGCTGACCATTAACATCGGATCTACTAACTACATCGAAGAGGCCGATTGTACTCGGCGAAATATATCTGTAATAAAAACTAAAAAAAAATGAAAGTTTATATAAAAAAAAATAAAAAATCGGTTTCGATTTTTATTTTTTAATAAAACATCATCGCATCTTAACATGCTTTAAAAAGTATTTTGATTTACCTTACCCCTTGTTTTTTAAATTTATTTGATGTTTCAAAAAAGGTATGCACTCCTAATATAAATATATATATATATACATATATATATATATATATATATATATATATATATATATATATATATATATACATGTATATATATATATATATATATATATATATATATATATATGAATAAGTTATTGTAAGTACACAATTTTAAAATGCATTTTAAAAATAATGGCGAGGTAGCAATAATTACCGAGAACGGAGAGGCATATATTACTAAAGAAACACAAATAGAATTCCTTACTCCAGTAAAACGGTAAACATATTTAAAAAGTAATGGAGCCACAAAATAGTGGTGATATCGAGACGTCTTTCGGTGCACTCATTTTCAAGATAATACGTCGAGTAAATATGGGGTATAGAAAACGAATCAAAATCGGTGTAAATAATAAGCATAGATAGATTATCGTATGAGCGTAAATAAATAAGTATATATAAAGGCGGTATTTAAACGTACATACATCAGTTCTAAACTGTTGGTGTACTCATTCTGCTTGCACAGAGACGGTTTTTGAAAATTAAGATGATTTCTCGAACGAGCCCTGTTCAAGACAGTAACGGTCTCATCCAAATACCCTGCAGTGCATAATTGACACCCTAATAAATGGTTACCGATGGCCGACTCATGAGCTTGTAAACGCCACTGTCTTTGCCTACGTATCGAGGGGGATGTGTTTAGAAATTCTGACCTCTAATACCTGAATGGTACACCGCACGTAGTCAGCCTCGCACTGGCAACGAAAATGGAAAACAACTAAATTCTATTGAATGGTGTCGCTATTTGAGTTCATGCATCAACATTTATTAGTTATTCAGCAGGAAATATATATAAAGAGAAAAAAGGTGTAGGGAGATGTTAGAAACATTAAAACAATAAAAACGTTGTAATTATACAGTAATTTTATTGTGTTTAACAATGCTTGGATACATATGTATATATATATATATATATATATATATATATATATATATATATATATATATAATTAATATATTGAGAATACTGAAAGCAATGCTGAGAGCCGGATTAATAAGAATCTTGAAAGGACAACAAATTAATAATCGAAGGAAAAACTTATTTATTTTTATTTTCAATCTTATAGAAACAGCAAGTATGATGTTTGATGTGTGTGATGCCCGGATGATGATTAGAAATCATATAATATTTCTGGAAAATCTTCCTCTTGTACAAAATAGATACAGAATAATAGTCCGACTGCGTGTAATTCACCAAGATGGAAGCCAGAACTATATATATATATATATATATATATATATATATATATATATATATATATTACTTAAATAATATGCATGATTGTGTACGCCGGGGATATCCACGTTTCGTCTACCTGGTTATCTTAGAATAGAAGACAACTCCCGCCTTTTCATTCCCCGGATAGTCGTATCAGTCACGTTTTAGGGTGACTGTTTATTTAAACTGGAAATCAAAGAAGCGGGCACAGAAATGTATAGTATTTTAATAAAATCATAATTATGACGAAATATTAGGCACTTTTATAGATACCATATGATGCATATATATATATATATTTTGATAACATAAACTTAAAACCATTAATTTTTCAAAAGTGTTCATTACAAATTAGAGCATTTGCATATAAAAATTATGTAAAAAATAGAAATAGTTTACGCGGATCACCCAACGTCTCGACGTTAAAACATCTCGTCGGGTCTCTAAAGGGAATTCAGAACTTAAACTTGAAACTATACGAAAAACATCCAAAACATTACCTTATTAAACATTTCACGTATTCTCCCTACGATTAGAGTGACCTTTTCTCTACCCCAACACATTTGCCGGCCCATGCAAATATAACATACGCGCGATGTGTAATTCCCTCGTACTTCCCCTTTTTTCTCTCCATCCCCGACATTCAATTGCTCAGACATTACGCATACTATTGCAAGCAATTAAAACCAACTTAAAATTCATGAGCACTCATCTTCTAGCAACAAACGACCTTATACACACTATTTACAGTACATAAAATATTTGCATAACACATTATAGGGGGCAGTTAGCAATAGTATACACACAATCATTTACTCATTCGCCTGCATTCATATTACTGAGTTAAAAAAATAGTCTATTCTGAATTTAATACACTACTATTCTTATACGTCGACCCAGTAAATAGAAAAGTATCTCTTTATTAATAGATAATGTTACACAATCATAACCAATATAATCGTTAAATTACAAAACCGCACCATGATAGTCCACTTATACTAATTAGTATGAATAGAAGTAATGAAAAACTATACTATAGACTATTCTGAATTTAATACACTACTATTCTTATACGTAGACCCAGTAAATAGAAAAGTATCTCTTTATTAAGAGATAATGTTACACAAATCATAACCAATATAATCGTTAAATTCAAAACCGCACCATGATAGTCCACTTATACTAATTAGTAAGAATAGAAGTAATGAAAAATCATACAGCAACAATATTACAATCAGGTCTAATGAAAAATCTCTCCCCAATCGAATTCTAAACAAAATCCGACTGGGGGTTCATAGATAACCTCATAATTAAATATGTTAATCAAAAATGCAATCTGTATTTACTAAATCTGGCACTCTTATACTAAGAACAATAAATCAACATATTGCAAAGCCTCCTATTTTACGATATGATATCATATACTTTTATCAACAACTTTCATAGAAAACACCACTTACATGTGGCAAAGGGTACATTCACATAACTATAACATAATACTGTTAACCATTGATATCTAATCTTTTCAATTTATCTGCGTATTAACATAGACGTACACAAGACAGATATTACTAACTCCTTTGTTCAGTAATGTTTTGATTAACAACAATACCATAGTTTTATTGAATTACTAAATTTCATAGTTCCTTATACTGTGTTTATAATTGTGGTTTATGAAATTAAATTACCCATATTGTAGTTTACTTTATTCAGCTATCCTTATTGTAGAATTTGCGTAATATTGGATGTATAGTTAATCGGAGATGTTTTAATTAACCGGGAAAAATATTAGTTTCATTATGGTGACTTATTACTATATTTCTCTAACGTGAATAGTTTGAAGTGCCTACAGTTAATACCTATATTTATTCTTTTGATCCATAGGCTATTTTTTTATCAAGAAACGTGATAATTTCCATTTTTTCATTGAGACAATGTGAACAGGTGTGGTTGTGTTGCAAAACCTCATTTAGTACGCTTCGGTTCAGATACAATATATTACTTTCATTCAGAGACAATATGTGTTTGGATAGTGAGATTCCCTTGCCCTTATCTGGGTTATTAAACGTTTTTATATGTTGTTTTTTTTATATCTAGCCTTGAAATCAATCCATGTACCCCATGTGAAATGTTTGTCTGAACTAGGATCTTTTTCTGAAGACACAGTGTCCAAATAAACTATACTTTAAGTCAAACATTTTACTTGTAGCGGGTGTTCATTTTTATCTCTATCGCAATATTCATAACTGTTGTTATTATATAGTGTATTAATGATTGGTACATTGTTATTACGGTTCTATTACTATCTGTTATGACTCTTTATTATTTTTCTGAGTTAGGTGTACACTTATAACTACGTTTGATAGTATTTTTATTAAATAGTTTATATATAAGGTTATTTACTCGAAATTCTGACTTAAAATATTAAGAAACATATGTCCAATTTTGGATTTATCTAGCAGATTTCTGGCTAGTATCTTTCTTTCTAATGCTCTAATTATTTCTGTTGTGATACTCAATGTGCGTGTTAACATACCCACTGCTTTTTAAAGCACCGTTGTTTGTGTAACTCTCGTTTTTGAAAATGTCTTCTGTAGAGGAATTATTGCTAATTCTATTATCACCAGCCATCATTATCAGGGATTTCGATCACTCCTGGATAAGAAACCATTCCTTGGTTTCCCTCCACCTTATTGGTAACTGACATTCAGAGTTTGTTTGCAATAGTCGCAACGCTAGACACTGCGGGTTGGCGACGCTTTTGTTATCTATAACAAGTTGTCCACATACAGCGCCTGGTATTCCAAAATAGTCACCAATCAAGTACTGACCAGGTGAAACGTCGCTTAACTTCAATGTTCTAGCAGGAACCGGTGTGTCAATGTAATTATTCTGTATAATTCTCTATCCTATAGATATTGGGATATGTTTAATAATAAAATGGGGATGACTTGACTTGGGATTTTCATATATACGGTCATAGTTTTCTTTCATATATGTTTAAATGGAACATCTAAGAACTTAGTAATTATAATTTCTATTGTGATCGCTACTGTACGTCGTACGTTGTTCATAAGTTCGTGTATGCATATATACATATATATATATATATATATGCGTGTGCATATATATATATGTGTGTGTGTGTGTAATTCTTCTGTTTAAGAGTTAGTAATGTTTCTAACTATAGCCAGTCCGGAATCCCTATACAGTCTTATATACCCAACATAAGTCACCCATAGTTCAGGAAGCTTATATAAAATGAAGAGTCCAGCTAAATCGGGCATTTAATCAGAATCCAGTAAACGCATCGATACACTAAATTAGACCAGAAAATCTTTATTTATCCATTGTGTATTATGAAAATAACTGAATGAATGTGTGCATACCATTGTTCACTGCCCCATATGACATATGTATATAAATATTTAATCTACAGCGAATAGTGTGTGAATTGGAGTAGTTTTACTTGTGTCTGGAAGATTAGTGTGCATACATTTTAATTGGGTGTGAATTTCTTATACGTACTGTCTCTGCCATTAGAGGTTCGGGAAAAAAGGAAGAGGATTAGGATAAACAAGTCTTACGCATTGTGCGTAGGTTACATTTACATTAGGCCGGCAAATGTATTTAGGAAGAGCGGAGGGCATGTCTAATCATAAACAGAATAAATGACATGTTTAATTAGGTTAATTTTCGGCAGGCAGATTTTGTTCTGTTCAGTTTCTTTGGGATAACTTCAATGTTAATTTCTTAATCACCTTAGTATCCCGATGAGAGGTGTCCCCAATTTAGCCTAGGCACCGTATTAAGTAGTATTAACACAACTGTCATCGTAGCTTTAATACAGGTTCCTTCAGTAGTTAAACACTGTTGACGACTGCTGCCTATAGCAAGTTTAAACTCTCACTGATTTATCAGATTATTCATGGTGGGTTGAGGTATCAGCATTTTGGTTATAGCATGACTTGTGTTCTGGGGTTTACAATCTTGCGACCGGTATAAATAATTATCTGTTCATATTATATTCCAATAATCATGGTTTTATTTTATTATTTTTATATTTATAAAATTATATTTTTTTTTTTATAAAATAATAAAATAAAACCATGGTTATTGGAATATAATATGAACTGACTCATATTTGCTGTGTTATCATTAATTGACAATCATCGAGCTGAATCTTTTAAGGAGACTACAAAGTAAAATGAACTGATAGTATATGCTGATACATATATTGTTGTCATTAATAATTATATATATATATATATATATATATATATATATATATATATATATATATATATATATATATATGTATATATATATTGTTATGCACTCCGTTCTATATGGGTACATTTTTAAGAGTTTTTTTTTATCGATAAACATACATTTTAGTAATTGATGCGCACTTCTCGTGACCATAGAACTGCCTAAAGCCTCATAAGAAATTTCCATTTGATAAGATTAGATATCGTTTGTGTTCGTATAGCGCAAGACTTGGCAACGAGACAGCGGGGAAAATCAAATATTTGCGAACGAAAAATATTGGATATGATGAATGAATGCACAAAGAAAACAACTCCAGTGCGCTTAAAAAACACATAAAATGGAAATAGGCAGTTCTGGTAGAAGAAAATGTAATAAAAACTTCTTAAAATTTAATTACTGAAGTCTTACTCCCAAACGACACTTTCCCATTATTAGTCAATAAAGTTGAATATGAAGGCGTCGATTATTAAATTATATCATGAAATTGTGATTAAAAAGAATCGTGGTCATGTTGTACGCACGCACATTTTTGTACCGTCGACTGGAACAAGCAAGCTAAAAAAAGTATAACAAAATTGACAGTAATAAACCTATTTTTCAAAAGACAAACATGTCTGCTTGTTTATCTGTACTTTACATACTTTTCGGTTCTTAGAGCTACGGACTTCAGATTCGATAGATATGGGCATACGTCTCGTCATATTGTAATAAGAGCGTTATACCTATGCTTTGTCTTTTAGGGGATAATTGAAGGAGCATAACATTACTACATACCCCCTCAAGAAGGGCACGGCACCAAAAAGGTATTTTGCTGCATAGTCATGTGAAATTAAACGTCACGAAAACCACAGGGGCATTTATTACGTTGGTGACTAATCCTGCCCCGACCGCGGCAGTTCTCCGAAACCACTCAAACTATACGAAAAGTTCATGAGACGGTTTAATAGCTATTTCGATCTTTTTTTAACACATTTTCTGTAAGGCACTTCTCATAGACATTTTCAACAGGCAATTTTAAACACATTCTTAAGAGTCACGTTAAACACATCTTTAAATTTCACTTTTAACACAATTTCCTTAGGGTGATTTTAAATTACGTATTTCAACATAGCATTCCAAACATGAGTCTCTTTTAAATTCTTTAAACACCTCACATTATTGTCTTTTAGGCACATTCGATTTTTTTGTTCTTTTCGTGAAAATATTGTTCCTTAAACATTTCAAAATGCATGAACAAAAGTTACCTTACATTTCTCTGCCTCCGCTGGTCTTGGCTTGGTTGGCACATTCACTTCATCGTTGGCTCGTGATCGCAGTTGTGTACCTGTTTTGGGGGCAAATCTATTTACGAGCAGAAGACAAAACGCTCAGAGCCGAAATTAAGAGAGAGAGATTCTATTTTTTGGTTTATTTTACACTTCCTTCAATTGGAGAGGTATCCACTCGTCGGACCTTCATTCAACTCTTTCGTCTTTCATTCATACCGCTTGTGAGACGTCGGATGCAATTAGCTAAATTCTTCTAAGTTTCTTGGCCCATATCTGACAAATTTCCACCCGACCCTTAGCTTCGAGAGCTACCTTATCGGCGTGCGTTCGTCGCAAGCTTCCATGGTGATCTACCCAAAACTAATTTCTCACACTAAGGGTCTGTGACGTCAAAGCCTATTGGCCCCTCAAACGAATGTCACAACACTCAAATCGCCTTTGTGTCTGATTTTTGATCCGAGCATTTCCTCTCGGGCAGCATACATCAAGTATGTTATGACTTTTCAGAATGAGTCACCATGAGACGTAGCTGTTTGTCTCAAATCATCACTGCACTTAATTTGTACTTATACCTATTTCTTTCCACAGTTCATAATTCATACTAGCTAATTCACCAGTTTAAAATACAGGGCCCGTCATAATATAACAACATCACATTTACATATTCTTACCTACAATCACAATGAGATGCAAACCATGATTATTGCCGGCACTACTTACGACATTCTCATCATTTGAAGCCATGTTTATACCTTTAAGACACTTTAATATAATATTAAACAAAAAACGATTTTCTCGCACAATAACATTCATAACATAATTTCTATTGTCACATAATTTCCGACAATTTTGGAGCTGAACCATCTTTAAATTGTGTTTGATGGAAGATATTTTACAGCCACTGAATATGTTTGCTTCTAATAGGAATGACAGTAAAAGCACAAGTGACATGCATACAATTATATCGATTCTACATGCAAATACTAGTAAAGTTAACCTATTAAATATGGCCACAATATAAAAAACTCGCATAAGTCTATATTATGGTTATTTACTTTATTGCGTTACTAGCTTAACTTTTTCCGACACTATCAATAGACAGAGTCGCTTTACAATCTAAATGCAGCCAGATTTTCTTTTATAGCATTTTCATTGACGGTTAAAAATGGTGCCGTTATCCTAATGTTAAACACATACAAACAAGCGACACCTCAATACTTTCATCATCGAAAAACATGCCTTGTGTATCGTAGAAAAAGTGACGTATAATCCAGTATGAATTCATAAGATAAAACCAAATTGTAGATGGTGAGTTCTATGTTCAACAACTGCGCCGTCTTTGTGAAGCAATTCAGTTACATTCTGGTGAATCCGCGACTAAGTGTTTCGAACAGGCCAAGGCGCGTTCTTACATCGTCAAAACCGGTATCCAAGATTTTGTTATGAGGAGTGTTGCCTCTCATCAGATGTACATGTGTTAGCTAAATAAAAAAACATTCTTATCGTATGAGAAGTAACACACTTTGTGAACAACGGGGAACGTGATCAATAACGATAAACGTTATAGTGTTCATTAGGTTTATGTACTGTAACATTGTAAGACAATGACTATTACCCATTTTGAAGAACGCACATATCAAATACTCTAACCCAATACATACATTATTCATAAATATACATAATTTATTTGAAAATGCATACATGCATAATAAATACCGGTGTCAAGTCTCACCAAGATTTTTAATAATTACTTTTAAGCCAATTGGTATGTATTATGTGCACATCTGGCGAGATTATCACTGACGCATTTGATTATCTAAAAATAATTTCTCCATATTATTTGAGAATTGTTTCCTAAACACGATAACACATGGGAGATACGAGTTTAGGTAACAGTAATAAGCAAAATGAGATTGGTTTTTTAAGTAAAATCGATTTTATAGCAATTCAAAAACTTTGGCTTGTCTCAGCTGCTGCGAATTGCGAGCATGTGTTAAGATTAGGTTAGAGTTTGAGTCCTGTCCGAGTTTCAAGTTGGTACTGCCCTTCAGTTGTTTACATATATAAGAATCACACGGTGCATTGATATCCCTTACTAATCGTGAGTATACTTTCAGAATACCAAACAAAGCAGCAGCAAAAACTGTGGAATCAGATGTTAGCAGATTTATCTACTTGAGAGATGAAGAATCAGACTGGTTTGTTTTAATCTTTATTCATGTTAAAAATAGAGAACCCAGGTAAAATGCGAAGTTACTGGTCATAATTGTGCTAGAAATGTCAACAATTTCAATGTGTGATATGGCATTAGCATTTACAGACATCTGTCTCATTTTTTAAATCACTGTTACAAAGATGTTAACTAATCAGAAACTAATACACACGCAATTGGTTATTTCCGCTAAAACGTGTCCTATCCGAACACATGATATGCACTCACTGACTCGCTGTTATTCCGCATCCCACATATTCTCAGTTTGTTATAAAAAGAGACAACCCATCAATTATATCTACTATATAATCTAAGATTTTCTTGGATGTCATACATTTATTGCAGATATTTTATGAATCCTAGATATTTTGATGTGTTGCAAACATCTCACATTCGTATTCAGCTAGGCTGCACGGAAATATAAACAAACATCTCAATTAGTTTTTGATTTCAAATATCATATTTTACTATGACACTTCTTTCGTGCTGAGGCTTATAATTAGTGTAACGGCCTTCTTTATATTCCTATAAATATACAGTTTGTTTCATCGTAAATACATCAGCGTAGCTTCGTTTGAATACATTTTGCATTCAGTTGTAATGTAATACCTTAACCTTCACACAAGTTAATGCAGATAATGAATCACACCAATATAATGTTAAACTTACATTTTCTTTTCTACTTTCGAAAATCAAATCAAAACCCACAATTTAAAAATACAAGTAATGAAAAGCAACATAGAAATATATATATATATATCAATTAATATTTACATAAAATCGAACTCCAATTCCATTTGAATGCATTTTATTTCATTTGTCATCGTCTTTTTATAAAAAATACAGTGTATATAAAATGATTTAAAAGATGATGTCACCCAACTTAAAGAGAAAGTCTTTGAGTGTTATGTTCTTAATATATCTAAACGATAAGGCAGAATACTCTGTACGTGACTTTAATAGTAATGTTTGCCACTGAAATGTTTCAAGCTTATTTTTCCCGCCAATTATAAAATAATGTCCTTTGTAGGTCTTAATTAATTAATACCGACGATATTTAAAATATGTTGTGGATAATAGTTTTTGTTTTGTCTGAGGGGCTTTTACTTACTCCCCCCTTTTGATGTGGTCGAGGAAAAGATTGAGAAGAATCGTTTTAAAAAGTTTGTTTCGCCGTTCTTCTGCGAGTCTTCGGAATTGGCAGCAGAAGCAGGTTGGTTTGATACCTTCTGGGCTGACGGTGACGGATCTTCGTCTTCCACAGAATCCTGAAAAAATATTAAAGAAAACGAGTTAGATATTAATATATAAACTAAACAAGAAATGTGAGCATTTTATGATTCTTAGCTTTTACATTTTCATCGTTTGTACGTCTCGCAGATTTTGTGTTTAAATCATTGATGACATTAGATCATATACTTACTAATCTTATATATATATGATAGTCATTTTAATAATAGTAAAGAGTAAAGGTGAAATAAAAGGACTAACATTTCACCGAGGAAAACACTGTTTGCTTTATAAATAATAAAGCAACCAGTGTTTTCCTCATCAACATTACTTGAAAAACATTTTCTATCAAGTGAAAGAGTTTTTATAATTATTTAGCATATAAAACTATGGGCTGCCATGTTACCCAGTTTGAGTTTATTGTTCATTGTAATCCAATTACAATTGAACTTTGAAAAAACTACAAACAGTAGCCACGCACATCTCTATTCTCACAAAGATTTCATATATTATCTTATTATCTTTCTCTCATTATATATATATATATATATATATATATATATATATATATATATATATATATATATACATCATAGTACTCAATAAGTCACGGGCTTTACAATTAAAACAACACACGTTTAGGCAAAAAGTCGATTTTATTCATCAACATAATCTTTTTGTTGTGTGATACAATAATTCAAATTCTTCGCAAATAACTCGATGCCTTTTTGTGGAATGACTTCTGACAAATACGCCTAATCTTCACTTTTCAGTAGTATGTACTTAGTTTTCATTTAAATATTCTTTTGAGGTCTGCTTACAGCCAATAGTCGCAGATGGCCAGACTTTGCTGGGTATGTACCGAAGAATTTCAAAGTATCATTCATGTACTGTTTCTATCGTTTCGCGGCATGGTATTATCCGAATAAAACTTATATAGGCATTGCACTGTTTGAACTATATTTTACTGATCATAAAACAATGCTTTTCAACACACACAAAATTCAGATTTGCAAGCGTAGATTAAGTTCAATAACCATAACTTGTAAATTAATAATACAATTACGATCAAATGTTGACACGTGTCATTTGAAGGTCACTTCGTAATATGATAATATGGTTTTACACTTAGTGGCGTCATAATATGTCAGACGCGAGACTTATTGGGTTATGTCTTAGAAAATAAGATTGAAAAGTGAGACGCATAATTATCTGATTGAACATAATATAAGATCCTTAGTCAATCTCACGAAAAAACAGATCATCGTGTTGATGTGTGAGTGTATCAATATATATATATATATATATATATATATATATATATATATATATATATATATAAAGTGGTATACTAAAAGCGACCTTTTAGGAAAGGTAAAACCTATTGTGAAAAGTATACAGCTCAATATCCAGGATAGAGCAGGTAGATATGAAGAAGAATGGAAAGGAATTAGAGAAGCAAAAGCCAAATCAAATTTCAATCCAATTGCTCAGAGCAAGGAATATTCCGCAAAAAAGCAATTTGACTTGAATAAATTGCCTTTTTGCGGAATATACCTTGCTCTGAGCAATTTAATTGAAATTTGATTTGGCTTTTGTTTTTCTAATTCCTTTCCATTCTTCTTCATATATATATATATATATATATATATATATATATATATATATATATATATATATATATATATGTATATAAAGCAATTCAACAAAAGATATAAGCGTCAACAAATATCTTATAATTAGTGAAATATCCGGATACAAACTGAAGCTCAATATACTGGATAGAGCATTTATATTATAATATAAAATATAAAATGAAGTAATAAAATAAGGTGTCAATGAAATTTTATTAGAATTCAATGTTCAAGCAAAGTATCTTAAAGTCCTTAACTCATGAGTTTTCAAAGATAATTCCTCTCTTCAGAGGACCATTACCGCAGTTAAAACAGTACTAATAATAACATTATTTTATTACCAGTAGTGTTTTAACTGCAGTAATGGTCCTCTGAAAAGAAGAGTTATCTTTGAACACTCATGAGCTAAGAACTTTAAGATACTTTGCTTGAACTTTGAATTCTAATAAAATTTGATTGACACCTTATTTTATTACTTAATTTTATATTTTATATTATAATATATATATATATATATATATATATATATAGTAAATATTTTGTTGTTTATTATCTATATACGTATACGTTTCGCAAATTTATCGGGACTCGTCAGCCTATAGATATAACTATTCACTACTGGTCGCGTGATCCAAAACCCCGAGCTCTGAGTATGTTACAACTCAAATACCGGCATCTAGACCCATACGATCATATATATATATATATATATATATATATATATATATATATATATATATATATATGTGTGTGTGTGTGTGTGTGTGTGTGTGTGTCGTTGTTATTGCTAACTTGTCATATTTGTGGTGTAACATGCAAATTTAAAAGTGACTTGAAAAGACGAAGAACGGTCTGAAGCATACCTCGAAAAAGAACAATTAAAAGGCAAGGGGAAGCGTGTTAGAGTATGAGACAAGTTGTTAATCATCAAGACACATAAGGATTGATAACCAAAAGTCATATAATAGTGTGTCCTACCGGTGACAACTTCGGTGCATTGACTTATATAAGATTCATCAAGAAAACCATGGTTCCAGGCATGAAGATGTGGTTAACAACCATGTCATGAAGTTACACTTATGTAACAATATGTTAACATGTGGCGCTGGATCTTCCAAGCAGACAGATTATCCGCATTACCGTTTTACATGGCGATATATCCGTTAAATAAGCTACTGAATAAGTGCGGGAGTACCTACAAAATAAGCCAGGGCGGCCAACAAGATCTGAACAAAAAGTCAACCCCTAGTTATTCATGCATGCTCTTTAGCTGTATGCCACCTTTGCAACTGAGTTTTTAACTCTTGCAAGTTGTACACACCTTTCTAAATATATTGTGTTATAGTACTTTACTTACACAGAACTTGAACTCTTCCACTCACCATAAATAATGGGAGCACCTGCTTCTGAGTGTTGGGCACCCCCCCAGGCTAGATAGATGTACAACCACTCTTGTTCTCTGTTTTATCATACTTTTTTTCATACGATTGTTTCTCTAAACTTTAAGTTCGTGTTTTATTCTGGAGTATTTACAAGCTAACAACAAATGGATGACGAGGAACAGAAGGGATTCTTGAAAACCTTAAAATGGACGCCAAAACTGGCGACGAAGCATATTAAGGCTTTTTCTAGAACAAAGAACAAAAGAACAAATAACAAAGGTAGAACAATTAACGGCAAATTCACCGTACACCGTCCTAGTTCTAAAACTAGCTTTACCGGCGCACCAAAAAGAACACAAACACGTGAAAAAAAATAGTTTCTCTCAAAGAAGTCAGGTCAGTTATGTTTTTATTCCGGCACTGTGTTAATTTTTACGAGAAAGGAATACATGATATTTTTTCTCTCCAAAAAATAAAAGTTCTGCCGCTGAAGAAAAAAAATAACATTATATTTTTCTGTTGACTAAAGTGTTGGGCTTAATTTCTGCGCTTACGTGTAAAGTGTACTAAAAACAAAGGGATTTTCTGTTGGTCGGCGATAAAAAGGTGTTAATACGCTCTTGTACGTTTTACAACTGAGATTAAGTTGAGCAGCGTTATATAAAAGGGAGAACAGCTAAACATCCGTATTCTACAAAGACATAGTTTACACATGGACAATTTGAAATCAAAGATAACAGAACACGTGAAACAGACACAAGAAATAAAGAAACTGAAGAAAAAATCTAAAGCTTCTACAACACAAAGAAAAGAATCTGAAGCAAGACTTGTAGAAAAAAAAGAAACCGATGAAATGCTACAAAAACCAAAATATTACTTCAAAAACAAATAAATTAATCAAAAAAGAGAAGTATTAATGCGAACAATATCACATAGGGATCAAAGTAACGAAAACAGAAATGCTTTTTCGAAGAATGCTGTTTGGATCGCAATTGACAATTTCAGTTATTCCCCATAGGAATTGAAATTCGTGGACTATATTTTACGAAAATTACTAGCTACTTAAGATTTTACTAAATTCAAACACTTCCACCGTTTGTGTAACAAAGAAGTTTTGGGTTGTATAATTCACCTTAAAAGCTTCCCTGTTCCACAAACGGTGAAAGTGTTTGAATTTAGTAAATAAAAGCCGCGAAGACTATGCAACGATCGCGCCAATCTTTACTAAACACTGTGACGATTTCAATTAGCTAAACTAAGCGCAGATTACTTTAACTGTTAAATTTACGTGCAAAAACTCGTATCAGGAAACGACGCAGTTCACAACAGACTAAAATGTCGGGCATTGCGCACAATAAACAGACTTCAGAAATCACATTTCAACTCTCTTTCAAAAACAATTCAAAACAAAAAGAGATATCATTTTAACGCTCCTACAAAAACAATACATCCCAATAAAAAAACATGGTAAATTAAAGCCTAGCCGCTTTTTTTCGGTTGTGAAACCTTTCATTGGGGGACTAATTGCTCATATTCTTTTAACACATGTCTAAATTGTCATACAGTCTGACACAATATTCACATAAACGAACGAATAAAGAAAATACAACTCAGGTTAAATCCACAAAAAAACGAACGCAATGGATGGCAGAATCATGAAAAAATATGCACAGATGAAATCCTAAATTAAAATGTGAAATTGCAATTGGATTCTGGTTCAGACGTGTCGATTATCAACTATGTATATAGAGAAGGTTGGATAAGCCGACCATGCTAAGGTACAACAAAATAGTCTAAACGGTGACTGGTGAAAAATAAATTTGAGGGTGCTAAAATACTAACAATTTATTTGCCACTGACTTGATGCAGTGGTTCAACCGATACGAGTTACCAACCAACATTTCTGGCCAGTAAATAAAACATCTGACGACCGAGGCAGAAAAACGAAATACGAACTTTGTTTCAACTATGAAATATCGTATAGAATTGTCTCAAAATAAATTGTCAGGAGAAAATAAAGCACATAACGACACAAAATGAACGCGGAAATAAGTTAATACTAAGCTGAAAGAAATCAATTCATTTTTTGTATAACCAGTTCATGGTTAAAGAGACTGAACTCCTAGTAAAATAGCTAGAATCCTTAAAGCTGCAGATCAAAGAGGTTAGAGAAGAGCAAAAGACTTTGAAAGATGAAGTGACTTGTCTTAAAGTTTACTGTCGAAGCTAAGCAAACATTTTCTAAAGTAAAAAATGTGCTCCAAATTCAGAAGTCGAGAGTAAAATAAAAGTGGACCATCTCAGGTCATATGTTGATTAAGGCATGCTGTTCTCTCATAAGAGATACCTAAATCCAATTAGGGAACAGCTTTCGTAAAACAGCGGCAGCACTCGAAAAAGTATATGGTAACTGGACACGAACATTTCGGCAAACGGATACTCCAAGCAGCCTCAGAAAGCGTCAGACTAAAAATGATATTATACTATGACACCTGAGGAGGTAAGGCTTTGGATGGGGTGTCATGGTACCTTACTAATACGGACTACTTTAACTCTTCCACACACCGTACATACTGAGAGAATCTGCTTCTTAGTGTTGGACACACCCGAGTCTATACTGGCAGTCAAGACAGACGTACTACTACTCTTGTTCTTTGTTGTATTATACTTTTTTCAATGGACTTGTTTCTCAAAACTCCGTGTTTGTGTTTTCCTTCCTAACACTTTATAGGCGCACAACATAGTGGAATGAAGTTTAGCCTTGACAAATGTTCCAAATACTACCTCAAACGTGGAAAGAAGATCCACGCGAAAACATACAGATTCATAAAGAGACAAGCAACAAAGACCTAGACAGCAGGAACAGTACATATATCTTGTCATTTCCGAAAATGACCTAATTAAAAACGCAAAGATGAGAGAAAAATTGGCAGAGGATATGTACGCTGTTTAAGACAAATTTGTAAAACACAGCATACAAAGAAGAAGAAAATAACTGCCATCAACCAACTTGCAATACTAGTCGTAATATACAGCTGTAGAAATATTAACTGGCCATGAACGAACATTAAAAGGCTAAGCACAAAAATAAGAAAAAATGTTTACCCTGTATATTGTCTACCAAAGCTGTATCTCGTCAGATGATCAGAAGGTATGCGCCCTTCAACATTTACAATAAACACCGAATTTCTATTGTGAACATTGACCAATAACTGATGAGTTCCAAGAACCTAACAATTATTATAGTACATCAACATTAATAAACAATAGCAATTAAAACAACCTTCATCAGCAAACTGGCCTAACATTTTTTGACAATACTCTCTCACAAATAAGACAGACACACCAAACCAGCATGCAATGGAAATAACCCTAATAAGCTGCCGAAAATACAAAAATTCCTTTCCATAGTACAACACTAATAGAATGTACTAACCAACAACGTGCCAAATATTGTCTGGTAGCACTAATCCAGGAATCTTTAGATTAGGATTACTTTGTAGACTGGCTCGGAAAGGGTGTTGTTCTGCTTTAATGATAACAAATTCATGATGGCTGCCAAATATCAAGGCTTGATTATCATTGCTTTTTAGAAGATGAGTGGTATTAACATCGGCAACAAATGCAGCTTCTGCCTCAGAGAACTAGAGAGTGTGAGCTACCTGACACCCAGTTGTAAGGTGCTGCTAGGATACGACTACTATACAATGCGACACATATTTACACAATCTATTGATTGTGTATATATATCGATCGGACAATGTGTACACAATTGAATATCAATTGTAGCAGATAGTCCGTGACATATAAACCAGGAAAGACTGTTGTAAATAAGCCATATACCATCCACTATGACTATGCGATCCCTACAGATATATGATTGGGTTATGTTTATTTATGTGGGGAGTATAGTATTTATCGCATGTTGTGTAGTTTTGTTTATTTCAACTCTAACTTTATTTTAAGCCTGTACATACACTTAGATCAATTAAAGAAGGTATTTCTATCAAAGGCAATCGATCAAACGCGTAGCTACTATGTCATATATATATATATATATATATATATATATATATATATATATATGTATATATATATATATATATATATGTATATATATATATATATATATGATGGACTTTCCCGCGCGTGTAATTGTAATCGCAAGGGTTGCACAATCCGCAACAACACCTCTCCACAGTCGACATTGCTTGATTCCAATGGCAAGTAGTTCAAGACGACTGGAAACAATGCCGAGATAAGCAGAGAGCACATACAGCACCTGCTATTCCCAAATGGTCACCCATTTAGTACTGGCCAGGCTCGACGTCGCTTATCTTCGGTGATCTAACGGGAACCGGTGTGTCAACGTGATTGTGCCGTATATATATATATATATATATATATATATATATATATATATATATATATATATATATAGAGAGAGAGAGAGAGAGAGAGAGAGAGAGAGAGAGAGAGGGGGGGGGGAGAGAGAAAAAAGTTCGTACCGTCGGTTTCAACAGATGACAACATAAGCTGAAGAGAGCCGCATGGCTAAAACTTTCCGTGCTTGAAACCGACGGTACGAATGTTGTACTAATTTGTCTGTACCAAAATAAATAAATATTATGCACTGTCATTTTAAACTTAATTTTTAACTTCAATCCTTAATTAATCGAGCACTCTGCTGGGATTTTTCCTACTATATTACAAAGAAGTGTATATATATATACATATATATATATATATATATATATATATATATATATATATATACGGTATTTGTTATAGCCCAAAATAGTTCATAGTTAACGCCAGTTAGAACCGTTTACCTATTACATTAATTATAGAGATAGAATTGCCCTCAGTCTTCAAATAGTCAAAGTAAATGTGATGTCTTTATTAGTTATTTCGTAGTCTGACATAACACTGGCTGAAATAAAATACACATTAAACATTTAATATTGTCATGAACGTAAAGGAAACATTATACATTTATAGATACGAACAAAATGTCTTCGGTCTACATTGACACAGTACATTTCATTATAAGTGAATGCAGCAAACTAGCCTAAAGAAATACAAAAACAAACAATACACATAGAACTCAAAGGTCAATAGGTAAAAGATAAACCGTGGCAATACTTACAATACAAATCACACAATCTTCTTGGACATAGAGGTGCCAACAGATAGACTTGTACAAGCAAGGACACCGGATGTTGTATAGAAAGATCTTGCCAAATAGTAGATTTTGCTGTTCCAGCAGACCACAGAGTAAAGTCCAAGGATACGGAAAAACGAAGCTAATAAACAGAACTTGCAAATTAAAGGGATATTGAGCATGAAAAAAACTCAATATGATACCAATAATCGTAGGAGCATTAGGGACGGCCCCCAGGAAACTAGAAACAATTCTGGGAGAAATTGAAATCAAATGTATCACTGAGACCATACAAAGAACGGCAATGAGAAAAAACAACTAACTAGTCACATGGAAGTTCCACTAGGAAAAAAACTAAACTACAGGAAGAACACCACCACATGAACCCAAGGAATAGAAACGGACATAAGTTTCATAAAATGTCCCACCCCCAAATAAAGTGAATGTATGTTACATCGACCGAAGATTTGTGAGAACAACATCTAAGATCAGAACCGCAGTCCGAATAATCCAAATATAGAAAAGAAGCAATCTTTATGTCAAAAACTCACAAAAACAAGAGGAACTCTGTTATATAACAGATTAAATGTAAATAATTAAATTTTAAAGACTATAGACACATGATATGTGTTGTGGATTAATGACAGAATGATTGGATAAAAGTTAACATAACTTTTCATGAGACTCCCATGATTAGATTTAGACTCAATAATATTCACTCATGACTTTGATGAAGATAATAGGCGTTGATGTCAGAAAATGTGAATTAGTAGTACATATTTATAGGGTTTACAGGCGGTGATGCTAAAATTTATGTACTTTACAAAATATTTGAACCTGGTGATTATTGAAGATTTGTATCAGAGTGAGGGTTATCTTCCCCGACTCTGACATTAGTAATTAAAAGATAAACGTGTATGGTGACTAAATAAAACAATTTTAGAAACGATTGGAAATTAACATTTTCTTTTTCGGACCACTAACAGCTAGATGAACAGGGAAATAGTTTGATGTACGTCTTGTTATTCATTACTTTCATGAATTTAATAATTTTCATGTACTATTTTTCTTTGCTTATCTCAGGAATTGAAACATTTCTATGACAGTCGTTTTATGAGCTTATTCCGGAAAAATTCATGATGTTTATGTACAATTTTTCATTCGCTTATTCCATGACTTGAAATATTATCTATGTACGTTTTAATACATTATTGCAGGAATTGACATAACTTGCTTACGTACTTTTTTATTAGCTGATTCCAAGGATTGCAATACTTTTTTTATATAATTATTTTTATTAGCTTATTCTGTAAGTTAGAAATATGTGTATGTAATTTTGTTATTAGTGTATTCCAAAAATAGAACTATTTCTTATGTAATTATTTAATTAGATTATTCCGGCAGTTGAACTAATCATTTATTTAATTATTTTATCGGATTATTCCAGGAGTTAAAATAATCTTTTATGTAATTATTTTATCAGCTTATTCGAAGAATTGATATACTTTTTATGTAATTGTATTTAATAGCTTTTTCCAACAGTTAACACAGTTGTTTATGTTATTGTGTTTCAGCTTATTCCAGGAGGTGAACTATTTTTCATGTAATCACTTTGTTAGCTTATTCCAAGTATTAAGATAATTCGAGATGTAATGCTTTCATTACCTTATTCCAGGATTTTAAATGCATTTTTATGTAATTCTTTCCATAAACTTATTCCATGAGTTTAAATAATTTGTATGTACTTCCTTTTATTAGTCTATTGTAGAAATGGAAATAATTAGTCATATACTCCTTTTGTATTAGCTTATTCCAGGAGTTCAAATATTATTTAAGTACTTCATTTTCCTTTGCTTATTCCAGGAATTGAAACAAGTTTTATTTACTACTTTTGATTATTCATTCCAGTGATTAAATTAAATTAATTTATATGTAATGATATTTATTAGCTTATTCACACATTTAAAAATAAAATATGGTATCCTTTTTGTCTGCTTATTCCAGGAGTCGAAATATATTTTATTTACTTAACACTAGAAACAATGTTTATGTACTTTTTTATTAGTTAATTCTCAGAATTAAAAGTGTGTTATGTAATTATTTTATTAGCTTATTCTACGTATTAAAATATTATTCACGTAATTATTTTTATTAGCTTATTCCAAAAATTAAAATAACATTTTTCTGTAATTATTTTTATTAGTTGTTGCCAGAAATTGAAATATTTTGATCTAACTTGCAATAGACGTACATATAACTTTTCCTTATATATAATATTATTTTAAATTGAATAACGAAGTAAATAATAAATAGTCGTTTTATAGATAGACTAGACGAATCATGCACAGTTAAGTTTAAGCGACTGTTTTGTAACCAGTGTTTATCTAATCAAATCTGCAACCAATCATCAGGCATCCCTGGAGAGTAGTGTTTTCTGAGGGAACAATAGGATTCAAGAAACAATATCATGAAGACCTGTTCACTGTTAATGTTATTTCTTTATCATGCTAAATATTTCCGTTATCTGAATACAGTATTGTTAACGTCATTGTCATATATTCCTTTTATCATTAAATGTTGTATTGCTTGCTATATATCGCTGTCTTTTTTCAATTATACATAGCAATATGATGATTTTCTTTTTCAATTTGTATTAGTTATAACTCATATTCGGTTATTTATAAATAACATGTCTATCAGAAGGTCATTTCTGTTTTATGTAATCATAAGAAAGAATAGATCTTATTACGGTGTGCTTTATTTACCATCGAATTATTTATAGTTTTACCACCTTAGACTGATGTGCACCTTGACTTTTCTCATGCATATTGCTCATTGACGGTAATTCAATTTGACTACGCATTAAACAATTATTTACAATTTTTAATCGACGTGATCACTATTATTTTTTAACATTTATGTTCCCTACAATGTGATTATATAATCATTGCCACAAAAACAAAGAAAAACAAAAATTGCGAATATAATACAAATTGTTTGATTTAATGAACATTAAACAAGTTATATACTTCAACACCCCTTCTTTTTTATCTGAATTAAATGAAAACATCCAATAAACTATAGTATTAATCGTAACATGTTTAAATAACCCCTTAGCGGGTAGATCGACTTAGTAGAAGCAAATGCAGCGAGTATGTTCTTTTTCTATGTCAACTCGAATAAGTGATATTACAGTCACTAGGGGCTTACTGTTTAACCCGTCAATATATAAATACGCGCACAATTAGCATACAAGCTGTAACCCCGTGTCCATAACCTTTACAAAGTTTGATATAATAACAAATAGCACTATTTAAACACAAATAGATACACTCTTTATTCGTAGAGTGCCATGTTTTCAATGGAAATAAGTAGTTTTATTGGCTATTAATTACAATATAATATTGACAAAAATACTTTTAGTCATTATCAGCAGATTTCAAATATGATCACCAGTTTAATCAAACTCTCAACACTAAAGGAAGATAACACATCAAATATGAAAAAATAGGCATTGGACATTTCTTTGTTAGAATTATATTTGTACTCACATTCAAATGGATCGAGTTTACCGTAAAACTGCAGTATTAACATAATTTAATTTTAACCATTTATTCATATAAATGTTTTAAATATATTATATATATATATATATATATATATATATATATATATATATATATATATATATATATATATATATCTTACATAACAGCAAGAGTGTTTTTAGCTGTTCGTGTGATGTCCGGGTGATTAAAAATCATTATTTGATATTTCGGGAAAAAACTTCCCTTTGTCAAAAATAATTAAACCAGAAGACCATTTTTTTCTCCGACTGTGTAGAGAATACTACAAAACAAAATGGCTGCCATATATATATATATATATATACATATATACATATACATATATATATTGTGTGTGTATTTTAGCAGAATTTTCTTATTTATGCAAACATTATTATAAATAACAGAATTCGTTCGTTTGATTATCCCTTTTTTATTTTTTAAATGTTTGAATATAATAGTAATACTAATGATAATAATAATAATAATAATAATAATAATAATAATAATAATAATAATAATAATAAATAAATAATAGTAACAATAAGAATGGATATATTAAATAAATACATAATACAACCAAATACACACATAGATAGAATTAAATTAACTCAACCTACACCCTCTTTTTTCTTTCATTCGCCCTTAACGATACCTATAAACCATTAACTAAAGTCTCCTCATTTAAAAAAGAAAACTACTCCTCAAGACGACTAAGAAGGTCGAAAGCGCTCGAAGAAAATGACCGAATTAAGAACAATCGGTGAAATATTCTACGGACTGCCACCTGAAACCAGAAAAATAGCTTGAAGGTTTTAGAACCTCACGAAGAAGATTTACACACGAGAAAGTTCCGTGACGTTCAACAACGCTTGCTTATATATATATATATATATATATATATATATATATATATATATATATATATATATATATATATATATATATTATAATAAACCCGTTTCAAGTAATATTGAAAGTAAAGCACTATCGGTGATATTAAATATAGATATTCAATTGTGGCGCCAATGCAATATTCTAACTCTTTCGTTGAGTTATATCGTATGTCTAGATATTTATACTCGCCGCTTTCAATGTAAATATTACTTAATTTCTCTGTTATCACGTGAACATCTCTCGAGACCCTCAAAACTAAGTGAACGTTTACAGATTCATGGTGTCTCTGTGAACCGTGTTCGCGTCGTCTGACTGTATGAGATTAAGCTTAGAACAACATCGTACGTAGATAAAATATCTAAAGATGTATAACTTGATATTATATATATATATATATATATATATATATATTATATAAATATCTTTGTCAGTAGGTTTGACATTCAAAGTTGTAAAAAAGATTATCTAATTATATAAAATATGCCATCATGTTTATCGTACATATACTGAAATATGGTTTACCTCAAGGTTTTGCGATTGAAACCGTGCTAACATTGATAAAAAAGCTTTGCGTTATATTAAAAATTAGAGCAAACGTCGATCGTATAAAAATGGCTTTAATTTATCAAATTTTCGCATTCATAACGGAGATCATGTAAGCAAGATTTATGCACATTTCAAACCATATAAAATGGTTTATAATTTTTTGAAATATTTAGAAGTCTGACGCTTTGTCAACATTAAATATGCCTCTCGGGAGCAAGAGTAGAACTCCATTTATGAACCGATATAATAATGAGTATTAAACTGTTGTCAAGTATGTGGTTTTTCCGTTTTGTTTTTCTGTAAGTTCTAATTGATTGATTTTCTATGTTGCTTAGCTGTATATCTTATACAGCTTTTTCTCCGATATTTCACAGTTTTCCAATGCTCTGGACTGTTCAAGTATGGTATTCCAATAATTCCTTAGCAAATATCCAACGTTATGTGTTCATCAATGCAGCCTCCACTGCCGATTTATTATATTGTACGATATTCTCTCGTGGAGGTTTTAGAGTGTTGTTTTCGGTATATAGACCATACACGGCCATATGACACTCTACGTTTAATCTTTTAGTCGCTAAGCGATGACTTAGAATAAATGGATGTATTCGAACAACTTTGAATATCTTCAAGCTCCAATAAAACCAATCATCATTGTTTATATCCTATATGCATAGTAACTTTTGTTGTAAAGACGACTCTGAGTTCAGACACTCTTTCACGTACGTCAGCATATAAACGTTCATCATCACCGACATACTAATTAAAGGCGCACTGTTTATAAATACCTCTTCTCTCTAACATGTACCATTGCTTTACTAATCAGAACTTTTGATGCATCTCAGACTCGCAATGTTATTTCTTATGAATCTGCTTTAGTTGAATAATAACTAAAATTGTAAACATAGCCGGAAGAGATGCGAAACTACAGCCAATACAAGATTACATAAAATAACTTGCTTTGAATCCAATTCTCTCCTTGGAATTAAATGACCCATTGTATAATGATAAGCCAATTCCACACTGCCAATTCATTGTATCATGCAAGTTTGATTATTTACTCATTTAAAAATGTCTACCCACGACACATTATTAAGCAGTAACATCGGCTGAATTAACAATGGAAATACGTTTTTAAATCTAACCTATGCATTCACAAAGACTGATGCTACAATAATTTGTATGGTATCATGCAAAAGTATATGGTTCCATATTTTTCAGGGACGAATGATAAAAAGCTGGTTTCCATACACTACTTAAAAATGTTTTCTTGACATCAACCGTTGCAACTAAGAATCAAAAATAATAAAATAAATACGTTTAATAAATAAAAAATGTATTTACTTCCCCCATAAAATCTCTCATATAATAAGATTCATTACGCATGAATTCTTTTCGAGTGTGCTCAATGCAGTAATGGTCGTAAGTAGAGAAAGTATAGCTGCCATCTCTATTTTTTCAATATAAACGACTTTGACATTGAATGTTAAAAAGCGGGATGCGTATTTCTTTCATTATTTCCGTACATTGTTCAAAGCTGTAGAAACTTTGACTAGCACGCCACGACTGTCTGAATTGACAAGATATGTATTTTAATATAATTATGTTAGTTTAGCACATGATTCACTCTGACGTAGAAGTATCGATTAACACTTTAACATATCAATGCTAGACACATACACACATACACTGTTGGTGTTATCATAGATATTGCCGACATGATGATACTCGTCAACTGTTCAAATTTTCAATCCCTTTTCAACGCACAATTTGAATCAACGACGTATAGCATGCTTTTATCGATTCCTTTGGTGAACACACATACATAGAAATATTGTTATATATATATATATATATATATATATATATATTTATATGTCTATATTATACTTGCAAATAGTTTTATTTTTTGAAATCTTTATTAGAAGTTTATTATGTAATAATAACTAGGCATCATATTGAATAGAAACAGTGTAAAATAACAATGGTTTTTATATCGTTATATCTGTGTAGTAAAACATCACTACCTTGCTATATAACATCATGTATCTTTGAAAATGATATGACGACTTTTTATTACGTGCATTCACGTATGGATATTCATTACAGTAAAGAAACGATATTAATGTTAGGATGAGACTTAAGGAGACAGTGGACAAGACAAATAACAGATTAAAACAATTCTTTTTTAACACAGTCAAAGACTTGTATTCTATATGCGATGCAATTTAACTACAGTCATTCCATTCTTTAACTTGTTTTGCGTGGCATATGTATTACTTGGTAACACACAAATAACTGTAGTATAGTTACCCTAAGAAATATTTTCAGATTTATACAGTTAAGTTTATATTATAGATTCCTAAAGTGTGTCCAACAAAAAATAATGTCAATCTCCTTGCAAAATTCTTCCTTTGATATGAACATTTGGCTCAGTACACGGTTTATCTGACTTCCCTTTTGTATAGTCCGTGATTAATCAATTTCTATAGAAAATAAATAAAATTAACACTGGGGTTCGTAGTTTATGAAATAATTTAAAACGTCTTATGATTACGATTAGCTGATTTAATATTTGCGGAGTTGTGTATTTCCTCTCGTAAGTGTGGACGTGTCCTGTAATTCCACTCTCATCTAGGGCTCCGTTTAATATCACATTAGATATGTGAAAGGAGGAACATTTAGAGATCAATTAACCAAAAGATATAACGACGTAAATCTTTTGTTTCCGATTCTTTCGAGTGTTTTAACCCGGAGGAGAAAACAACTTGCACAGAGCGATCGATTAGCGTGGTACACCAACTAAGTGTAGATTTTTAGCTTTATGTAGCGATGCAACTTGGAAAGTTATACCTGATCCAGTAACGATTAACATTATGGCAACGTAACATGATAGGAATCGACGTTACATTATTTTTAACCGCGATAATAAACGTTAGAGTACAACCATTTGAACCTATTTTACATAACGATATATTTAATAACGAAGATGTTAATCAATATTACCATAAGAAATATTGGCAGTTACCTTATGTTACAAACTCTATATGGAGTCCCTTTAGAAAGTTAACAGTAACCTTACATAAAGAGACGATTTCAATCCAGACAGATTTACTTTCTCTTAACTTGCACTTGTTATCAGTGCAGGATGTGTTTTATTGTTTAACGTACTTCGGGGTATGAACTCCTGCACACACATATATAAATGCCCACTTAAGTCAAATTAGTAAAAACATATTCTAGAAATGGTATTTAATATAGTATACATACATATAGTATACATATATGTCTGTCGGATTTCGAATCTCATCATCAATATATATGTATAGCGAACATGTTAGCTGAACATGCACCCATCAAACAGTGTATATGCAACAATTATTCTCATGTTCTTATTTTACTGCAGCTATACGCACTAGTATATAACATGTTAAATGTTTCTTCATTAAAGTATATTTAATCAATATTGTTCAGGCCTTAACAGTAAACTATAAGTATGGGTAATCTACAAACACACATGTAATAGAGGTGGACCCAACTCTATAAGTTACCATCTAAACTAATGTAGCTATTATAACCGAAATGATGAAATCTATGTCATCTGTATAAAATAGTAAGTTATAAATGTCTTCGAATATGTACGTTACTCTCTATGTGCCGAATATATACGTACCCCCTTTCTAAGTGACCCATCGAGAAAAAAGCTCGCTTATAAACTTCGAATAAGTATATTTAATTTTAATGAAATGCTCACGGCTAGTTTGGGAGCAGTGAAAACAAAGAACGTAATATGATATTATGAGCATAGTGAAAAGGTACATACTATTGATTATCATTAAATTCTAAGAATCGTCCGGTTTACCTGCTAGCATTTACATAGTAGGGTCTACCGGGTAATTTTTACGTATTTATGTTTTCACGAATACTACGTAAGTAAAAACAGAAAAAGAAAACAACAGCAACATGTTACGTTAAAGGCATATGCAAAACTAATCTCTGACTGTAAATTCTTAAAACATGCATGTCTATTCTCTGTGGAGAGTATTTCTATATTTTGTTGCGATTTAGAATAAGCGCCGATTTATATCTTTGTTTATTAAAGAGATTTCGGACCCAAAATTAATTCCGGCGAAGATATAGGGCGACAGTGTAATTTCCAGGTGTATTCACTGAAAATATAATTAGCTGTGTATATTTTGCTATTAAATAGACCTGAACCAAATTAAAAACACCATTAAAATAATGTGTATAGTTGTTGTTTTTTAACAATACAATCAGGAAGCGAAATAATGTATATATTTATTAATTCTGGAATCCTTCGTTAGTGATTAAAAAGCAATATGCTACGTTAAAGTTCTATGCTAACCTAATCCTACATTGCAAATAGTGAAGTCATTGTGTGAGTGTATTTGTTTGTATTTTCACTGGTCACATTGACTGAAATCTACCATAATCTTGCGTGTGAAAAAGACAACTACAGGTTACGTTAAAGTATTCATTTCTGAATGTGTATATGTTTTGCTATTGAAGTAGAATAGTTACATATTCATTGTTATTTAATTTAATTAATAAATCCCGGGTCCAACACTACTTTCCGCTCAGATATACGGCGACAGCGTTATTTCCTTGTTTAGTCACGTAAAATATCATTAGTTGTGTACATTTCGCTGTTAAAACGACATGAATCAAATTCAAAACACCATTAAAAATGCGTTGTTTTTTGAACGTCATCGAACAGCTTTCCGAAAATGTATTGTTAATTAACGTACTAATTGAATTAAAGAAAGAAAAACTAAGAAATATGAAAGAATCTGAAGCCTAATCTGGTATTCTCGAATAAGTTCCGAGTTATGAAAAAGTTATCTGAATATGCTTAATTTCTCTGGAGTTCCTCGGTAATCTTATTTTTTGTTGTTACCTAAATCGCATGATGTTAAAAGTGCGAAATCAACATAAAAAAAAGAAACTATGCATATTTTGTAATAATTAAGTGGGTATGTTAGAATTACGAAACCGCTATTCTCGTATTCTACAAAACTTGAAACAGGTTTTTTTTTTACATAGTTCACCCCGGACAAGGCAGACCGCCACTGTAGACGTAAATGGCTACTGAAAAGAAAGAAAAGGGGAGAAGGTTGGGGCGGGGCAACCTAAATTGGGATCTGCACAACGAGATGTCTGTTTACATTAGTTTTAAATGTCTGCATGACAGTACCGTCGGGGAAACAGGGGCATGGATGGAGTTCCAGAGGCCAGCAGCACGAGGAAATAAGCTATTTGAGTAGAAAGCTCTCCTGCATCTGGGGACCTCCACAGTGAATGGATGGGATTTAGTCGATTATCGAGTTGGTAATAGTGTACTTACGTCGAGGGGGCCCCAGAGCAGCCAATTCATCGGAGCACAATCCATTGAAGTATTTGTAAAACAAGCACAAGGATGCTACATTGCGGCGATTGGACATGGACTGGAGCTTGGTTAGCAGTGAGGGACCTATTAGGTTGGCGACTCTTTTTTGGACTTTGTCAAGAAGGGAGAGACTAGTAGACGATGCTCCAACCCAGATGTGGCAATAATACTCCATGCATTATTTTGATTGATATGTACTTTAGTTTACAGAGAAACAGTAGCTAGTATGCCATGAACAATTAGGCCCCGATGTTCCTGCTGTCAATAAGAGAAGACACAAAAGAAGCTAGTAAAAATGGCACCCAAGTTTTCTTGGGCAGGTTTTATTTGGAAGTAACAGTTAAACAGGAGAACACATAAGAACAGTAGAATTGTAGAACAAAAAGCGCATAATTTATGGAAACACGCATGAAGTCTTAGTCTAATTTGATAGCGAAAAAATAGCATATGAAAGTTTTCATTATAAAGCTATAATGGATGAATGCACAGGGGAAAATCGACGTTACTTTATTATATAGATGTTGTTTTATAGAATAGCATAACAATTCTTAACGACGGATTTGAATGATTACAGTGTCAGGAACTGTGTGGCATACGATGCGACGGATTGATAACGAACCGAATGACAGATAACGCTACATATAGTCATGGATAATGTAACGAAACCCGTATCAGACACCGCGCATTAACAAATCAACGAATAGTACATCACGTAAAATCTGTCTTTTATTTTCAGAGTCTCATACGCCACTGATTATCTCCGACGAACTGTGACGACTGGATAATTCGCATGCATATGAGTGAAAGGCTATGCCGTATCAATAAGTGATTGTATTGGCATCATACGAACACACACACACACACGAAATACTTTTACTTTATATGGTTAAGCCTCTTTCTTCGCTACGACGACCATTACTAGAACTAAAGTGGCAACAAACCCCAGTCGCACTTTGATACACGCATTCGGATGTGTTGGGATAATATACGGACTGTGATTGTGTCCTTTTCTTGTTGGGTGAATTATTGTATTGTATTTTTCTGCTTTTCTTGGTAAGGTAAGTAAGTATTCTACATTGTCTAGTACGTAACGTTTTATTTCATTCATGATATTGATTGTGGTATCTATCTCACAATCCCAACGGTATTTTCCCATATGTGTATACATGTGTCTGCTTCTGTGGGATTGTTGTTTCGTTGGTCTTATGTTCTTGACTATATAATTATTGTACATTTCTTACATATATTCCTACTTATTATTATTTACGATTGACATGATATAATTAATACCGACCATTGGCGAGACATGTCATGTTCAAATTATTTAATGTTATCAAAGGTACGATCAAGGGTTAATGGTAGCAACGGTTAGAGATAATCCTCTGGATATGTATGGACAAGTAATACTGAGGTCTTGACAGCTTTGAAAGGAAACTAATTCATGAAGGAATAATATAAACGATTAGGTAGTTCATTATTATGAGTGGCGTTGCATTCGCTACTTGCCTAATAGAACGAGAGCTCACTACAATTCATTTAAAACGCATAATTCTAAAGCGATTCCAACCATTCGGAGTGTTATCATTTGGATCAAGCAGCTTCTATTATTAGTAATATTGCTGTTGTATTCTCATATAAACTGTTTTCTATCATTTTGATTTATCATATCAAAAATTGTTTACTGTGCTACTAGATACATTAATCTTACATACGTATGAAATAAATTAAGACTTTTGCCGATGTCATTAATCGGTCTAGCTTTCTAAGATAGTTGCATATACACATCTGCTTCGGCATCACTCTATGCTAAGTAATGTTGAAGGTTTTCTAGAAATACACCTTTGTTTTATTTCCACAATTTAAAAAATATTTTGCCTCGGTTGATAGTTTTTCTAACACTAATCATCTATATATAGAGTCAGCAGAATATTCACTCTCACCCTCCATCTACTACCATTATCACACATATACACGTGGAAGAGTTGATTTTATCGTTGGCCTCATTGTTATTTCATTGTTTGGTCTTTCAAGTGTAAGATTAGATGTGTTGTTAACCTGAATATTTGGCGCTGCATCTAAATTAACATTTTTTGCAGATTGTCTACTTAAATAATTATTTCTGCATACTTGTTTACTAGAATAATATATCAACAAAATATAATTTGCCGAAAAATATTAAACTATGTTTAATTCGATTGTTTCAAAATTGCTTTTACATTCTCACTCACCAGCATAACAGATTAGCAGAATCAGGTCAATTTTATTTCTTCCAAATTCTCTTTAAATTTTAAAACAAATGGTGATCTTTACAAATTATATTAAATATTTTTGTTATCATGAAATGTTACATGCGGCTTCAGTTGGTTCCCGTCTTTTACTCCTTTATGATTCGAAAATTACAAAACAATTATAAAGCGTTTTACTGTTGATTATATTTTAAAGATAATTGAACTAAATCATAATTTTAATAGTTTCATAGTTTTTAACAATTACATACCATTAAACTTAAAAATAAATAGTACAAAAACAAAATTACATTCGGATGTGTTAAATACAAGAGATTTGTATGCCGACGACATTTTCGAGGATACACTGGCATTTGACGTCGTTTTCCATACCTTCACTTTAACTAAATAATTCCCGTAATCATGTTTGCCTTAACAAGATCCACATCAGAGATGCTTGCGTAACTGGAATGAAGACTGAGCCAACCATTGAAGTCTATTGATTCGCAGAAATTACATTACTGGTAACAGATTACATCGCCAATATCAGTTGCCCACATAAGAAGTTATCTTTTTTCAAATTTTCGTTTTCGAGAAATATTTAATACGTATATATATATATATATATATATATATATATATATATATATATATATATATATATATATATACATATATATATACACTTATTAATTATGAATTTAAATAAACTTGTCGATGTTAAAAATAATTACTTATTATACTAAGCTATTTTAAGAAATTAAAGTTGATCACTCTTGGGGATGTTATACATAGACTGTCAAAAAGCTCTAAAACACTCTCGACTAGTCTTCTAACTGTGTCCGCTTCTATGCACATATAGATCTTAATTCCCCTTAATTACGTGACAGTGGATATGGCGACTGCTTTCCGATTCTGGACTGACCCTGTGAACTGGGTTCGCACCTCCCGACCGTCTGAAATTGTTACTTTTGTGCACTGATGAGAGCAATAATATTGAAATGCTGTAGGTATTAATAATTTAATATATATTTATAAATATTATATATATATATATATATATATATATATATATATATATATATATATATATATCCATATATAGTACATATCTAGCTAAAATATATATCTAACTAAATAATGTTAGTGAAAAATATTGAAACTCAATCTATGAGAACTGTTTAGAAACTGGAAAGGAAAGTACCAGTAATTTGTCCTTTCACTTATGAGAAAAATACACCAAATTATGAAGAAAAATTAAGATATTTTCCAATCTCTCTTTAATTTACATTTCATAATATTACCCTGCCTGGCTATTGGTTATCAGCTTGAATATTTACGGTAACACGAACTATTTTTAACCGTAAGAAAAATGGAAACGTTACCGATTACACTTCACCTGTTTTTTTAGGAAACGCAATTTGGACTAGAATCAAACTGATATATTACTTCTGACGAAATAATTTAATTAATTAAAAATGTATACTAAAATAAATAAATTAAACATTCTCTGTATAATTTATTATTTGAGGACACACAAAAACGACCATTTCTTAATGTAGAATCGTTTATCCTTTTATTTTGGTATTTCGTTTATTTTTTAAGTATACGTTTTTACAATTTTGCTTTAACTAAAACTTAATCTTTACTACTTTTTCTCTAGCCAACAGAGAAGATCCCAAACATATCGCATTTAATGTAAAAATATTATGTTATGTCTAATTGTATTAGCTATACTTAAATAAAATACTTTATATTTGTGAAATACTTTTTGTAGTGAAAAGTATTTTTAAAAATATGTTTTTCGTACAAAAACTTTGGTTTCAGAGTATATATCGACATTCACTTTAACTTCAAATAATAAGCGATGATACTCCCATAAACATACGAAAAAACAAGTACCTGGTGTTTCTCGTCTGTCAGAAAAGTAAACTATTTGTATTGTATCCTTTATGTGGGATGCATTTTCTCTTACTTTAATAAACGAGTTGATGTCATATCCAGTTCTCCTGAAGAATAAGTATAGGTTATGATAGTTTAGAGTTCCATCTTAACTCTTCGATTATAAGTGGAATAGTGGATGCTCCAGTGCTCTTTCTATACTTCTAAAATGAACATTTTACAGACATGTACACGATGACTGATAATTATACAATTTATTTTAATACAGTACAGTTAAACGTACATTCTTATCTCTGTGAATGCATCATATCTAGAGTGTAAAAATAAAAGCAACAATACTTAATTAATTTTACCTCTGGCTGGAAATATTAGAGCCATTGGTCTTCACTGATTGCTCCAAAATAAGTGAGATTCACCTGGTGCCCATCCTCGCTTCTTGTACCGCCCCAGAAAATACCTGACCCCTGACGTAATCATCTGTCTGTATAACGGTTAGATACGTCATAAGTAAAGTATTTATGTCACATTTTGAGACGAGCGATCAGAGCACTCTCTTCTGCTTTGAAAATCTACAAAATCGATTTCGCAATCTTGTTGTAAATGAACCTTGCTGTTACCTACAACCCTTTTTTATGAACGATACGTTCTTAGTCTTTTCGAACTCTCTTATTATTGCTATGTAAGTTGCACGAGTGAGATTCAATCTCTGGTGACTCCAAACAAGAACTCGTTTTACTTTCACCAATGCAAACACTTTCTATGCTCAACATTTCTTATCTGTAGAACACATTTTCACGGGATGCTTCCCTGTTGATTATAATATTGCCGTCTTCAAGTTCGATGTCAACAAATACTCGTCAGACGACTCTCTTACGTCATCAAATGTCATCTATTTCATACATCGTATTGAATCCGTTAATTTTATTAATCATCATCGAACTGAAAATCATTCACCCTAATCCTCGAGTGGCTTTTTGCTTTGCAAAGTTGTGCTCCGGCAATATACAATACATCTAAAATTAGTGTTACTAAAGCAGAATTACACTATGAGTATTTAATTAACTGCCGTCCTTCAAACGCCAGTTTCAATATATCTTTAAAACGAACAAATATACTTAAGTCAACTCTTTCTTTCTTTAAATCTCCAAGCTTAAAGTTGCCAAAAACAGTAAAGGTTTCACACAATCAATAGGCTATAGTTGCAATTACTGTGTGTTTTTTTTGTTTATTTTGGAACTCCACAAAGGCTTTTAGAAATAGAGCTACATAACTATTCAAGTTCTTCAACCGCCTTACCCAGTGCACTTGGATAATACTATATCATTTTTATTAAAACGGGTATACACTTATCGTTGGTTATTTATTCGCGCTAACAATGGTGTGTGTTATTTTGTGTATGACTTCAAATTGTGGCAATTAAAAACTCACAATATAAATGTTAATAAAGCATGACTACATAGACCTTCAAAGTGTTCAACTGGTTACAACTATAAAGCTACCGACATTAATCCCAATTAATGTCACTGTACATTAACTCGCCATAAATATAAAAATAAAAAAATACTACTATGCTGAGGGCAAATAGACATGAGGTTTCCTATTTAATCCAGGACAATACTGTATCTATTTGCTATTAATAATTTATAGTTTTTTAGTTATAGCTACCTTACTATTTCATAGTAATCCCTAACTTGTCTTGATTCATTATTTTATAAATATTCTTGTATTGCAATCACATACACCTGCATATATTCAACAAGAAGATATCAGTCATGAGACTGCATGCCTCGTCTGAAAACGTAAGGATGGGCCACAGCCTAAGTTGAGCCTTACTCCTCCATATTGTATGACGTATTCCGGAAGTTATTCCGGGGATACTTTGATAACTCAAACACTATTAATCCGTTCAGGTGATATTTTATTGTGCGGTTTATGTTATCAAAGAACAGCGGATTCATACATTAAATACAAATGAATCGGAGGTTCAAATTTCGTTTAAAGTTCGACCATGACCAGATTTATTTCCACGTCAAGATACAAATGCTAAGTCAATGATAAATGAGATGTGAGAATTCATTGGCTGCAGAAATGACAAAGTAGCGGCTCTTTAAGATGACATGAACCGGAGTTATCACACAAAAGTATGATTTACACTATTCGGGTGTTCTCGATCTTTACTTTGAGACAATGACCGATACTTTGACAATGATTGCTAACGATTTCTCAAGTGATGGGGGCCCAAGTCTTCACAGAAACAAATACATAAACTGGACCGAGTAAATCGCCTCCGTGGCGGAAGTATAACTGCTGTTACATAGTTATATCGTCGGGCATAACAAAAATAACTAATATGTATATTTAATTTTAATGCTTACTGAGTAAATTAAGCCGATCTATTTTGTTATATTATATATATTGAATTATGATCTCCTTATATCTAGTTCAAGCGATATAATGCTTTTCAATTTTGTTATAACTCGTTCTACAATATTTCCACTTCTAATCTTTATTATAAGTACAATTAATTACATTAACAAACAACAGAAATAATAGCTCTCATGTGCTGTTTAATTTAAATAAATAAATACAAACGTTTGTATTTATCCCTAATATATTATCATCTAAACGGCTTAGTGTTATTTAAATAAATAATATAACATAATACATTTAAATATTGTATATAGATCGTAGAAAATCAAATGCACAGATAGCTCTTTCAATGTCTAATTTGCATAACTATTTTTAAACACTTCATAATTAATTAATGTTACTTTATTCATTCGTAAATGTATCGTTCTATTTATTCCATATATATCTATATTCAGTATTTGTGTCGCTATTAAAAGTAATTAATTAAACTAATCTAATACAAATAGGATAAACTATAAGATATTTCTAAAAAAATATTTGCTAGGGGAAGTAATTTACACCGAAGAGAAAGATTGTGGCTTTACGACAGTCATGGAAAGATAAGCGGGTTCTGAAAGGAGAAAAAAGTTGACTGAGTAATCTCTCTCCACTCTCCCGTTAGTGACCCCATCTAGACGAATATTAGTTACCGACGTCAGATTTTTCTATTATTTTATCAATGAAGATAAACAAAACACACACATACACACACACACGCACACACAGAACGAATTGATTTCCTCTTTCTGCGCCTGTTTTTGGCGATTTCATTAAAAAGATCGAAATTACCAAAATGTTAAATGCGCGGTTACAACACACTTATGAATGGAATGTTTAAAATTTAACACTGGTTTCAAGTATTTCGAGTAGCGAACGTTGCGAAGCGATAGCGAGCTGATAAAGTTATCTGGTAAAGTATAAAACATCAATGCACAAAGGAATATATATATTGTATATTATTTAATTACATATTTCTACGTACTTATATATAACACATCTGTAGTTTACAAGTAAAAGTTACATGATAGGGACGCATGTAGAACTTATTATGAATAGCTTATTATTTTCGTATTAACATGAATTTTTCCAGGTTATTCTATATGTTCTAATGAACTGCTATACACCTCATAATTGCTTACAATCATTCCAATTACTTATTAGTTTGTTTGTTCTGTTTACAATAGGGGGATTACATCAGAGTAGACAAAAGTAGACAATGATATGTTGGAGCACAGAAAAGTACGTATTGTAAAGATACTCGTCGTTTCGGAATACAATTCTTAAATTATGTGTTGTGTCTGTTTACTGAAAGTGATAAAATACTGACATAAACTAAGAAAAGTGCATTTTAATTTATTTAGTTTGTACACCATGATCATAGTAAACAATTATTATACTCTGCTGCGTTAGAAATTCTCTTTTGAATTCATGACGAAAAACAATATTTTGAGCATCTCGTATGAATTTGGTTTCATTCGTCGTATTACGCATGTTGTGTAAAATAGTTCAGTAGACTGGTGACCAATCTCATGAAAAACAAGAATAAATTATATTTGCTAAAGTATTACGAAACAGACTAAAAATTACAACATGATTTGTCAACCACCAATTTCATTGGCCAATAGCACCCTACTTGATAATTATCATTTAAGCTTGTCGGTCTAATATTCACAGATAACATAAATTCGGACAAATACCTACACGACATTGACAAGTCTGCTACAAAATAGGCGGGCTAACACTACAGTGTCAGCAAAATGTTCACACCTGTCGGTATCCTATATCTCTACAATAGGCTGGGTCAATTTAGGAATAGATATAATATGCGGAATGGCAAAGTTGCACATTACCATAACGAATCAACACACTATATATTTTTCTACAAAATGTTGTCCTTATTTGAGGAAAGGAATTAAAAGTGCCAAATAATGTGGAATTATATTAGGATTATGGTGTTACTGAACAATGTTAGCCGGTAAAAGTGAGACCATTAACGCAATAAAATTGAGTAACTATATGTAATAGTATATTTTACATGTGCAATATTCATACTTCTCTCAATAAATCGAATAATAATTAATACATAATGAAATAATGCAAAATATTTAATTGAAACTACAAATTACGATTTAAGAATTATAGCTGTCTTGAATTCTTGTAACAATGTTCAAATTGTATTTATCTTAACTAACTAACTAACTAACTATATATATATATATATATATATATATATATATATATATATATATATATATATATGGTGTATGCAGGTAAAAGTTATATAATGTGGATTTATTCTGTTTATTCTAATCAAAATAGACTTTATTATAACAAATTAAATTACTCACTGCTATTTTTTATTTTTATTTTATTTGTTATGCGTTCTTCTAATATGCCACAACTCCAGGAATACATATTTACAAGATAGATGGATGTAATGTTCTTTCATTTTATTTTAAATTCTATTTAACATTTTAATTCGGAAATATTAATTCTATTAGTATAATTTCTGATAATATCCTGCAATATATACTTTAAAAAGATATTCTAATAAAAATCGGTGTAAATAGACATCGCAGTAATGATGCCAGAGAATTTTCAGGTACATCTGCCCATTAAATAAAACAGAACCCCAATTGTTTGACAAGTTATTCAATATAGTTATTTCTTTAAAAATACATGAACATACTTAACAAAGGGTGTTATTCATACATTAATAGCAAAGGACATAATTGACATTTGGAAGGCAGTTAACCCTCGTTTACCACTATTATGTTAAAAAGTCAATTGTAGGTAATGTGAACAATATATGCTTCCAGAAAGCAACAAAAGTTGAATAGAAAAGCTCTCTCTGCATCCCAAGAAAGACATTTATAGGAATAGCTAGATACACTGTTTAACATTTCTTCGTGTACTGCCTGTTTTAAGCTGTGATGACAGAAATATGAAGTGCAAAAATCAACTTTCAAGCAATTCATTGATATGATTTATTTCACTTATTCAAACTAGAGTTTGCGAACCGGCATTTACATAAGCATTTTCTAAAGATGAACTACAGGGTGGGCAAAAATAAGGGTCCTATTTTTAAAAATTCATAACTTTTTTATTTATTGATTTAAAAAAATTTTTTTAAAAATAAGTAAAGGACCCCTTCCGAAGCAAGCATGAGCCGTATTAGCCCTAAGGAACTTACCCTCATTTAGAAAACATTATTTTTGCTTAAAAAACTCAAAACAGTGTAAAAAACAATACTTTAGTTTTTGTAAGTTTTAAGAAGTGTTTTTCGGCTAAAATTTGTTTTGTTTATTTCAAAAAATCTCGGAAGGGTAAGTCTACACACACATAAAGTTTGGTGAGTTTAACTTTTATTTTGTGGAAGTTATTCAAATTCAAGTTATTCAAATTTAAAGATAGGACCCTTATTTTGGCCCACCCTGTATTAGAGTCACTCATGAATGTAACAAAGCTGAAGTTGGCAGATTGCCTTCATATTTTCAAAGTGTTGAAAGGACAGTCAAATCACCAACCCAAGCTTCACAATGAGTGTATGAGTTTGAAGCAAGACACACGCATATACTTAAACAGGTGTTGTGTCATAAAATGAGGCCTTCAAGTGCTTCTAAGGGATCTTACATAGCATAATTTAATTCAATATGTTAATCATTACACATTACTTGTTATGATGCATTATTGTACACAATTTACACATTTTCAAGTTTGGCAATGAGCAGATACATTTTTTATTTAGTTTTCATTTAAACATCTCTTCCATAGTTGTTTTGAGTGATGTTCAAATAAAAATTGTGTTTTCTCAATAAAATGAGTTGACCCAAGGAGTATACATATTTGTTGTTGTTTTCGCATTGATATAAGAAATAATTACCTATTCTTTCAATCTTTTGAAAATGGTATCACTGTTCATTCTTAATTAAAATGCAAAAAAACAGAATGTCTGAGCTGTCGATGGTTATGGGAGGAGACACTTATCACTTTTTAATGTTAGTTATCTTTTATTTGTTTGACTTTATTCATTTTATTTTAATTAAACAAAATGATTAGAATAATGGCGTTGATTAATTTTCTAACAAAGTTATAGGCTAACTGTTTCAAAAACGAGTATTTTAAAATACATTTATGTAGAAAGTCTTTGATGCCATTTCCTCAAATAACGATGAAAGTACGATATCTCATTTTTGGTATAACAATTTATTATACCAATACACGACTTTCCCTGATAAAAGTAACTTCATATTTACAAGAAAAGTGAACAATTGATCTACCCTACTCTACAAGGCTACCATTCGCTAACGCATTGAATATTGTTTACACATTATGGCGGGTGCATAAAAAAGTAGCATCTTAGATAGGGTCCAAAAATGAGCCTCTAATATAATAGTCCTACATATTTCTCATGCTCCTTCTCATGCTCCTTCCTCTGCCCCATCGCCGCAATAGTGTATCCCTGTGCTTATTTTACACCTACCTGAATGGAATGTGCTGAACCGGTGCCCCCTCTACTTAAATAGCCCCGCTACAACCCTGTAGTCAGTAAGATTAGATCCATTCATTTTTAAGGTCCTCAGATGCCGGAGGGTTTTATACCCCAATAGGTGATTTTCTGAAACAGCACGGCCGTTGTAGTCTCCTTCCTGTTTACTGTTTCCTTGACCGTACTATTATGCAGAAGTTTAGATGTAATGCGAACAAGTATCTCGCTGCATGTGAACCTCGCCCCCCTCTTTGGATGTTAATAATTCACAGTAGTTTCTTACGTCTCAGTGGCATCTGTGCTTTGTGTGGGATTAACAAAATCATTTTTTAAAATGAAAGTGTCGCGAGATAGTTATTTAATACAAGGTTTACTATCGAGTATAGGTCAGCCAACGTCATATTGTTCTACTCCTAAGATAATCCAGACTTATGCTCTTTGAAGTGTAGGCTACGAAATACTTATCATATCATGAGCTAGAGCAAACGCTAATACATAGATTTGATACGTTGTCGTCATAGGTGATTTTAACACGAATCTCAGAATATCACACTTATTTATTAGTGTTAAAATCACCAATATGAAAATATTGGTGAAAAATTTTAATTAAAATAGGAAAAGGAAAGACGAACCACGGAAAATCTATTTTGGAAGATAGTCAGGAAAAGATTGGTCCGGATTGTGTCTTTTTCGAATAAATAGTAGTCGATATACACCGTATACTGCATGATATATCAGCTATTTTACCATGCAATTCAGGCAGTAATCATTGAGAAAAATTGAACAAAACCAGAGAGAATGACACATTTTATATCTATTTAAAAAGTGAATATGAAAAAGTATCCTATGAAATAGTAGTTCAGGACATTATCATAAAAAAGGTGTTGGTCAGCTGAAACTGATAAATGGAAATAATTAAATGCGAATAAAGTATGTATATGGCAGGCGAAACATTCAGACCTCTATAGGTCAAGCGAAGGATATCTGAGGAGATGACTAAAATGATCGAGAAACGAAATATATTGAATCCGTATATTTCGTTTTCTCTGAAGTGATACGACAACCTCGAAAACCTCGAGCGACATAAAAACGAAGTTACTGCAGGCTACAATAGAGAGATATTATTTAAATGAAAGATGGCACTGTACAGTCGAGATTGTGTAATATATGCAATATATTCGGCGGTTGTGAATCTATCCGATGACATATGCGTATAAAGTAACTGGCAATAAATCAATCAGTCAAGTTTGGCATGTGGGTACAGGGAAACACGGAAGTAGAATATAGGTTAGTCATTGAGGAAGTTGAGAGATATTTTAAAGTCAATTATCGCTTGGAAAGTAGATAATGCATTTATTAAAAATACAGCGGAAAATAATAATTCCACCATCTAATATCTCTCTACCCTAATATGATTAACGATGTATACAGCGTTTTATGTATTGAACATAGCCGTCTGTTCTGATTGATTGTGTTAAATATCCCGGCCGAGTATACCGAAAAGGTTATCTCGCAGGGATAAACACCATAATTGATTCTCATGAAGCTGTATACGAAGGCTATAATAACTCAATTGTCGGTAGAATTCGATGATCATCCGACTAATAAACGGACTTGTGTTAGAAATATTACCCGATGAGTCATATATCTGCTCTCAAAGATTTGCCAGAGCGAGGAAATATAATATAAATTGCACGTGTGCGTCATTTTCCCTGATTATGAGTAGGCCAACTATGCAGGGAGATGAAACACACATTTATCAAACTCTCCGAAGTATGTGAATTCAAAATGTATCAAATATATAAATTTGATGTCAACACTCATAACAATGCTATTAAACAAAGACATTGGATAAGGGGATAACATCATCTCATAAAACTAGCCAGAACTATAATCTAATAACACTTCGTTGCATGTCTCAAACTGTTTATCAGATATATTTACGTGGAGTGAGGCATAGACATCAACGACGATATTCTAACTGGATTTTGATTATGATATGTTAGTATGCTCGTCGTAAAGATACGGGTAATGTCGACTGAATTTTTATTTATTTTACTAATGTGTCACCCCTTATTAAGGTCCAACAGCCACTCGAGGAATAGGGTTAAAGAAGTTGTAATGTTGACGGTGAGACAACATCGTGATTATTGGCACGGTGGTTAAGTCTAGGGCAGGATTTGATTATGAAAGAAGACGGCTCAACAAGAATTTGTTTATATTTCACTTGAAAAAGAACATGTTGTAGCCAGCTGTGAAGCACCCCCCCCCCCGCGGTATTATGTTTCACAGACAGGTCGTTCTAGGAAATATAATTCGCTCGAGAAAGCCCGTTTAATTTTAGGTACACAGAGGAAGACAGGGAAATTATTGAGACTGGTTTTTGTTGTGAATGTTTTACATGGAGGAACCATGGACTGTAGTTCAGTCGAGCACCTACCATGATTATAACGATGAAGCAAAGGGAGACTAGCAACATCTCTTCTGTAGAAAAAATTACTTTAACATAGAGAAAAAGATACCAACACTAGATTACGTAGTCGAGTATGTTCTTCTGCCAATGCAGGAAAAAGATGCCCTGAGCGGCACCCCACAGACGTGGCAACGGTAATCAATTTTAAGACGTATTTGACTGTTATCCAAGTAAAGGATTGCGTCAGGTGTGAGATACTTTCTGGAGCGCTACCATGATTGAAACATTTTCTCAGCGACCTTAGCCACCGATTTTATTTAAGTTTTCCATTTAAAGTCTGACCTGAAGTTCAGTCCACGAAGGACATCAAAGCAGGAGGATTCCTCAAGGAGAGGGCCATTCTATTTGAATTGGCAAAAATGAATAACCGAAGTTTGTTCGGATATGGTCTTTAGATTCTAATTCAAGACATTCGGTAAATGTACCAGAAAGTGGGCATACATTAGTGGGATGCGATTTAATCGAAGCTGAAGGAGAATGTGTTTACGTGAGATGTTATGTTATACTACGGAATACATTTTAAAGAAAATATCCATGTGATACTTATTGCTTAAAACACGTCACGCAATTTACCCCGGCGACAAAAACTTCGGTGATGTGGTTTCTTAAGTTAACCTGATTAGCCTTTAACTGATGAAAAAACAGCATAGAAAATCCATATTAGACCATTCTTTTTATATTGTTTCTAAGCAACCGGAATATTTTCCAGCAGTTTCTGTCCCTACGAAAAACACTTATTATCTTATATTGGAGATTTAGTGCCTTCTTCTAATCGAAACTGCTTTACATTTGTTAGAGATATTTGCATTATTTACACGATTTAGGCAATAATATCATGACGGATGTTATATACACAACTTTCTGGCCGCTATAAACTCCCCATTCGTCCACTGCATTTTATTGTAGTCGATGCTCTTCAGAATTTCGAACTGGGAGGTAACGGTGGTTTAGTGGATAACGACACGGACTGAAGACCTGGGTGTTCGAAGTTCGAATCCAGTCAGTTCCACAGTACCATTTTCACTTAGGGATGTTGGCAACCTTCCCGTAAGTACCCGATGTCTTTCCAGTAAGATTTCTAACTAGAAAAAACATCGCAGAAACTAATGCCAGTACTAGAGTCATCTGATTCACTTTAAAGAAGAAGAAGAATTCCGAACTGAATCTATTATTCAATTATTCAATGTCCCAAAGCTTGAACGCATAATATCCACGCAAGATTATCTTTGAAAAATATATTAATCTACGCTGATATCTACTTAGCCATGGGTCTAATAGGATAATTAACTAGTTGGAGCGAGTGTATAGAATAAAACAAACGTATTTCTGATACGCGATATCTAAAATATCAGGTAACGTTGATCGGAAACAGTTTTCTCCAATTGATTAATTATGCACTCAATTGAAAATTACCGGAATGTTACCGACTCTGTATATGGGTGCCAAAAAGTAGGATGGTGTGTACTTTTACGCATACATTGTGTATTTAGAACCAATAGTGTCTGTAAATAATTTAAATTAACATAAAACCATCTCAGAGAGACTCTACTATATTCTCAATTCTTTGAAATCCAGAGAAAAATGATAATTCTTGCACTATTTTATATGCTTCTCTTAATATCTGTGTAGGTATACTTTTCAGTTCAGAATTATCATTTGCATCTATTATTAATATGCTACTTTTATTTGTTCATATTTACTGCTGTTAAATTTTACATATTAAATAAAATGTGTAATTTAAACAATGATATTAAAAGCAACATTTTAAGTTAAGTATGTATATTAATACATATAAGACCCACTCTATGCAAATCTTAAAGATCTAAACATGTCACATGTTTGCTTTAGACATCACAATAAAAACAATAGGAAGAGAAGTTTCAATGTTATCAGTGTTTCTGTCTGAAGGTCATATTACTCTCGATTATCAGACTTAAACTTTATCAATAGCATAGCTAAAGACTCACACTATTAGTAGGGGTTAGGGTTAGGGTAAAACTTCAGATTCATGCGAGTAGTATTTTTTTGTGTTCATTTATACATAAATAACACTAAACAATCAAACATTTTGAAAAAATTTGCAAAATTCAGAAGGTGCAGGCCCAAAATAGCCCTTAGGGTTCCACGTGACTCAAAATCCATCATTTTTCGGTGAAAAGGTAGTTTCATGCGACATTGCAGATCCTAAAACATCCTTTAAAGCTATGAATGGATATAGATGGTTAAATCTGATATAGTACTTTAATTTAGGACCATTTTCAGGCTGTGAAAGGGTTTTCATGAATGTAAAATAGTCAAAAACTAGTGGCCTGCACCTTCTGAATTTTGCAAAATTTTCAAAATGTTTGATTGTTTACTGTTATTTATGTATAAATGAACACAAAAAAATACTACTCGCATGAATCTGAAATTTTCACCCATTACGTCCCCCCTACTATTAGCAACTAACATTTTACATTTTTGCTGGTATGACTATTTCCCCATTTTTGTTTCACTAACAAGTTTGTTTGTGTTGTTCCTCAAACGTCACGTGATTTGGTAAACCATTAAAGAAAGAAACTGTTGTGATGGGATAACCTGACTTCCTCATTCACGAAATTGATCGACCTGTCGGACTATAAGTACGACTATAGCGAGCAGTCGATACATTCGAGTTAAGACACATGCAGCCTTTACATTCTGTTTTACGTATTCTTTAGTCGGTCTGCCCTATACATATACTGTATTCTTTTAACATAAAGTGTGTGTACAAGATATATACATCTGGAAATAAATTTATTTTTAAAAAGTTACCACTCGGGTTATTTGCCATTATATCTTCAACAAGATATATCAGCTTGCTTCGACGGATTTCGAAAACGAATTCACAATTCAAAAACATTACCACGTAAAACAAACCACACTTAAAAAAATGAAGTCAAACGCACGTGGTCGATTTTTTTGTACAACTTGAAATACATCGTTAAGAAAGTCATTCAAAGAGGAAACTTTTTGTTTGTTAAAGTAAGAAACGCTTACTGTTTAAATTGTAAAATCAATTGTATATAAAACCGTGACTTAAACGCTAACGCGGTGTAGTAACATTACAGTCTATTCAAGTTAAAAGTACTTTTAGTAAGTAATAATATTATTGCTGTTTTTTTTTAATAATAATTTTTTTCTTTTTAAATATTGTTTGTTGTTGTGTGGCTTAAACAAGAGGAAAATATTTGTTTTTGTGTCGTATTCCTAAATATTTCAGTATGGAATAATTAGTCGAAATGACTAAAATGCTGTGTACGAGTTTGCAACAACAACAACGGCAACAATTACAACAGGAACAACTACAACAATAACAGCAGCAACAACAACAACACCAAGAGTTGCAACGACACATTCTACAACAACAGAAAAGTTTTGAGAAAAACCTGAAACAGACCACTGGTGAAAGAAAAAACAGGGTTTTTTTTCTGCTGAAGGAATTGCAAATTCGTTATCTGAATTTGTATACGAATCTGATTTTGGCATTACATTTCCAGCATATTTCAGGCGTTTAAGAATGATATTTACAAAAAAGGTTCCAACATTGGTCGGATGAAAGACGGGTAACCCTTTTATTACAGACACTAGAGACAAACGAACATACTAAATATAAAAAAAACTTGATATTGGCCAGAACACCAGAGGAAGTTTCATTTGATTAAACTATAAATATATTTTCAAAGATACTTGATGAAAGAAATAGTATTTTCCACACGCGATAAAAAATGTCTGAACCTCGTTAAACCGAATAACGAGGATTTTTTGGCATACGTAGGAACAGTGAACTCTTTTGTTGAGCAATTCAAGATAGATAAACACCCCAAAGATCTATTCAAATGCCTCATTTTCTTTCATCAAGGATTTAACCGCACCAAAGTACAAAGAAATTAAGTCTAGAATCTTAACAATGGTGCAGCAAGAACGAAAATAACGTTACAAAGAGTGACAGAAGAATGTCAGCTTTACATAAATGTTAAAACGAATAGTACGCAAATTGAGAAAAAAGTGTTGACAAGGTTCAACACAACAAAAACACTTTTAAATTCAAAAAGACAGGAAAATTGGAGACGCTCGGAAATAATAAACATACTAAGGGCGTATGTTGGTATAAGAACACATTCTATGAATCTTGCCGAAGTAATGGTCATAAATGGTATGTTTGCGGCAAGAAAAAGAAAGAAACCTTGGAAAATGTAAGCCTTGTGTTGTCGCAAAAAGAAATCTAGAACAGTAAAAATTGAAAATACGTAAATGTACGTATATATGGTCATACAATCAATGTGTTATTGGATTCTGGTTCAGACATAAGCAGTATTGACGAAAACACATGGAAACTAATTGGAAAAAATAAATTATCTGAAACCAAGAAAATTGCTAAAGGTAAAAAATAAAATTTAAAGGAGAATAAAAGTTCGATATTTCTTTTTGTGGCAAAACTTCAAAAACGAAAGTGTATGTGATTCAAGGGAGTAATTCCTGCTTTTTGGAGTTCTCTTTAATTTATTTAGACTCCCGATAAACAGTGCAGAAAAACAGAAAATTATTAAAAATGAAAATTACATAAATAAATTGAAAGATGAATATTTCACAGTTGTTGTCTTAGGGTTAGGGTTTATGCGCAATGAGTAAAGTCAAGTTTGAACTCAAGAGAAATGTCAATCCAATCTTTAAACCCAAGAGAACCGTCTCTTTTTCCTCCTTAGAAGCAATTAACAAGGAACTTGAAATATTAGAAAAATGGAGTTATATCTAACGTAGAAGATTTTAACTGGGCATCGCCTACAGTTTACGTAAAAAAGAAAAACAGACAAATAAGAGTGTGTGCCGATTTTTTAACGGGGTTAAACGATTGCCTGAAAGATCACAATTGTCTACTAACTTCACCAGAAGACATTTTTTCTAAGCTAAATGGAGGTAAGATTTTTTCAAAAATCGATTTGTCTGACGCATACTTACAGGTTAAAGTGAGTAGGGAATGCTCAAAGTATTTGTGTATTAATTCATATAAAAGAACATTTTAAAGCTACATAGGCTCTCTTTCGGCTTAAAGGCCCCCCTCAGCTTTGTTTCATGCTGGCGGGTCTTCAGTTTGGTATCGCCTATTTAGACGATATTCTAGTCAAAAATATAAATGCTCACGAACATAAAATGCACATTAATGCTACATTCAAACGACTAGAATAATTTTGTTTCAAATTAGGTCCCGAGAAGTGTCAATTCTTCATAGAAAAATTAAATACCTCGGACAAGTAATATACAGTGAAGGCAGAAAACTAGACACACGGAGGACCGATGCAATCAAGAATATGCCTACACCCGACACAGTTGCCAAACTTCAATCATTTCTTGGGTTGCCCCATATTATGCAATCTGCATTCCAAAAATGTACGATTCAAGGGCCCCCTTCACGAACTATTGAGGACAGACAAAAAGTGGGTTTGGTCTAAAGATTGCGATACAGCTTTCGAGAATTTTTTTTAAAAATGTTTACTCTCAGATCTCGCCTTAGCTCAGTATGATCCTGAGAAATAACTCCCCATTGCGACTGATGCTAGTGAATATTGAGTGGGTGCTGCACTGCTACACAAATATAGAGGTGGTACTACTGAACTGATCGCGCTGCGTCGAGGACTCTTTTACCGGTTGAGAATAATTATAGCCAGATAGAGAAATAGGCATTATTAATTGTGTTCGGGGTTAAAAAATATCAATCGCTTTTTACATGGTAGATCATTTACACTTCAAACAAACTATGAACCGTTCGTTACTATATTTGGATGACAAAAGACATTCCTACCCACACTGATAACCGTTTACAGCGATCGGGGTATAACCCTACTAGACTATCATTTTAGGATTGAACACATCGCATCTATAAACATGGGGATGCACATGGACTGTAAGATTAAGTCCCCCAAATAAAGAGATGTTAGAAGAGACGGTTATAGCTTCACTAATAGAGGAAAAAGCAAATCTCAGGTCTGTTGTTAAACAATATCAGAGAATTATCCGTAACTTTGGAACAAATAGAAAAGGAAGCCGAAAAAGATAATTATATATTAAATATAAAGAACCAAACGAGATTCACCAAAAGAAATAAAAAGGGAACTCAGATTTAACCTTTCTCAATTTGCGACGACACTTTAATGTACGCAGATAGAATTGTAATACCTCAATCTCTACGTACAGTTATGCTGAAAGAATTTCATACCGGTCATCCTGGCATGCCCGGATGAAATCATTCACTCGAGGCTACGTATACTGGCCAGGAATGGACAAGGGAATAGAAGGTTTTGTAAAATTGTGCAGAGGTTATCAATTGGCTGCTAGGGCGCCTCCGGTCAAAGCGAATCCTTATCCAAAAACGGATTTGCCGTGGGCACGTCTACATATAGACTATGCTGGACCGATTAATGTATATTACTAGTTGATCTTAGTGGACTCTTTATAGACATTTTATGTGGTATTCAAGTACAAGCATCCTACATCTAGGAACACCATCAGTGCAATACATGACATTTTCAGTCGTTTCGGGGTCGCCCGGAAACTGGTCAGCGACAATGGTACGGCATTCACAAGAACTTTAATTTAAGGATTTCTGTACTTCCTTGGACATTGAACACATTACTACACCAGTATATCATCCATTATCTAACGGTCAAGCCGAAAAACAATATATGGACACGGAAAAAAAACTATCCAACATTTTTAGCGATTTATAGGGTGACTCCTAATGAAAACAACGACTTGAAGTTGTCACATGCAGAACTGATGTTCGCAAGGAAAATACGATCAATTGTCGAAAAAAGTTGCCAAAAAGGAAGAAAATGCCAACATAATAAGATACTCTCCAGAAGATGAAGTATATTTTAAACATTTCCAATGTTGAAAAAGTTATTGGATGAATGGCATGATTCAGGAAATGATTGGCAAAGTGGTCTACACCAGCGAAAACCAAACATCTATGTGTATAAGACACACCAACCAAATGAGACCACGGTATTCGGAAGATATTGAAAAAAACGAGGAAGAAGTTCAGATGGAGATTCTATGTGATGCTTTTGACATTCCACTACCCAATAGTGTCCTCGAACCTATACATACATCTCCTGGGCCAGCCTTACCAGCTGAACAATATTTATTTTCTTTTTAAATGGGAAAGGGTCTAATTGTTAGGACAAAAGGAAAGAGCACACGGGAAATAAACCCAATGGAGCGCTTCAGCCCGGATCGTAAAAGGAGATAAATATTAGAAGCAGAGATCTGAAGGGAGAATGTCAGCTTCGGGGGGGGGGGGTGATCGGATACCCTGACTTCCCCATTCACGAAATAGACGGACTCGTCGGACGATGAGTACGACTATAGCGAGCAGTCGAGACATTCGAGTTAAGACACATGCAGTCTCAATATTCTGTCTAACGTATTCTCTAGTCAGTGTTCCCTATTACATATTTGGCATTATGTTAACATGTCTTGTATGTACAAGATATATACATCCGAAAATAAACCAATTATTTTAAAGACCTTCCACTCAGATTAGTTGTCATTATATCTTCAACAAGATGTATCAGAAAAAAAACTTAATAAATTCGATAAATGAAATAGCAGAAATATGTACACAGAAGGGTGAGCAAAAAAGTACATCTTAAGATAATATAGAAATGGAATACCTACTCTACCAAGCAAATGATTTTACACTTGTGTTCTACAAACGTAAGAGTTATCGCTTTTTGTTAGTATGACAAACTTAATTAAACCTAGTTGAACATGTTGCCACTAAACGCAACTATTCGATAACATCAGTGAACTATTTGGTTGACTATGAACGAGAACCGGTTAAGATATTGCATCATACTTTCATATAAAAACAAGTTTGTTTATTACATTTGTATATTTTACTGTATGGTTTCATTCAATTCGTAGTTTTGAAAACCTAATCAAACAGAAAAAAACGGAATTATTGAACACTGAATACAATCTGGAAAAATCTGATATTTTATGATCAATGAAACACTGTGAATATTAAAGTAATGTAATAAACATAGCAGACATTTTAGTACAATGACTAAAGTAAACAAACAATGTCCATTTATTAATCACAATCTAGTTTAATTATGATTTTATTTTAGAATTCTCTCAAATAGATCTGTATATATTTTGTATTATATATACGGGCTATATTTTTTGAAAATAAAATGTTGATCAGAAAAGTGATAGCCGATTGTTACTTAAGCTATTTTCCTAGATAGAATTTGTCTATCGATAACATCTCAGTATTTTTCTCTATAACAGTTTTACCAATGTTCATGCATTTTAATGCTCTCCGTCGGATATTAATACAAATTAATATTAATTTTTATAATTTTTTGTATCGCTATTGTTTTCAAACTTGTGAATATTCCCACTTTTTTCAATACAGCTAATTAACTATATTTATATTACATACATGTTTGAAAATAAATGATACGTTTGTTACATGTCTACCAAACAAAATATTTATACTGATAAAAACAAAATTGATGCATATAAATCTGTCCAGTTTTGATAACGTGGCGTATTTTGTACAATTAATTGTAATTCAGTCTTGTTTACATTAAAACAGTAAATGAATCCTGACATAATCTACGCATTACATAGAAACAATATGTCGTCATCAACACTATCGTTAAATGAAAAAAAAAGGCATTGATTCTTAAATGACGATTTCCTCAAGATATACACATAGATACAGTAACTTACCTTCGGATACTCAGAACTACCTATTGAAAAGATATTTAATTCGTGAAGGATAGATTTTATCATGTTCTCTTCACTACAATACTTTATTTCCCGAAATAATAGTTCCGGATATCCCAAATAACCTACAACGTTTCTCCATGTTTCCTGAACACGATCACAATGTAATTATCACATGTAAAACACGCAGTGAAAATGTGGTATAAATTATATATATATATATATCAAAATAACTGACAGTAATACAATCGTCTGAAAATGTATCAGGTATAACCAAGAGCCGACTTAGAGACACTGTAGAAGAACACAAATGGAACACAAACAAGGGCATATGTTTGGTATGTTCTACTTGTTTAGCAGAACAAGCTGAACGTACATGCTTGTAGCTAATTTGCTGGGTAAAAAATAGATTTAAAACTTTCTATATCGTTCGGAAAATTGTAAGTCAAAATTAAATAGTATAGTGTAAACTGTCTCTGAAATAAACACAATGTAACAGAAAAGGTCAGGGTGACTTTAATATATCAATTTTTAATATATAACAAAAACATGTCAGTCACGATACTATATAATTCCACCTGATAACCTAAGGATGGGTCACAGATTTATGTAGGCTATACTTCTTCATATAGTATTAAGTATCCCCAAAGTTAAGCCATAGAAACGTTTATTACTCAAAGCTACTTATTGGACCAGGCTACAATTCCACATATCGGTTACTGTTCTCAAATATCATCAAATGCATGCACCAAATTTTGAAAAGTCGGTAGATAAAATTCTCTCAAACTTCCGACATTGATCGAAGTTTTTAATGTCAAGGACAAAGGTTAGGATTACGGTAATATAAGGTACCAGCATTATCTGGCTACTGTATGGGCCAATTAGTGATTATCTACGATGAAGTTAACCGAAGTTATCGCTAAAAGTGTGACTTTAATATTTTCCGTGACCTCCAACTTTGACCTAGATATCCAAATATAGAATCATCTAAGTAATACCATGACCAATAGTTTGACTATGTTTCGTAACGATTGGTCAAGCGACTTGGATGTTGGGTGGAACATAAACAAACAAACAGTGATAAACAAAGCCAACACAAAAACCGCCTTAGCGAGAGTAACAATAAAATAGAATTACGTATGCATGCATGCTAGTTTTGGGCGTGTATATGAAAGGGCGATCCAAGGATACGCGCTTTGGCTTGTAGAACGGAGGTTACGGTGAGTTCAAATTTTCTGCATTATTTCTCTCCTTGTCTCATTCGAAGGCCGTAAAGATTGAACTGGCAACGTGGTTTAACTCGAGAATGTATACTTAATGAGATTCAACTAAGTCATAATGGTCGCAAATCAACCAATAAAATGTGTTGCGCGAAAGGTGAATTCGCAGCTGATCACAGGACACTAAGCAGATTGTTCAAATAAGGTGAAGAAATCTTGAATCTGTACATTCTTAGGCCATAATCCAATGCATGCATGCAAATCCTTTTAATAGCCCGGAGAATACCACGTTAGCTAGAGATTTGAAACTAAAATGTGGTCCGTCACTTTTATTGCCTCGACAAATTCAACCGAAGCTGCCAAATTTTGCAAAACTTTGAACTTACTTTCAATGGTTGACGTTAGATATATACTATGAGTTCAGCCTATGGCGTTGGTTGTCAAGGGGTTCAAATGTCAGGTTTGACATATGTGCGAACAGAAGAAACAAAAGAAAGAACCTACCGTGTGACGTCATCGAGACAGTTTATGGGCATGTAAGAGAAAAGGCTTATTACGTGATAAATGGTGTTGCTCGAAACCTTACGTTTAACAGCATTAGGTACAGAACACTTCTATTTGCTCGCATTATACCGCACCCAGCAAATTTAATACATAAAGAACAAGAAACAGATTCCTTTGATAATGTTATCCTTAATAAATGGAAAAATGCAAACCATTCAATTCTAATAAGGTGAAGCTCCTTTCCTTTAACAATTATAATAAACCTTCCAAACCAACGATTGCCATGACGACAGCACTCTTACTAAAAGTCTAATGTTAGAACTTGTAAGCCTAACATTCACAAGTAATATACATTTGAATAAATACATAGACTATGATTTTAAGTCTGCTGCAAATAAAGTGGGGCCCCTTTACCCTGCTAGAAAACATCTCACATCTTGCAGTATTATATGTCTCTATAAAACAACCATTCGTCCATGCATAGAGTATTCTTGCTGAATCTTGGCTGGTGCGACAACCACGAATCGCCTTCTCTCTCTCCCTCCCTCTCTCCCTCTCTCTCTCTCTCTCCGTCTCTTGAACAAGGTGCTAAACAAACATCCCTAACCAAATAAGCCATACAGTTAATCAATCCCCAGCCCCTGCCACATCGTCGCAACATTGAATCTTTGTGCTTGTTTATAAGTACTTAAACGGAATGTGCTCGAACTAATCTATTGTATTTGAACACCCTTCATGTAAATACTCCCGACTAACGCAATAAGTAGTAAAATTCCTCCCTCCATTATAGAGATTTATAGATGACGAAAATGTTCTGCTCAAATAGTGTTTCTCCTTGAATTGCTTGCCTTTCGAATTCTCTATTTTCTCACTGTTTCAGAAATGCTGATGTAATGTGAACAAAAATTTCGCTGCACAACCGTTAACTTAGGATACCCTTTATAATTCTGGTCTCTCATTCACAGAAACCCCTCTCTAGTCAGTTGCAATATATCTTGTTTGGTGTGAATCAAAGTAAAAATAACACATGTTGGTAACATAAACATTAACGTCTGTGTTAATTCATTGCTATTAACAACGATTGGTAGAAATTTATTTAGCTAAAGAGACGATTATTTCCTTCAGTCCAAAGTATCAAGTAACCTTCAACCCACATAGATAAACAGACACTCTACATGCATACGATTTAGACATCATCAGCGTGATAGAAACGATTCCATTCGCAAACAGTATATGTCACCTATATAAAGATAGGATATAGACTCCTAAGATTTCATATTTGAAGAACAATCTTAAAGATTATATGTTATTTTATAATATTTTGGGGATGTAGATAAACATTAAGATTTCTAAGAAAATTACTTTTTAACCGATATAATTTATAGATTGGCTGATTCATTACCAGGGTTCCTACATTATATTATGACGAAATACCTTGTGGCTGTAATAGAAAAAACATACTACGAAATAAATTCAGAACTCTCTCATATCTATGTATAATACAGTATGACGTGTGTTATGATATACTTAAGTAAAATTCGCAAGAAAATAACTGATCCTTGTGAAATTAACGGAATAATATCTGGAATCGTACAAATCGTATTGTAAAATTAGAGTAAATATATGAACAGAACAAATACAAGGATAAGACGAAAAAGTGAATATATTTTCACGAGTTGGAGGAGCAATATTATATCAGCTCCTGATGCGTGTCAAATTATGAGATATTGCATTGAAATAATTATGATTAAACAATTCTAATAAGTTAGAAGCATGAAATCAACTCTAATATTTTTATATGTTAGGTAATAAGGATTATTTAAGACTTGCCAAAACTCTGTTATGTATATATATATTTGAATCATATTAGATATCACTAAATTAGTCCCGAGACTGACACATAGATGACGGTACTAATTAGAAATCTATATGATTTCAATAAAGCACAAATTATTTGTGTCCGAATTTGAGCCCGATCAAATAATAAGTCAACAAATTACACTTTTTTTAAAAATTGAAGCTACTGTAACAATTTTTGAAACAATGAACTAATCTGAATTTCGAGTGTTTATAAAGCATTGCTTTTTGATTGTAGACTACTGTTCAATCAAATCAATAGTTTGATAAATGCTACTCAGACTGTGATCCGTCGAAAATAATAGTTACTATACGATATGCTATCATACAAACACAAATGATGATGAAGACTTATGGCGCCCAAATTCGGCAGTTGTCCGGTAAACAAAAGACAAATGTCCCTAAACTTGTTGTGACCGATCCTAAATTGAAGTTGTGTGAAATAGCAGAGGAGTTGAACATCTCCGAAGGCAATTAATCCAATTACTGTTATCTGTGAATGTTTGGCCGCGTAGTTTTAACGATGGACATCACAGTAGGATGCTATTCGCCATTGCAATCGGTGGTTAAGAAAGTTGCTTATGATTCTTAAAGAAAACAAGCTTTGTCTTTGAAAAAAAAACAGGTTCCTGGTCGATGTTCTTTTAATTCGCATATAAGACATCTTTTTAAGAAGGGGTCTCAGTTTAGTAGCATGTTTGTTTTTCTCACTACTACTGCTACTACTACTACTACTACTACTACTACTACTACTACTACTACTACTACTACTACAAAAACAGTTTTATGTCACTCTTCTTTGCTCATGTCCCAGAAATCCTATTGTTGACAAAGTTTCGTAAATGAAATGAAATATTTCAATGTATAAAAATAGTTCTTTATCTTATATATACTTTCTTATTCCCTTATTACTCTTATGTGTGTTTATACCTATACACATACACACACACGCACAAACATACACACACATACACATATATATATATATATATATATATATATATATATATCGTTTGAATTACCTACTAGACATCATCCTGGAGTGTCTTCGGTCTATTTGTACAGAGGTTTGCCAGGACAACCTGACATCAGGATAGTAAACCCTACCAGCTAACCCTGACCAAATATTCAAAATAACATCGTATCAAATCACAAAGAAGATCAACTCGTTATTGGCTTATTTACTAACTTAACGTTTGAGGAATAAAGGATAACGTTAACATTCGAATATCTATGTACCTTATATAGGAATTAAGTGTTTCTCGCGGGAAGAGGCTTCTTGAATTCTGAGAACTTCGACTGAAGTTTAATGAAACTATATATATAGTCCATATATATATATATAAATATATGGACTATATATATAGTTTCATTAAACTTCAGTCGAAGTTCTCAGAATTCAAGAAGCCTCTTCCCGCGAGAAACACTTAATTCCTATATAAGGTACATAGATATTCGAATGTTAACGTTATCCTTTATTCCTCAAACGTTAAGTTAGTAAATAAGCCAATAACGAGTTGATCTTCTTTGTGATTTGATACGATGTTATTTTGAATATTTGGTCATATTTTAAAAAATATTATTGTTTATCAGCCCCCTTTCCCACAAGAGCTGGGCACTTTCGAGTAGCTTTAATAACAAGCAGTACTAATAGCTATATGCGAGATCCGAACACCGGTTCGAAGGTCACTCTGAGCTGCCTGGTAAATAACGGCCATGTGTCGCTATTTACAGTTAAAGTTATTCTGCATTTACTAATTAATTTGCGATGGCCCTTTGGTTAAGATCACCGACTACGAATCAGTGGCGATTTGTGTTCGGGGTTCGCGCCCACCGACCGTTGAAAATTAGTTCCTAGACTGAAGATTGCGTTAGCATGAAACATCGATGTCTCTAGGTATTTAAATATTCAATATTTATTTTAAAAAATATTATTGTTTATATATATATATATATATATATATATATATATATATATATATATATATATTGATATCTTTAAGCTCTTGCTCTTAAGCACTCTTTTTTGGAGTACAGGGGGTTGAATGGTGGTAGTTGGGTTTCATTCGACTTAGTGTGTTTTTATGTGATTCTTCGTTTCTCAACCTCTTTATAATACCTTCTACAAATCTACACAACACAAATTTTACAATTTTATATAAAAAAAAGAGGTCTAAGATCAGACTTTCAGTCTGGTCAGCGTTTTGTTTTTGGCAAATAATCCCGAAATCTTGCTCTTTGTGAGACTAATCTAGATGATTCTATTGATAGTAATGCTCAGCATTAAATTGTTATTTGCCTCATGTCCGCTCAGACTCTTCCACGCATGTGCATGCTTGCTCTTTTTCTCCGCAAGAATCTCCCTATTACACATGCCCCCAGTCTTGAATCTCATAGTTGTCCTTTTATTTGTCTGAGGTTGTCGTTACTGTACTCCACTCATTATTTGTTCTTTTTTACCGTTCCCATTTCGGAAAATGACTGCTCTGTTGTCGATGCTATATCGACCAGTATTAGTAATGCATTGCAACTCCATCCGTCACGATTCATTTTTATTCATGGTGACTTGAATGCTCATTATTCTGATCTGCTATCTCACTTTAATCGCATAAATCGTGATGGTGAATCTGTCAAAAGTTGTCTCTGTCTCATGACTTGTCTCAATATGTCACATTTCCCACACGCTTTCCTGATAATGATTTTCATCAACATATTTACTTGATACTTTTTTACACTTTTGTTTCCTTACTCATGTTCTATTCCATATTCCTTTTCATTGGGGTCTACCGATTATGCGGTTGTTGATGTATAAGTTGATTTCTATGTAAAGTCTACTGTTTGCAGTATCTTACATAGAGAGACGTTTAACAACAAGACAGCTGATTGGGATGGGCTTCGCAGCTTCCTCTTTGACGTTTCATAAGGTCCTATATTTGGTATGTCCATCACTGATATAGCATACGAGTTACTATTTTAAACGGATTCGTGACTTTATCTCACTTCAAACTGTTGTCTCTCGTGATGTTTGGAGAATCCACAATAGCGTTGTTCATAGTGGCATATCTGCTATTCCTCCTCTGTTTAATGGTCTTCAGGTTATTTCATCTTCTAAGGCTAAGACGGATCTTTTTGCTCATCTTTTTGCTGACAATGCTTTTCTTGATTATTCTGGTGCTGTTCTTCTTGATTTTCTTTTGACCACTAATCACCCACTCGGCTTTGTCATTATAACACCAAAAATGGGGGCTAGGATACTTTTTGATCTTGACCAGTTTTAGACTTTCAGCCTTGATGTAATTACTGTTGTCGTTCTAAAACGTTGGACTCCTTAACTTTATTTTATGCTCTCTTTTTAACAAAGTCCTGTTTTCCTTCTTACCATTTTCGTATGATCAATCTGACACCACTAAGTATTGCTATGTCAGTCTCCCTTTGTTGCGCTTGACATTTTGGAGGCGTTCGAGAGAGTGTGTTATTCTGCACTTCAAAGTTATAGTATTACTGCTAAAGTTCTTGACATCATCATGTCTTTTCTTTCTGATCCAAACATGCAAGTAATTCTTGGTTGTATCTCCCTATTCTTTTTCATATGAATCCTCATGGCTCTACTCTATGCCAAACATTGTTTCGTCTCTATATCAATAATCATCATGAGAATATTATTGAGAATATTTCCTGTATTTGTGATAATTATATTTCGTTCTTTTTAGTTATTTACATCAAGTGGCTCCATGCCTTGTCAGAATCGATTATCATGAACAAAATAAAATATTCACTAGATAAACGATTAAATAAATATTAGATAGTGTTTGTTCTATCGGATCTTAGTACTTGTTGGGTTAACGATTTTACAGACCTGTGATACAGGGAAACATTCCCATGATAGTTTTAAAATAATTTGTTTATTCAGACAATACTTACAAAATAGTACATATACAAGTGTAAAAAACTGAATGGTTATCAGATACAATAAGCCGAACAGAAAATTAGTAAAATACATCTTAATTCTAAAAGGAAACGAATATCAATGTTTAACCAATTTCGGTTGTAATTCTAATATAAGTTCAAATGTTGGTAAACTGAATTAAGAAAACTGTGTTTAAACAATGCCCCTCGGGATATAGAGAGCAGCACTGCCTACCTGGGAAATCAGAAGGTAGCGAAAATAATTGATTTCCTACGCGTCAAACAATAGTGGAAAATACACACCGATTTTTGCATCGAAGTTTATGTAAATGAATTCAAATGCGTCGGCGTTTCTGTTTTGCATGTGATTGTGTGTGCTTATTTATGTTCATAGCTAAGACTCTTTAACACTATTTCTCTGCAAGATCATGTATATATTATGATAGGCTATGGTACGTTTATGTAGTCTGTACACGCCCACCGATTTATTCCAGATATATATCGTAGTCTATCAACACCCACATAATATATATATATATATATATATATATATATATATATAATTATTATTATTATTATTATTCAAAGCTCTCGCGAGATAAAGCACTTAAAGGTTAGTTGACAACCCGGCGTTATTCTATGTAATGAATAACGCTATGCCCCGTCTATCGAGTTCTTTCGACTGCTTGCGAGATGGCCGCTGTGTTTTCTATTTAAATGCTAATTTACTACCCATTTCCAGACAATGCGTGCTTGAGCATTGGTACGCGCCTCGGCAACTAAGTCAACCCTGAATTCGTATCGCGGTTCGAACCGTGTGACCGGCAGGGGTTGTCTTCTCCCATACTGACGATTGCAGGTATGGCATAAAACACATGTGCATATCGTTTATATATATATATATATATATATATATATATATATATATATATATATATATATATATATATATATATATATATATATATAGTGTGTGGATACTTGGTCAACAACTTCAAACACATTATAACAAATTATAATTGGCAAAAAGGATTTTTATCAAATTGAATTTAAAAATAATTCTCAATATTTATAACACAAAACAATTTAAGGTCAAGTCGTTTCCGGTAGAACGGGTAGGGGGAATAGGTGTTACTCAAGTTTGTACGTCTCAAGTGAGGTAACAAATGGAACGCTATAAAAGGTGGCAAATAAAAAATTATCATTTGGGGGGAGACTTTAACAAGAAGACGGTTAACTTTAAGGCTCAGAAATGTAGCTTTTGACTCGGAGACGTGGTGGTTCGTATATATATGCGAGAGTTCAAATACAAATTATTATTTAAAACTATACGTTACATAATTAAGAGACTATTGTATTTATTTATTTATTTAATTATTTATTTGTGTATTACGGCTCCCTGGGCATCTCCCCTTAAATTATCTTCTCAACTCAACTGTTAAAAAAAAGAAAAAATACCTTTATAATCCAGCCAAACGATCAGAGACTCACGAAAATGAAAACAAGAGAAGAATCCAATTCAAAAGTTACGGTGATGTTTGAACTCCATTCTTCGATTTGTTTTCATTTTCGTGAGTAGCTGATGAATTTTTTAAAACTATAAAAGGTCAAATCTATATCATTGACATCATTGGACGTGTTTTAAATATCTAACGTATAGTTTTTTTAATAAATTATTTATATATATATATATATATATATATACATATATATAAACATATATATATATATATATATATTGGTATATATATACCCATATATATATACACACACATCTCTCTCTCTCTCTCTCTCTCTCTCTCTATATATATATATATATATATATATATATATATATATATATATATATATATATATATTCTATGATAAATTCCAGTATACTGAAATCATATGCGCTTAATAGGGTTAAGATGAAAATTCATATACACTAAATGTACAAAAGCAAGGAAATTCTCAAATGTTTACACTTTTATTATCATTAAGGGTATGCGAGCACAACAGGGCTATGTATTTTACTGGTAGGAATTTTTCTTCAGCGCACCTCACACACTTCATCTACTCATGCATAGAGGTTTATACTGTAGTGATGTGATACTGAAATAGTTTGGGTGATATGTAGTCATACCCTTAATGACAATATAAGTGTAAAAATTTGGGAATTTCCTTGCTTTTGTACAATTAATGTATATGAATTTTCATCCCTATTAAGGGCATATGATTTCAGTATACATGAATCTTTCATGGAATGTCACCACTTTTGTAAAGGCTATGCCTCAAGACAATGGAAAGTTTTAAGTTTTTTTTAAAATTTTCTGGAAAACTAAGGTATATGGTAAACTGAAATCAAAATGCCATCAACTAGACCCTAAAACCTCTATCTCTGCCAAAAATCAGCTGAATCCATCAAATAGTTGATGAGATATAGGGTGGCACACACGTACGTACGTACACACAGTTAACACAAAATCACTCCTGACCTTTCTGGATCTCTGGGTTTTCTTGACTAATTATGCTGAAATGTTACACACTTATAGAACCTATCAAATGAACATTTTGTGCAAAGTTTTAACAAATTTGGTTTATTGGTTTTTGAGTTATGACTGATCAAAGAAATGAGATTCCTAGTGTAGGTCGTTTTTGAAGTCGATTAAGGGATAGAGCGCTATCGCGCCTCTCTTGATATATATATATATATATATATATATATATATATATATATATATATATGTGTGTGTGTGTGTGTGTGTGTGTGTGTGTGTGTGTGTGGGTGTGTGTGTGTGTTATAACGAGATACTTTCCGGTACTATAGTCTTATATTTTACTAACGTTCATTTTCTGTTCTTTTTATTTTAATCCTATCTATCTATGTATATATATATATATATATATATATATATATATATATATATATCTTAATTACATTATTTTTATGTTTTAATATTCATTGTCTACTGGCTCCAGTAAAGTGTAATTCACATCTAGTGCAAAGGCTTCCAACCCCACCACCCGTCTATTTATAAGTTTAAGTTTATTGCTTTCGCCTTATCTCACTCCATGTTGTTTTCTCCCTCATCGCTATTATTAAATACAATGTGTATACGCTATGGCTTCTGTCCCCCCTCTGTTAACATTAATAATAAAATATCTATGAGATTGAAATAGTCCGTAATTCAAGTCAATTCAATTCAATTCAATTACTTCGGCAAAAAATAAAACAAGCCTCCTTCAGTTGCTATATAGGAGAAAGGTGGTAAAGATTTACACAGAAAGGGATACAGTATCCAAGCACGTGTCCAGATTCCTCTTGTATTGCCGCGTTGTTAGCGAATTTATTACCAATAAAAGAAGTCTATTAAAATGTCCAGGGATCATGATCGAGAGAGCAGCCCTCCTCCGGTCCAATAGAAATCGGAAGTGAAACATATACTTGTGGTATTGTCATACACCTCTCTCTTGTGCCGGAATGAATAATAGGTCGTGAGGGAAATCGTAATGTCCATTGACCAGATTGCAGGCTAAATTTAGATCACCGCGTCATTGTTGGCGCTCAAGAGAGAAAAAGTTAAGCTTCTGGGCTAGACTATCATAGGGTAGATTTTATAGATCCAGCAACATTTACTTAGCCAGTTTTTGAACTCTCTCACAATAATGTATATCATTATTAGATATGGAGAAGAGACATTGAGACAATACTCTAACAGTGGTCTGACGAGGGAGACATAAAGTGCGAGAAATATGGAGAAGAGACATTGAGACAATACTCTAACAGTGGTCTGACGAGGGAGACATAAAGTGCGAGAAATATGGAGAAGAGACATTGAGACAATACTCTAACAGTGGTCTGACGAGGGAGACATAAAGTGCGAGAAATATGGAGAAGAGACATTGAGACAATACTCTAACAGTGGTCTGACGAGGGAGACATAAAGTGCGAGAAATGTGGAGAAGAGACATTGAGACAATACTCTAACAGTGGTCTGACGAGGGAGACATAAAGTGCGAGAAATATGGAGAAGAGACATTGAGACAATACTCTAACAGTGGTCTGACGAGGGAGACATAAAGTGCGAGAAATATGGAGAAAAGACATTGAGACAATACTCTAACAGTGGTCTGACGAGGTAGACATAAAGTGCGAGAAATATGGAGAAGAGACATTGAGACAATACTCTAACAGTGGTCTGACGAGGGAGACATAAAGTGCGAGAAATATGGAGAAGAGACATTGAGACAATACTCTAACAGTGGTCTGACGAGGGAGACATAAAGTGCGAGAAATATGGAGAAGAGACATTGAGACAATACTCTAACAGTGGTCTGACGAGGGAGACATGAAGTGCGAGAAATATTTCGGGAGTTTCCAGAAATATCGTAAAATAAAAACTAGAGTTCACTTTGCTTTGTTTGAAGCCTTAATTCAATGTTCGATGGTTTCAATGACGAGTCAATCTGAAGCCCATGATGTTTTGTCTCGTTCATTTCCGTGAGCATAGCCGTGTCACTGTCGAAAGAAAAAGCCCAGTCAGAAAGAGAATATACTGCAACATGGCATCATTAATTGACATTGAAGTATAATCGCATCTAATGGACCATTTGCTAGCATGTGTAAGGCTAGACTTGTCAATTTCGCGTCTACCAGTTATCAACTTGAAGTAATCTGCAAATAGGAGCCCGTTCCAGCAATCACTTCCAGCATGTTGTGTGTATAGAGTGGAAAAGGAATAGAACCAAACACAGAGCATTGAGAAACACCACTGCAAGTACCCATCTTAGATGACAGACGTCCACTTATCTGCACCCCTGTATGTATGATAACCATGAAAGGGTGTTATCAACTTTAGAACCGATTCATGGAGCCACTTGGTGTTGGGGTTATGTAAAAGTAAGCGGTGATTGAAAGAGTCAACCCCAAAATGACTATGTCATTAGTACCTTCATCATCGTAACGAGTTCTTCAAAAACAATAGAAAATATAACACATATTCAAGCATTAGTACTATTATACTCATATACAAAGAAAAACTAATTTTGGACTTCCGTGTGTCTAGTTTAGTTACTCATTTTCCAGGTTAGATTGTTTAATCTAACCTGGAAAAAGAGTAACCAAATTACACATATTTGTTCATCTCTCTCTCTCTCTCTCTCTCTCTCTCTCTCTCTCTCTATATATATATATATATATATATATATATATATATATATATATATATATATATATTAATAACAATAGTAGTGCTTATAATGATGCTCTGAGTAATAGTGGTTATATTAACTCGAATATCAAGATAATTGGAATAGAAATAAAAGTAAGACAAATAGGAAACGAAACATTATTTGGTATACCCCTCCGTTTAACCAACTAGTTAAATCAAAGATTGGTAATATGTTTCTTAACTTGTTAAATAAGCATTTCCCAATTAATAACTTATTGCATAAAATCTTTAACAAAACACAATTAAACTTAGTTATAGTTGCACTAATAATTTAGAAAAAATAATCAATGGTCACAATAGACGAATACTAAAAGATAATGATACAAACAACGTAAGGTGCATACAGGATAATGAATGTAATTGTAGAAATAAAAGTGAGTGCCCGTTACAAGAAAATATTTAATGAAAAATGTAGTATATGTAAGTACGGTTTTCCCAGAGAATGCTCCCGATTTGAACAGAAATCTACATAGCGGGTACTAGTACTGATTTTAAGGATAGGTATCGAAACAATAAATGCCTATTTAACAACATAGATACTGATAGAAAAGGCACTTCATCATCTAGATATATTTTATCCCTAAAAAGAAATGGCATAGTTCCTGTAGTGAAATGGAGTATTTTAGAAAGGCACCAGTACCTACACAAAATAACCCTACCTGTTTTCTCTGTTTAAATAAAAAACTGGCTATAGTTTTGTTTCCTATAAAGAATGCCCTACTAAACAAGAGGGGCGAGGTAGGTTACAATTGCAGGCACTTCAAAAAGTTCCCCTTAGATAAGTATTTTGGGAACGATGTAAACATAACTTTAAAAATAAAAAAATAAAAAAATAAAAAAAATAAAATAAAAAATAGAAATAAAAATAAAAAATAAATAAATAAATAAAATAAATAAATAATAAATCATAAAAACTAAAAACAAAGATTAGAAATGAACATCATTATTTCTTTAAACATAACATTAGATTATTACGAATGATAAATGATCGCGTAATTAATATAGCATAATTAACAATGATAAATAGGATTAAGTTAACTAATTTAATCATAGGATAACTTGATGTAGAGATCTTGAATATATAATTAATAGCAACAATACATCTTTCTTAAGGAAAATAAAGTTAGGTTAATAAAAACCACAATTAATTCAAATTTTCGAAAGTATAGATATTAATGTTAGTATTATAGATATAGTTTTCAGATTATTTTGGGGGGTTATTATTATACATAATAGGTTATGTACCTGATTGTATTGGTATGACTCCGGATGATGGGATAACTATTAGTAACCAGGAGATCTATAAATTAATAAGTTAAAAAGTTTAGAATTGATATAAAAAGAGGGTTATTGAAGGGTGAACATAATGATAAAATTAGTGAAATTAAATCAATAAAAATTAAACGTCCATTAGACTAAATCAATATAGATGGACACATGAAGAGAGAATATAAGTAATCTAAAATAAAATAATATAAAAAAGCGATTCCTTTATAAAATAACGCAAAATTATTGAAAAAAATAAAGTTTTAAGTAGATCATCATAACAACTAGATTAAAATAAAAATTAGTCGATATTAAAAACATGGTTTCTAATTCTCAATCAATTAAGGGAATACTATTATAGTGTGATTAACTTAATTCGTCGTTAAATATCATTGATATTTGTGAAGAATTTTAATTAAATAATAAACAGCGATTGCCTTAATGTATATAACACTATATTTGGTGGCTTATTGGGAAAATGTTTAGTAAGAAGATACAATTAAAGAGTTAAATCCTTAATACATTACGCAACATTGATAAATATATATAAGTGTGTGTTTGTATGTGTGTATATATGTGTATATGTATATGTATATATATATATATATATATATATATATATATGTATATGGATATGTATATATATACATATATATATATATAGGTGTATGGGGATGTGTGGATATATGTATGTGTATATGTTTTTATTTTTACATCTATATTAAAGTGTGCATGTCTCTTTCTGAGTATATAAATGTGTACGTATAAGCGTGGGTGGGTGCGTGTGTGTGTGTGTAAGTGTGTCTCGGTGTGTGTGCATGTTAGTAAGGAAGGGGAGACTGATATGTCTAGTCTGTCCTGCCAAATGTTTGAGCAAAATAGATAAATATATTTATAAGTGTGTGTTTATGTGTGTATATATATATATATATATATGTATATGTATATATATTTACACACACATATATATATATATATATATGTATGAATATATATATATATATATATATATATATGGGTGTATGTGTGTATAAATATATGTATATATGTTTTAAATTTTACATCTATATATATAAGTGTG
>OY744518.1:22748800-22768800 GCA_963556195.1 Sepiola atlantica
GAACAAATCAGCTAGAAGAATTGCACACTGGACCCTCTGTTTATGAGTTAATAGCCATAATTTGTCGGCCACGGAAAAAAAACAATTTTGTTAAATCCAGTTAAAACTACTTTACTTTAACAATAATAAAATTTCTCTCCCTCTCATTTTCTGTCTGCCTTGATTCACAAATGTTTGTATGACATCTGATATCTAGAATAGTAGCTTTCGTTAATTTGCATTTTTGTAAGGAATACCAAAGATTCTACAAAAGGCAAGTAATAAGATAGGTCGTTATGGAAGGCCCAAAATGCCACGTTAATAAAGTTACGAATGTGAACACCCTTTGGGAGATGTAATAACTTCCCCACTCTCTCTCTATCTATCTATATCTTTCTATATCTATCTATATCTATATCTATCTATCTATCTATCTATCTATCTATCTATCTATCTATGTATCTATCTATCTCTCTCTCTCTCTATATATATATATATATATAACTGTCACAGGCAAAAGTGTAAATTTAACACTGATGTGTGTGCAGAGCCAGGTACTACTATTTCGCTCAAAGTTTAAGTTACCATTAACGATGATTTAGCGAAATATAGAGTCCATTTCTGAGAGTTGAAGTTCAAAGTAATTTTCGTAGCAATTTGGCTCTCTCATACGAACGTAGTAATATATATATATATATATATATATATATATATATATATATATATATATATATATATATATATATATATATATATATATATATATATTACTTTCTACTCGGGCGTATTTGTTTAATAAACGATATAGAAAATAGTAGCGTTCTGTTGAATTTTCTGTTTGTATAAAAAGTCAGATAAATCAAGTAAAAAATTCCGTTAGTATGGAAGAGCTAAATTGCTACGTAAATAACTTTACACTTCAATTCTCAGAAGGTTACTCTATATTTCGCTAAATTCTCGTTAATGGTAACTTAGAATTATCGCGAAATAGTAGTACCTGGTTCTGCACACACATCAGTGTTAACGTTACACTTTTGCTTGTGACAGTTATTGTTTACGTAATAGCTGCTTTAGTGTTAAAATAATAATCAAAATAAAATATCCTCTCCGAATAATAATACCCCGGATTAAAATCTAATAGTAATTTTTTGTTAGGTTCAACTGATATTCTTGAAAAAAATCAACTCATACGTTTTGACAGAGCTTACATGTATAAACCTAATAATTATATAAGACATCCGCGAAATAGCTCAACCGTTTATGGATTAGCTATTTCGCAGATGTGTTTTGCAATTATTATTTACGAGTCAGGAGCCAAACAAAATCCGCTACGTAGAGAATATTTATAAATTTAAGTTCAACTTGCTAGAAATTCTTTGTCGGTTGTAATTATTTCTCTTTTCCCCTTTTTTTCTTTGACTATCTCTATTCGGAAGATTTAGTAGGAAGAAAATATTGACAGTTGTGGCGTACGATAGTTAGTGGTTTGGTAGTTTGGTAGTTTTGTTTTACGGCATATCAACCCTTTTTGGGTTATTTAATGCCGAATCTGGTCTTGTTTTCTTCTCTTTTTTGTTTCTTTCCTCTTTTAATATATGTTTCTATTATCCCATAGTTGGGACCCTAACAGGTACTACCACTCCGGGTCAGGGTGGACCTGGGAGCAATGGTAATTAAGAGGAGGCTCCACATTCCCCAAAGTCCGTAAGCCGGATCTCACCATCGGATGTAGTTTAAGGTCATATCCAGGACCGGGAGTAGGGTAGGAAAAATAAAAATAAAAAAGGGGAGGGAGAAAGGGAGAGGGGCTGTTGTTTTTGTTTTTGGTTTTGTAGAACATAATTAAGTTTTACAAAAAAAAAAAAAAAAAAAAAAAAAACGTCAATGTAGGTGAATTTCGTCTCAGGGAGCCACAGGGCAGCCTGATCTGGTATCACCAGGATAGTTAGTGTATTGTTATAGAAGACCCACAATTGTATGAACATCACATAATAAGGAGTGTTCGTATGGATGACTACGAATATTAGGAACTTTATTTTAAAAGGTGTGTTAGTATTAAAGTATCAAACAGCTATGACAATTACCTTGAAAAATCGTTGGTATGGAAGCCCCACAATGCTACAAACTTTTATTTATAAATGTTAAAACTCTTTGTCAATCGTAATAACATTTCCTCAATTTCTCTATATCCATGTATCTCTCTCTCTTTCTCTCTCTATCTCTCTCTCTGTCTCTCTCTTTATTTATCTAGATCTTACCCTCGAATCGGAAGTTTATTTTAAGAATAATATATAGAAAATAGTTTCCTTCGTTAGTTTGAGCGTTGATATAGATCCAGAAACCTCTGAGGAAATCAAGATCAGACGATATTGGTATAGAACATCAAGTTGAAATTGCTTAGTCTTTTGTGTAGACCAGAAAAAGTACCAAACAATCCTCTCTTTCACTCTTTCCCTTTTTTGTGGTCTATCTTATTGTATTCGGATGTGTTTGTTGTAAAACGACATCGGAAATTGTTGTTTGTTTCTTGTCAAGTTGTATGGTAATTTACCCACGCACGCACGCACGACCCCTGCAAGTTATAAATAGTAGCAAGTACTGCTTTTAGTAGATATTAATATTTCAGCAGACAGCCTTGACAGTCGGACTGAACAATCTCGCAGGTAACGCTCTGATATTATATTTTGACTACTGTTCTTTATTAATATAGTTGTTTACTCAATGTCTTTATTTCTGGCCCCTAACAAAGCCAACACATTATGGAATATGAAGAATGCTAAAATGTAAAATGTAACAGTTATGTTACAGAGCTGTTCAAGATTGGAATAGTTTAGCATAATAGCTGTAGTTAGGCTGTAATGGTTATAATCAGCTATTTCTAGTGTAGCTATGTGACCACGACTTATTCAGTTTTGATATAGAGTGAATCGCTAAAATAAGTACTATTGTCGATACTTTCTTGGATATTATTGTGATTATTATTAATGGTGGTATTATTATTGTTGTGTTGTTATGGCCTTGTGACTTATTTACGGTAATCGAGTGGGCAATCATATCATAGTGTTCTATTAAGATTGGTATTAGTATTAATATTGTTATTGTCATATAATCTGATGCTTTATTTTAATAGGTAATTTGGGATATTGTTTACCAGTTAATTTCTTAGAGTTTATTATTGTTATATAATCAGATAATTTACTTTAAATAATATTGTGTTACGAGTGTTTTCTTCAGATAACACGTAAAAACACGTGGATTAAATTGCTTTATTTGTGGATGGATGTGGACTGTATATATATATATATATATATATATATATATATATATATACATATACGTGTGTGTGTCTGTAGATGTATATATATATATATATATATGTATGTATGTGTGTATATATATGTGTGTATATATGTGTATATATGTATGTGTGTGTGCGTGTATATATATATATATATATATATATATATATATATATATATGTATGTATGTGCATATGGTGTGTACGTGTATATGCATGCCTGTGTATGTGTATATATATGATATAGTCTCTGACCTTGGATGTCTAGTGTCTATTTTCACATCTTTTCTTAGGTCCCTCCCCACCCCAATATATTCCTTAGTAGCCAGACAGTAGATGTCACTTTCCAAAGGGTAGTGGCAGGGTGAGAACTGGTGATTTTTGACACGACCTGATTTCTTGGGAGACATTGAATAACCTTCCTGCCTACTTTTGCAATTTCCCAATTTCTAGTGATATATATGGCTTCTTCTTCCCTCTCCGGCATTATTTATGTAATTCCCCCCTCCCTATACAAGTATAGATTAAATATGCTTCAGATCCCCCCCTCTCTCTTAATATGTATTAAATAGGTTGTCACTTCCTCTCTCGCTTATTATATTTGAATTGTCGAGTGTGAATTTCACCCTTTTTTTCAGTTTCAAAAATATACTCATCTGAATTGGATGCTTGACAACACCACAATGTTGAAATAAATGATTGCATCGATGTCGCAGGAAGCGGCCGAAAATTCTGTTTGAAAAGCATTTTGTGTTTCGATAAGTCAAAAATAAGAAATAAACTCTAAAATATATAAACAATTATATATATTTTATATTAGTCAATATATATATATATATATATATATATATATATATATATATATAAGTTAAGACCCATTTTCCCCTGTACTTTCATAAGTATGTCACTATACACCAAGATACTCGGCAGCATCATAAAGTGTACATTTTCTTATTCTGAGACCTTTCACACGCATAATATAAAAAACACTGGAAATAACATCGATTTATTTGATATAAAAATGGCCTAAAACGTGTGACTGGTGAACCCTAAATTCGGTAGCTCTACGGCGGATTGTACAGTAACACGCATGCCAAGTACTGACTGGCTTTGTTTAAATTACATTTTTTCGTATATTTTATACCCGCTTTCGCAGCCGGTGCGTTAGCAGCGTAGATCCAAAACCGAAAGGTGTATGTTTCGACCCCAGTCGTCTCACGCAAGTGTTTTACTTTCTTTTTTTTTTCGATTTTTAAACTTCTACCTCTGAAGTAGGGGGAAGAGAGGAATATGGTCCGGATTTATTTAAATTAACGTTATTATGTAGTAATTTGAAAATAAATTAATGTAATATGTAGCAACGCAAGGAGACGGGTCCAGCTATATATATATATATATATATATATATATATATATATATATATATATATATATATATATATATATATATATATATATATATATATATATATATCAAGGGAGGCGTGAGAGCGCTCTATCCCTTAATAGACTACACGAATTGCCTATGCTGGGAATCTCATTTCTTTGATCAATCTTAACTCAAAAGCTAATAAACCAAATTAGTTAAAACTTTGCACAACATTTTTATTTGATAGGTTCTATAAGTGTGTAGAATTTCAGTATCATTAGTCAAGGAAACCCAGAGATCCAGAAAGTTCAATCATTAAATCATGTTATCTGTGTGTACGTACGTACGTACGTATGTGCTACCCTGTATCTCATCAACTAGTTGATGGATTCAGCTGATTTTGGGCAGATTCAGGGGTTCTAAGATCTAGTTGATGGCATTTTAATTTCAGTTAACCATATACCTTAGTTTTCCAGAAAATTCCCAAAAAACCTTATGTGAAGGCATTGTATTGAGGCATAGCCTTTACAAAAGTAGTGACATTCCATGAAAAATGCCAGTATACTGAAATCCTATGCCCTTAATAGGGTTAAGATGAAAATTCATATACACTAAATGTACAAAAGCAAGGAAATTCCCAAATGTTTACACTTTTATTGTCATTAAGGGTATGACTACATATCAACCAAACCATTTCATTATCACATCACTACACTATAAATCTCTAGGCATGAGTGGATGAAGTGTGTGAGGTGCTCTGAAGAAAAATACCTACCAGTAAAATACATAGCCCTGTTGTGCTCGCATACCCTTAATGCCAATAAAAGTGTAAAAATTTGGGTATTTCCTTGCTTTTGTACATTTAGTGTATATGAATTTTCATCTAAACCCTATTAAGTGCATATGATTTCAGTATACTGGCATTTTTCATGGAATATATATATATATATATATATATATATATATATATATATATATATATATATATATATATATATATATATATGCAGTTATAGAGAGAGATATCAAATAATATAAAAATAAACGCATATTTTATTTGGGTGTTTAGTTTGAGCCAATAATCCTTCACCTTTTAACCCAATTTTTAGTCGGGGGTTATGAATTCCATTTCCTCATGAACGCAAACACACATATGTGTTCCTATCAATAACAAAGGATGGACATATGATCGTATGCATTATGCGTCGTAGATACATTTTCAGATAAAAATGTTGTGTTATAACAAATAAATTATCTCTTATTGTATTAGTCTTTGTACACATGTATTCAGTTATCGATTCTTTAACGTAACAAAAAGGGTTGAGTATTCCTTTTTCATACTCAATAATACAGATCCTTTGAAGAATATTAAATTAGATCGCGTCGCTGATCCTTTCTAAAACAGCGTGATCGATGAATCCGATCTGACTCATCGATTTAGGAACCAGATCAATAACTATATTTCAATAGACTTTGACTTGTGATGAAAATGTGAGATTAGAAAATCGATTCCGCAGAATTTTACTAATTGTGATGAATATATTTAGGTATGTTGATTATCAAAATAGATGATAATAAAAATAAAAACTGTCTCAATCTATGTCAAGTGTAAAAGAAATCGTTGGATTACGCTGAATGATTATATAAGTTAAGTAAAACTACTACAACTACAACTAATAATAATAATAATAATAATAATAATAATGATAATAATAATAATAATAATGATGATAATAATAATAATGATAATAATAATATTAATATTAATAATGATAATGATAATGATAATGATAATAATAATAATAATAATAATAATAATAATAATAATAATAATAATAATAATAATAATAATAATAATAATAAAACTACCGAAAGAACACATCACAAACAAAGAAACAGAAAATGCAAGAACCATAACTTAATAAGCCCCCCTCTCCCTCAATAAATTACAGCGGACTAAACTGACGCGACACAAAAATGAACAACTGAACAGAAATAGCAAGAACCAAAAAAATAAAAATAATCAGCTCCCCCCCACAAAAAAAATAAATAAATAAAAAAATATTTTTTAAAAAAACATTTTTAATTTAAAAAAAAAAAAAAAATGGTATCAGCCTAGGTTGACACCACACACAATATCTGCATAGGGTCAAGGCGGATGAGAAGACCGAGAAGGGACAGCACAAACCAGACCTCCACTAGAAGTGCAGAGACTGCTGGGACCTTGAGGAGGCTTATTTCCACCCAAATCCCAGAGAAGACCGTTGGTCCTTACCAGAGAGAAATCAATGGTAAACGGCTGTTGTGATACTGCAAATTTATTTGCGGTGGCTATCAAAAAAAGGTGGAGAATACTGGAAATCTGGGGATACATTTTGTCACTCAGACTCTAGGGAATACTACCGGTTGTCGGTGAGCAATCACTGATGACCTATGTGAAACTCCTAGTGAGTAAATAATAATAATAATCATAACGTTTCTCACTTTTATGTAAAAAAATCAATACACATTCAAATTGTAGAATTATAGAATTACATGAGAACATGCAAATAGGATAATAACCGCTATTAAAGAGAGAACCAGGGCGAACACTAAAGATAACAGTGTAAAGAGACACGAAAGTCTGAACAGAAGATGTCGGAAAAGCCAGAACTGTATGAAATATTTACCAGAATAACCAATGAATGTCTTATGAGAAAACATGAATATTGTTGTGAAAAGACAATTGAGGCATAAATAGATGGTGAATGACAACGCGAGTACAAGAAATTATATAGTAGCTCACTGAGATGGTGTAGGGAAACATTCACATGTAGACAATGTGAAGAAAGCCACAAAACATTATATCATATCGGTATTGAATATCCACTAATAGACATGACATGTTTGGGAAGATAGTCCATTGAGATAAGTGTTACCCACACTTTTAACACACACAAATTGTACTAGCATACACCGGATTCAGTATTTTAAAAAATGAAGACATACAATCGTATGGAACTTTTAAATACAAACAGAAAATGCTCATAAAAGAGAGAATAACAGTCAGGAAAAATCAACATTAAGTACAAAACATTCTGAATTAACTTGGAAGTCCAAGAAGATTGACGACGGAAGCTGAAAGAGAAAGTCAAATTAAGTAAATACGTGGAAACTGTTCTTCGGAAGTAAGTCTTGCACATTCAGTCTACTTTTACATCAATAATTGTAGTAGAAGTATGAACAGTTACGAAGGAATCAAGAAAAAACTCAATTTAGAATGAGAGTTTGCCACTATATACACTACACAACTGATACTAAGAGAAATATTTTAAGATAGCTTATCGCTAGAGTGAAAAAAGCCACATATAACTATGTAGTACACACCAAAGACAGATAAAGTGAAATAACCTTGTTCTGAGACTAAACACAAACGTAAGGGCCAATGACGATTATTAAGATGCCTTATGAAAACTGATGATTTGCTAAATTCTGAAGATTTTCAAGAAAAATATTACAACTCACACCCCCATTAAAATGCTACAATACCCGTAAGAAGGCCGCAAATATACTGAATATCGAAGAAGATTATTGTTACTAATATTCCGTTATAGGCGATCGATCATTGTCAAAGTCAAATTAATGTGATAGCTCTAAGCGAGTTACAGTACGTGGATGGAAAAGAGGGGTGGTGGAAATATGGGAGCTTTCCTGTCAGTCAGGCGCCAGGGAAAACCACCAGTTCTCTGAGTAAGAACTTCCTAGTTACGACTAGTATAACAACTACCACTGAATAATAATAATAATAATAATAATAATAATAATAATAATAATAATAATAATAATAATAATAATAATAATAATAATAGGAGGATGAGAAGACCGAGGAGGGACAGCACAAACCAGACCTCCACTGGAAAAGTACAGAGAGTGCTGAGATCTTGGGGAGGCTTGTTGCCACCCAAATCCCAGAGAAGACCAAGTGTCCTTACCGGCGAGAAATCAATGGTAAGAGACAGTTGCGATACCGCATCGTTATCGAAAAGAGGTGAAGAACACTGGAAGTCTGGGGAGACTTGTTGTCACTCAGACTCCAGGAAATACCACTGGTTGTTGTCGGTGAGCAATCACTGACGATTATCTGTGTGAGAACTCCTAGTGAGTACAAATAATAATAATAATAATACTGCTACTACTACTAATAATAATAATTATTATTATTTATATCATTATTTTTATTATTATTATCAATAGTAGTAGTATTATGAGTATTATTATAAGTAGTAGTAGTATTCAGTAATAAATACATCTAGAATATACAGTCAGTAAATTCGAATGAAATTCGTAATGCCTAAAGATTAAAGAGGAAGAACTAGTGACAGTGACTGGTAAATGAAAAGATTATACGGCCACTTTGCAAACATGAACTCATAAATACTTTGGAATTCTGGAAACGGATGCCTTCGAATCAAAAGAAATGAACCGAAATATTAGCAGGAAATACCTGAGAAATAATAGGAAACGACTTGAAAGAAAATTATATAGTAGAAACATAATAACAGTAATACATACTTGGGCAGTATTCTAGTTAGATATTCTGGACCCTGCATTGGCTGGACAAAATAGGTTGTAGAACTAGAAAATAAATGACCATAAAAATGCACTGCATTCGAAGGATGATAATTACTGTGTGTAAAATAGAGAGAAAGAAGTAACGGGACTGGTTTGTATTGACGACCGCGTGGATGATATGATTAAGAACTAAACAAGGTACATCACCTAAACAACAGAAACACTGATTAATAATGTAAAAAGCTCTGCCAAAATAAACAGTTCTAACGAGCGAGTGGAAAAAAAACGCGAGAAAATCAGAATGGTTAGAGAAGTAGACGTGTGAACGATTTGTAAGATTTATTTCTGCGAAGAGATACATGAAAACACATAGGCATGACTCCAAAAAGGAGACATGAACACAGAAACGGAATTTTAACTGAGAGCCACATAAATAATTCAATGAAAACAAACTATATAAAAACCAAGATAAATAAAACACAGAAAAACAGTAAATTTAGACGCCGTAGACCACAATATGTAATTGTTAATTACATGAGTAAATGCAGCAAATTAGTTCCAAGTTAATACAAAATCACACAACTGCGTTCGTAAAGCAGTTCAATAAATACTATGCAAACGTCTGTATTTCAACATGTATACAAATAGTAAAACAGAAACCAAAACAAATAGTTGAGAATGAAAACAGACATGTTCATTTAACCAAGGAAATCAGATATGGTAATCATCGACAAGAATGAAAAGAAACCTACCCCATCGTAGAGTTCGTCGTCTCAACAGTCCATAGGCTCCATAGCAAGCGAGGAAGCTAACACAACTACATAGAACATTGCAGAGAGCTGTCATGATACGGAACATGACACACGCCTTTTGGCTAAGATCAAAGTGTAGTATCTGTTCCGATGCATACTGCACCCCATAGACTTGTATTGTCTTGGCCTTCGGGGCTTGATTTACGCCGGTCTATGGGTCTGTCCTGTGCAGTTCTAGGAGGTCCACCCTCCCAGGCTTCGCCTCCCCTCTTTGGGAAGGAGTAATACCGGGGAATGCCGACGGGGCTGCCCAGGCAATTTTTAAACCCCACTTTCCGACCCGACCTTGGGTCACATCATACTTGTGGGAGTAAGATAAAAACTGGCATTGTGCCTAACTCCTGGAGAGGAGTAAATCAATACTCTACTACCAGTATTTTTATAAGCTAAAAAATGGATAACAACACAAGGAAAAATTAAACGGAGTATTGACACACTAGTATGCTCCACACAGTTGAAATATCAAATAAAAATTCTCGAGAGCGGAAACCAACACGCACTCAGATAATATTGACCAACCAAAAGTAAGAGAACGAAATATTTAGAAATACCATTACACATATCAAGAGGAACTGACGCTACAAAAATCCCCATATCTGTTCCCTTGGTTAGTGCCACACAAAATGGTCGTGACAGTCAAGAAATATAGAAATACCGGAAGAGATCATGACCCATACAGACAGAGCTAATTACCATTTATGATCCAGAGAAAGACAACAATAGTTATCAGCGAGAAATCGGCCGTTGCCAAACACAAAAGGGTGTACAACAATCATCGAATGAGGCAGAGAATGCAGGAAGTCTGGGAAAACTTGCTTTCACTCAGACTTCAAGGAAAACCACTTGCTATTGCCAGTGAGCAATTACTGAAAATGATTCATGTGAAATCTCTTATAATAATAACACCAAAACGGAAAATATTAGAATTGATAAAAATGTATTTAATTAAACAAAGAATAAAACATAAATAAAAAAGCAAAAATAATAAGAACTACACATTGTATTTAAATAAATAAACGAAACACATTTATATTTATTTTATCTTTCTCTTCCTCATTTTTTTTCTTTTGATACATCGTTCCATTCCTAATTTTCTAGATAAGATGCAACCATTATCAGTTGTCACTTTGTTTTGAAAACAGTTGTCGAAATTAATACTTGCTTACTCCATTCACACAATTCATATATATATATGCTTAAGTGGAAACAACATCAGCCCTAGTTAGATAGGAACGGTGGAGGTCTTGGACTTCCAAAAGTGTTCAAGTTGGTAAAGGATAGGCATCCAGCCGTAAAATTGCCTTAAATACAATGTCTAGTCGAAATACAGCAGGGGAAAAAAGGCAGTGCCAGTAGCACTAATGTTGCTGGTAATGTCTTGGGCTTCGTAGATCCCAGGATGCGTGAATCTTCAGGGCCTATGGATTCCATCAAGCCTTGTCAAAGACAGGAGTGGAGAGGAAGACTTAGATTTCGAGACTAGACAATCAGGCCTCACCCTCATCAGAGGATTAATTGTGGCCTGATTCAACAAATAAACCGGATGATGATGATGATGATGATGATATATATATATATATATATATATATATATATATATATATATATATATATATATAATACTATTTTAATATTTTACCTACATACATTTCGAGATTTCGACTCTCATCAGTGCAGGATATGACAATCTCAGACGTTTACGGTGCGCGAACCCAGTTCAAGAGGCACCTTGAATCTGTAAGCGGGCGCCTAATCTATTTGACCATGTGAGGTTGTCACGTGATACGGAGAGTGTAAGTAAGATTTAAATTGAAAGCGGCGAGCGTAATCATCAAGACACTCTAATAGAACTCAACGATACATGCATGTGTGTGTGTATGTCATATGCATTATAACACATTAATCTTTAAAAAAGTAAGAGATACTATTTTTTATATGTACAGATTTAAGTTTACGCAGTGCTGAGAAACTACATCTATTATTGGGAATACTTTCTGTGTACTTTCCAGATTCGATTTATGTTGGAGTCACAAGTCTGCGCTTTCTATAAAGTGTGAACAAACACCATAAAGATCCGCATAATTTGAATATTCAATTTGCAATGTTAAACGTAGAATTTGTGGAATCTCTTTTATGAATCTAATTAAATAGCAGTGAATGTGTGTGTGTGTATTATGCACGAAAGATCTGAAAATAGAGTTGTAAGAGTCTTGGAGTATTCCATTTGTAAAGACTGTGATTTGGAATGCTATGATTACATTGATCAACATGTGAGTCATAGCCAGATCCGTTGGGTTTTTTAAGCAGCCACCCACATCGACTAAAAATAAATGAACTTCTATTATAAAAATAACAACTCCATGTAATATTCAAGTTGAAAAATATATTAACTACGAATTATATTGTGTTACACTTATATATATATATATATATATATATATATATATATATATACATAAATATTTCTGAATTTTTGAGATGAAGATTGATACTTTGTAAATTCTAAATTTCTAATGTTGAGTGTTATTATCGTAACGTGTCGGCCGTGATAACCTCCGGCCTTCTTTAGGTGTATTTATTCGAACACGAGAATATTCCTGTCGAACTCGGGAATCTGGATGGAATTTCGAACGGAAACCTCCATTAAATTTATGGGGGTAGCATGCTCTGGTTCCGTCAGCCATGACTGGGAGTAGTGTTCAGTAATTTGCAATTCTCCCTATCGCCTGCACTGAGGATTAAACCTTCAACCTTCAGATGCCTATCAGTTAGATCTGAATTTAATTTAGAACTATATCCACTGAAGACTTCTCTCAGTCATGACTGACGGAACAAAAGCATGCTACACCCGTTGGTTAAATGAAGGGTTCCGTTCAAAATTCCGTCTAGATTCCCGAGTTCGACAGAAATACATAAAAGAGTAAGAAAATAAATAGAAACGATAATGTATTTCAATCTACACGTGCTTAAATAAGGTCACTTACTGAATGGACACATGAAAAAAGCGAAGTGCGCTAAAACCGTTGACTAAACAAAAGAAAAGTGTTTAAAACAAAGTGAGAAAGTGCTTTGTTTGGGAGGAGTGCGACCTAAGTCTAAATAAAACATTAGCCTATAAAGAAAGAAATAACAACACACCTGATTGGTTAAAAAGCTCAAGCATTCCCTATTCATGAATAAATGGAATCTCTAACAAATAGCCTGATGATTTCTCTGCGAAAAAGGAACATGAACACCACAGTTGATAACACGTCATAGTTATGTATTCTTACTACTACACCTCACATATTGAACACTGTTGAAGCAAATACTGAAAATGTATGCATACTATATTATATCACCTTATGATATTATGTGTAGATATATGAACATGTCCTCTCGTTCAGTGACAAGATACCGTCGTATTCGCACTTTTTAGTCGTTCCGGGCTGGTAATTTTGGCATCGTGTATGTAGCGTCTCCACAGGTTTTGCCGTCTGCGAGGGCGCAAAGCCAATGTAATACACCTTTCCAAAGAGGTTATACCACGTATAATGAAACAAATTGACAAGCCGACTAATACCTCCCGCACGTCGTGCCATGGTCTAGTCGAAATGTTTGAGTCGCTGATGCCCGGGAGACACACCATCTGGTTTATGACAGTAATATAAATAACTCATAACACAACAAAATGGTGCAATGAAAGAGACAGCCGGGACAATTAAAAAACACAACTAAGCGTTTGATTTTTGTTAATAAAATGTATTCTGCTTCAAACTTGTATATACAAAACACGTTTTATTAATAGGTAAAAGGCATAGCGTCTTTATGTCAAGTGAGGCATTTTCGTAAACAACGAGTTCTGAACTCAGTCAACGATCCGCCTGTAACGACTGTTTTCCGGGGTAAAAAAGCGAATCTGCTCGTTTCAGAAGGTCGGATCATAGAGCGAAGCTCCTAACTCAATCTTCCACTGATTGTCAAGTAACTCTACCTCTGTCTGACTGTCTCTGCCTCAAAGAAGTGAGGAATTGCAATTACAAGTACCCATCTGTAATAAATATATGTACTATATATATATATATATATATATATATATATATATATGTATATATATATACTATAAGTGTAGAATTAGAACGATTATTAAATTATCGTTTAATAATAATCTATCGTGACAGTGTAAAGCTCAATATATATATATATGTATTAGAGGTGAAAGATGAGAATAAAACATTGTAAAGATACAATATTTATTAAAAACATCAAAAGTTCAGAAGTTGAGGATATTCTCATATCCTCAACTTCTGAACTTTTGATGTTTTTAATAAATATTGTATCTTTACAATGTTTTATTCTCATCTTTCACCTCTAATAAAAATATATGTATATATATATATATATATATATATATATATATATATATATATATATATATATATATGTATATATATATGTATTAATAGAGAATGGTAGCTTGCTTGAAGCATTGCTGGGAATAGTAGTAGTGTTTTTAAAACGTTGTGGGCAATGCAAATTTCGGGTAGGATGTAAGCTGGAAGGAACAAAAATAATAAATCGAGTACGAAATGTGACTTACTATTAATTTTTTCTTAAAATGTAACATGACAGCAAGTGTGGTGTTAGCTGTTTTTGTGTTGTTCGGATGATTATTAAAAATCATTTATTTAATATTTCGAGAACAGAAACTTCCCTTTTGTCAAAAATAATAAACACCAGAGGAAAATTCCGTCTGTGCAGAAAATCTACCAAAATATAACTAAATGGATGCCAGAGGACAGTGGACAGCGTAGGAGCAAACCAGAAAAATAAATAGTAAGTCCCATATATATATATATATATATATATATATATATATATATATATATATATATATATATATATATATATATATATATATATAAGTAATCCAATTTGTTTCCTATGCCTAACGCTAAAATATATATATATATATTAAACTGGTGGTCTTGATTGAAGAAAATATTATATCGGAACAAAAACACTGTATAATATACACGGCTAAAATAGAAAAAATAATTTTCGTGAATAATTATTTAAAAATATTTTAATTCCATAAAGAAAGAAAATCTTAAAATTATAGATAGCTTAGTTTCAGAAATATATAAAACATTTAAAAAAACACGTGTTATTTAATGACCTAAACACAAACACACACCACTGACACTTTATTCAGAGTGAAGCGAAGTGGGATTGTTGGACTTGGTATTTGCTTTCTAGTTTTAATAACCTTTTGAAATAGCTTCTTCCTATGGTTAGATAAAAGGCACTTTTTACTTGCAAATTTTGGTGTGAAAGGTTGATATATTATATTTATTTAAAACTATACAAATAAATACGCACTTGTCTTCATTATAGATTTAGAGTGGTGTTTCGATTTAAAAGTTCAGCAATCCTACTCAGTCTTATGTTTAATTATACGTACATAATGATATATAAACAATGTTATTTCGACCCATTTAAAATACATTATATATTAAATAACGTTTTGTATCATGTTTACATCATATCAACATTTGCTTTAAATATACAATTTTTTAATTGATTCATGTTTACATAATATTTTTATCTTTAAATACTTATTCCAATATCAGAAGTGGAGCAATGATATTTTTGATACAGATATATTATTTATATTATCTATTGGTATTTTAGATAAATATTGTTGGTCTTTTACAAAATTGGGTTTTAAAAAATAAACGATTAGTTTCTAATTGTTAACTTTTCTGACACCACATTTTTTTTCATATAAACTAGAGCGGAAATACTACTAATGGATCCATTCAAACTACGCGTTTACCGATGAAACTTTTATTTACAATAAAAGCTTGCGGCATAGAGCGTTATATAAACGGATATCTTAAAATGCTATTTCAAATCGGGACAAGTCAACGAGCATACTATTTGAAAGTTAAACGTTGCGCATCTGGTAACTAACTAACAAACGGAAGCCTTTATAGAGATTTTCTGACACATTATTTATACGTTCATTCAATCTGCAAGTTTATCGATGGAAATACTATTCAACACGCATGTCTGATGAACCAACCCACTAAATGATTCATTGTTCATAGGGCAAATACTCTCATATTAATGCATGAAATAATGTAAACCACGGTATTCTGATTTGATTGGTTTGAGGGGTCAGCGAGTTGACACCATCACGTGCATTGGTCGGCATAGGGGTAGAGATAAGCGAATATGTAATAAAAAAACCCTTCTAAATAAGGATATATTAGGAATTGATTATTCTGCAACGCTACTTGATGCTTTATCTGACCGCTTGTGGACAAGAAAATGCAACGTAACATGTGAGGCTGAATAAAATGTTGAGCTCAAGAGAAAACGTTGACCCAAACGTTCACCGCGGATCAGAAATCTGTAAATGTTAGGATCAATCAAAAGAATGCATTTACTTATCGCGTATAAATAAATTATGATGGTGTCATTCTCATCTCCAATCACTTTCATGTGACAGTGATCAATCTCTTATCTAAATAAGTAGTTCATCAAAAGAAAAAAAAGATCCCATTGGTCGGATTATCTACATCTCATTCTGATATACAGTTGTAGCAAGAATTATTCGGCTCTCTCCCATGTTTGATTCATTTTCTGTATCTGTGTCTAAGCGTGAGTTTTGCATGAGTGCATGTATATGCATTCGTGCGTCACCGTTCAGTTTTGATTTGGGGCTTCTAAATTATATTTGCATGAATAAATAAATAAGTAAATGAATAGAATGGTAATCAAGTGAATCACACGAACACAATGTATGCTCCAAGCATGAATGATCGTGTGCAGTTATTCGCCATATTATTATTTACCCACAAGGCCTGTTCACACGAGTCATTATCAGTTATTGTTCACTTGCAATAACGAGCACTGTTCTCTGTCTGAATGAATCAAGTCTCCAACGATTCCCAGCATTTCCTCCTCCTTCGCTGCCCACTTTCCGTTATTGCGTTCTTTCTGATAACTGCGGTTGGCTTTCTTTGATATTTGAATATTAATATGCTTCCTTAAGATTCGAATACTTTCCGTGTTATTCCAGTGATCCGAATTTTGCTTTTCTTACCGATCTTTTCAATCACCCTTGTCAATACTGGTGTGGTATAAAACAACCACATTTTGCTGTAAAGTGGTCAGTTTCAGTTGGAGACTGTATGATTCGTACTTTACATGTTGTTGTATTTCAATTTCAATTTAGCTCTAGTTAGTCAGTGATGTGGTTTCCTTTAGAGACTCGACTATTTTTCTTAATAGTTCAGCTATTTACATTAGTTACATGCGGTATACTTTGATACCAATTAATCGTTTTTCTGATATTTTTGGAACTTTTTCTAGCAGCCCTACAATCATTACTTTCATGCGCCATATTCCTTTTAGCTATCAACAAAAGTTCTCTTTATTTGCTTAGATTTCTGATTTCTTTATTCTGATTCTGTGATCAGCTGATACAGACAGCTAATATTATCGCATATTCTCTCTTATTGTTAATTATCACATCCGGTCTACTTGCATGTCTTCTGTCATATTCAGATGCTATCCAATTTGAAGGTCCTAATAAGATTTTCTACGTTAATTTCGGCTTCTGTTCCTTCAGTTTCCTTAGAGTTTTTCCATGTTTGTCGGACACTCGCATATTACTCTAAAATTGTATTTTTATATGTCGTGTGAGCTTATTCTATTTTTTAATTGTTTCCTCTGTTTATGTTTTGCTTAAATTGGCTTTTATTTTTTCAATCGTCAGGCATATGATCCGTGGAATATTTATTGAATGCACGAGATGTACACACACACACACACACACACACACATGTTATGCTACCAACCAAATGCCCTTTCCTTAAACAATTATAAGAAATCTTTTTAACCACCGATTGCCATGGCTGATTGCACCTTTCCAGAAAATTAAACGTACAAACTAATCGAAATACCATTGAAAGGTAACATCAATTGGACAAATATACAGGAAATTTACTGTAAATTTTTCTGCAAAGAAGCTGGGATCCCTCTGCCGGACTTGAAAGCTTCTCACTCCTATCAGTATTCTATATAAGTATAACACCACTATTTTCGCATATTAGGAGCGCACTGTCTACAAAGCTTCATCTTATCTCCCATCGCTGCAATATTACATCCCTGTGCTATTTTTATAAGAACATAAACATACTGCACGCGTACCCACTCAACGTAAATACCCCTAGCCAATCCAACAAGCAGCAGAACCTCCATATTTTAATTGTAAAAGTCATCAGATGCCAGATGTGTACTATAATAGCTTCTATTCTCGAACCGCTTCCTGATAAAATTCCCTCACTGTTTCCTGTTTCCCTTACTGTACTAACATGTAAAAATGTTAATGTGATGTGAACACACACCTCGCAGCTCACCTCCCAACTTCTTATAACCCCTATAAATCTATCTCCTAATTCACATCTTTAAATGTCAGTGGAAATATGTCTTGTTTGGAGTTAATAAAAGTTGTTTACTAACTATACTTTAAGAGAATCTAATTTGTAAATATATATATATATATATATATTAATAATGGAGATTATGTATCTGTCTGTCTGTCTGTATGAAGCCGAAACTCCATCAGAGTTATATCACTATTTACTTAGCCTGCCAGCGTCTATATATACTACTAAAAAACCCGCCGTAAACACTATGCGCATTTCTCAATTTACATAATTAATTGCATTTACACTTCTAATAAATTAGTATTCGCAAATATACACTCATGATTGTTTTCGTCAGATTTCCACATGTATTTACGCTATTTTGCTCGCTAATAATTTTACTTATTAATTATTATTATTTATTTTATTATTTACATATATATACATATAAATATATATATATATATATTGATATATATGTATATATATGAAATGAGTTACGTAGTTAATCTATCTACTACTAAACTGATTAAATAGCCAGCGTTAACAATTGAATCTAATTTTTCAGTATGGACACAAGACGGGCGCGTTATTAAAAATGTAAACACAACGCTGGCATTTACCATGTTACTTCTACTCTGACTTTTAAAATTAAACCTTTCTTGATTTGCCTATTTTCTTAATATTATTAGCCATCATGTTTTAAAACACAAATTCATTGAATCAAATTGTTTAATTAAAATAATTATTTATTTAAAAATTACTATTTAAAAATACACACACACCCATTATAATGAATTTAGTTTTAGTTAACTTTTTTCATGAACATTTAAAAACTCTTCGTGTTTACTGTATTTTATTTTTTAATAGATTTATTTTAGGTACACCTTTTTCTCCGATTTGAAAAACTTCGAATATTAACATTTTTCTATTAATGGGGAAGGGTAAAAACATTGGAGGAAGTCGACATTTTTTTTCTTCATTTTTGACTAAAAATGTTCATGGTTGGAAATAAAGAACACCAATATCTAACCACCCAAGAAATATGACTGGGGCTCCATCGGTTTACGGGTGAGCGTTCATTTCTGACGCCGCAGCCTAGCAAAATTATGCGACCGGAGGGAGCATATATTTGCTAGTAAATTTAATAATTATTTCAAATATGTTTACCAAAATGTCACTAATGTAAGACAAATATGGAGTTTTATTGTCTAAACAGTGTGATTGTACGTTACACGAAGATATTTATTTTGCAGTTCCGGAATATTGTGTTTAACGCTGAGCTTCTGTTAAGAATAGAGAAGTTAGTAGAATTACTAGTTTTGTTTTGAATTTACGACACAGTTGCGCCACTGAGGAAAACATAACAAACTGTGGTTTGCTTCTAGCGATCAACCATGACGCTGCAAGTTGTAATGTGCTTGAGAAAATAGATTAATCAAAACAAACAGACATCGTTTAATTCAGTAAAATGACAATGAAATCTTCGCACAAATCTACCGGGAAGAATAACATTTGTCGTCTTAGGTTTATTTCACCTGCTGATATTTAATCCTCTGGTATAGAGTTAC
>OY744518.1:22773800-22806300 GCA_963556195.1 Sepiola atlantica
AGCTAAACATCATTTTTATGTCAATATCGTCTCTAAAACACTACACAATAATCAGAAAAAACATCACAAAGAGTAAAAAGTTATTGGATTAAAAAGTCTTGCAAAAAACCTACACTATGCTATTGATCATTGTTGGGTTAAACCAAATAAAAAAAACAAAGAAAAGAGCAAACCTACATGTGGAGGAACCTACTAGTATACCATTTTGAATATATATATATATATATATATATATATATATATATATATATATATATATACTATTTCATGCATATACACATGAAATATCATAAAGTAATATAAATATCACGTATGAATATATCATTAGTTACTTCAACCAGTATTAGCATGTCGTAAACTATCGTAATATTTCCCATTTAGCTATATGCGATTTTGAGATTCACACATTGGTATATGATGGTGTTTTACATCTGCATAAAATGTTATTTAATGGCCATGTTTAATTATTATACATAGTTCTAAATTCAAGGGCAATCTTTAACGATGTAGTATTCTTTATAATTTAGAGGTTTTCATTATATAATAGTACGGCTCGTTAAACGACGCCTTTACTTAAGCAGGTATTTTGTAATATACAATTTGCGCGAATTGTTAAGTTACGTTATTACCCTCCATTATTAACTTTTTAAAATTCATATTTAGCTAATTGCTTTTACTGAGATATTACTATATATTGTGATTATATCATACTCGTTATTATTGTTGTCATATTTTCCCCTTTTTCTGTGCATTTATTTTTATTTTCGTCTTTACCACTGTCACTTATTTAGAATTGTGTGCTTCAATTATTGTTTCGACATCATCATTTATAAGTTCTCACAAATTATGTAGGACAGTTCTAAGGAATTTATTTGCATTTTTTATGTAAACGATTAGTACTTTTACATTTTTTTTTTCGACAGGATTAAAACATTTATTGCCAAGTTTAATTTTTAGAATTTTGTTACAAGGTTGAGTTAACCAAATGCGGTATTATTTCTATTTATATGTCTATTATCAATATTATTATTATTGATATTTTGTTGTATATATTTTATTTCAATATTATTATATTCACATTCTTTTACAGCTATGTTATACATTTTAGATACACTCTTGAATATATTATCGTTACTCGAGTTGTTAGTAAGTTTACGTTCAATAGAACAAGACATATGTATTATGAATTATTATTAACTTCAGGGTTAATGTACAATGGGTAAGCACTATCTAGTAGGTTAGTTATTTTATACCTAATTCGTCAAATTATAGGCGTAATGTTTCTATTTACATATATATGGGGATATTCAATTGCCTTATCTAGTTGCCGCTCTTTCGAATTCGTAGGCCACCATAAACAACATTTTAAGTGCAATCTAGACGGTTTCAAATGATTTCAAACTAAATGTAATTAAATTGAAACATACCGAATTTTTAATTCAATTTTTACTTGATATTTATTTAAGAAATTATTCGAGCAAAATTAAATACCTTTAATTATAAAATTTTACATGAAAAAGATTTCATGAGAGTGCTTTATTAATCATGGTTGTTCGATACATAATAGACAGTCTACTGATTGCGTCTTACGGTCGCAAATTTGGAATAACGGCGTCTAGGTAAAATAATTTCGTAATTCTTTTTCATCTCATAAATTTAAGCATAATCTACAAATATTGTTTAAACATGTGAATTTCGTGGCGCATCGTAATATATCCCTTTAAGTTATATGCGAATCTGCCCGATGTTTATGATTCACGTAGTAGTTTGATAATAATGTTTTTAATCTATATATAATGTTATTGAATGTTCATGTGTTATTATAAAACTTAGTAAAAATTTCACAATATATATATATATATATATATATATATATATATATATATATATATATATATATATATATATATATATATATATATATGAAGAGACAAAATTGTGCCACACCGCAAAATAAATAATGAATTGTATGAAATGAAATAGAAAACATATATATAAAAAAAACGTTATGTATGATGTCGGAATTCACGAATAAAAACTAAAGTTCACACATTCGCAATTTTAAATTGTGGAACGGCGCCTTGGGAACTTTAAGCTGTTTTTTTTTTAAATTGCGAATGTGTAAATTTTAGTGTTTATTCGTGAATTCCGACATCATACATAACGGTGTTTTTATATATATTTTTTTCTATTTCATTTTACATAGTATGTTCCCCATACAATTCATTATATATATATATATATATATATATATATATATATATATATATATATATATATATATATATATATAGTAACATGTGGCAGAAGTTCTTCCATGCATCTTTTACAACAATTACAATTTTGAAAAACTAACTAAATTCATTTGTAATAAGGTTTAAGATGCCAATGTGCTTTTATTAAAAATCATATTTTTTCTTGGCTTTTTTTCCATTAATGTCGGGCCATAGTATGTGTATCTTCAGAGAAAAGATAGTCTGAATGAAAAACAAATTAAAAGTTATACCTGTATATTTTTCCGTGATAACAGGTGCGTTTTTCGCTATGTTTATAAAGCGACGGTAAGCTGTTGTTGAACGGTGTAAAATAAACAACGGCACTTTAAATATGTACTTTGTAAAATAAAAACATTTGGCAAATCTCTAAGACGCATCTTTAAAGAAATTTAAACATTTAAACAACAGACAAAATGCTTTTTAAACCACGTTTTTAGATATAAATATTTAAATAGTCGCCCATTAAAACGTGGTTTACGAAGGGATTTTGTCTGGATATTTTAGTTTAATATATATATATATATATATATATATATATATATATATATATATATATATATATTAGTTTCTTTATATCAGGCTGAAACTAATTTTAAATAAACCGCATATTTGTATATTGGGTAAACGAATGTAACCACGCTAAAGCTACATTATAACAAATATGTTGGAAAAGCTACAACATATATATCTACATTTTCCATAATCTTGGAGATAAGTCAGAGATTACTTTTCTAATCGATCATATGATTGCTTTAATTTTGGCTTTGGTTCAACGTTTTAAGAATTTAAATTAATTTTGTACTACCTGTTGTTTATTGTTTATATTAAGGAATATATCGATTACTCAGTTTGGTATTATAAGTAATATAATATTCTGAAATCTTATAAATGTGTGTCTGCCAATAGAGTAGAACTCATTTGAAGCTCAGCATATGATATGCCGTTTACTTTATCCAATTGGAAACAAGTAGAACTCATGACATACTATTTCGTTTGAATAACTTATACTAACAACAAGAAGTGTATCAATTTTGATGAGTTTACCATCATTTCTCTTGCAACTACAAATCATATATTTGAACTTTGTAAATATATCTCACAAATAAGGAATGTAGTCTTTGATCGTATTCAGATCATCATTAATCCTAGAGTAAGAGTATGATAAAAAAAAGTTATACAACTGTGTTAAGCAATAAATAGAAACTCTTCACAAAATATTATTATTTGGCAGCCATCTAATTTCTGAGTGATGTAATAAATCTTAAATCAATTCATCGTTGTCAATGCAAAGGTGCCAAAACAGTCAGAGATTGTTTGAATGTGCTGGGATCTTATTTACCGGTGTAATAACAGTGTTTGTTGATTTGTGTAGTCAGTTGTTAAAACTTGTTGGTGCCATATGCTTGAAGTTGATTACAGAGTGCATTGTAAGCAGAACAAGAATAGTATCTTTTAAGAATAAGCTAATAAAACTACAATAACTGTCTATCATCGACGGTGCGCCATCTGTTGAACAAGTAAGCATTGGGAGCATGTTGGGTGTATTTAACTTTGAAATAAATCACAACATTAAATACTGAGTGACCGTTATTGTCTCTTTTATGTAGTCTTGCACAACTTTTCATATTTTACATAATGAACATAATCAAGATGTACATATTAATTTGTCTAACTGAAAGCTGAATTCATTGGGGCAAGAATGTTAGAATCTTTTCATATAATGTTTTAAAACATACTATTTACTCTTATTTGTACCGAGTCATAACTGAGATCAATAGATTTCATAATATTCTCACGCGCCTTTTCTACAACTGCGTAAATACCCTCTCTTATTTCAGGCAGAATAACTTATGCGACTGTGCAGACTTATGAATCCTCAAAGCTATGTTGCATGAAACACGCAAAATATAAGCTGATTGGTGTTTACTGCTATAGTGTTTCGTGTCTTTAACTGTTTTTGAAGTGACTGCACATATACTATATTTTTTTCTGTTAATCACAAAGTATTTTCTTAAAGTTTCCAAATGTCTGAAAAGTCTCATAGCTTCGTTTGGAAAACACTTTCTTCACACAGTGGAAACATATGTTGCTGTTGGCTGTGTTATACGTCTACAAAGTCACTTCTTTTCTCTTAATGTGATGTTGTGTCTATTTATCTCGGAATAACACGCATTTGATATATATATATATATATACATATATATATATATATATATATATATATATATATATATATATATATACACACATATATATCGTAAATATAAAGTAAAGACGAAAGTTAAATATATCGTTTATAGGAACATCATTAATAATAAAATGAAGATACATACTTTTTTCCATGACATTGAAACACAAATATATCATATACAAAGTAAACACAGACATTCCTCTATTTTATTGCATGAAATAGATTTTAAGTACAAGTTTCATACATATATTTCTTTTTGCATACACTTATCTTTTTTTTAATTGTATTTGCAATATAATTATATTGACCCCTTTTCGATAGTTTAATTAGTACTGTCATAAATAAAAGAAGGGAAAAAGAATGTTCACTGTTACTATCAGATCTACTACTACTATTACCCAAGAACACCCGTTTTGCTGGATCATTTTTACCTTTCCGTTTATGTTATATATTAATATGCATTTGCATTAATGATTATTTGACGTTATTATATTACACATCATATTTCAAGTGATCCTTTTACTAGGACGGCTTGCCAATGTTAAATAGGTATGGAGACGCTATGTCAATAATTTAACCGTTTTATCGAAAAATATGCGCCCGTTCGGTTCGCTTTCAGTAATTTCTACATTTTATCGGCTTGCCTGTTGCTCCTAAAATACCCATACATACATGGAGTCGAAGTAATGTTAACTCGCACGCTGAAATTTACTTCAACTGCCACCAGCTTATGCCGGGGAATATTCTTCATTAGATAAACTGCCCCTAATTATTTAATTTATTCATTTTTTACTATTGTATTTTACCTATTATAATTTTACTAACTAAATACAAGTCTCTGCCTAGAACCTACGCTTTTTTTGTTTTTACGGCGTTTTACTTAGCTATAATCCCATTCTAGAATAACAGAATAGGATTGACGAACACTAAACAAACAACCATTTAAATGAAAACATAGCACCCCATATAAATCCATTTACTAATTACAACAAACTATTATGTTTTTAGTTCAGAAACCTTTTCTTTTTTTCTCTATTTCTTTTTTCTCTTTCTTACATTGACAGTCTGGTTCATGTTGTTCTTTATTTCGCTTGCATCGTTTTTTTATAGTCTTATCTGCTTTTATCTGTATATTTAGCGGGAGCTGTTACAAATAAGTTATACTATAACTTTAGCAGATATCATTCGGTTATTATTATTACAGAATAGACCAGATACTAAATATAACAGTAGAAATCACACATCGCGACGAAGATATTTCCTTTCTTTTACTCATGTATTGGGACATATTTTAAACGTATTATTATTATTATTATTATTATTATTATTATTATTATTATTATTATTATTATTATTATTATTACTACTCACTAAGAGTTATCACACAGGTCATAATTAGAGCTTACTCACTGATAACACGTGGTGTTCCTTGGAGTCTTGATGACAACAGGTCTCTCCAGATTTGCAGTACTCTCCGTCACTTTCGGTATGACTTTGCTTTATCGCAACAATCACTTACCATTGATTTATCGCTGGTAACGACCATTGGTCTTCACTGAAATTTCAGTTGAAATAGTCTCTCTAAGGCTTCAGTATACATAGCACTTATCAAGTGGATGTCTAGTTATAGCTCTCCTACCTAGTAGTATCATTATTATCCTCATCATCATTATTATTATTATGATGATTATTATTTTTATTACTATTATCATTTTTATTATTATTATTATTATTATTATTATTATTATTATTATTATTATTATTATTATTATTATTATTATTATTATTATTACTTTATGTACTTTACTTATTTGTTGTCTGGATGTTAATATTACTTGCAGATGTGATATACTATAATAGTTGCAGATTTCCTGTCGCATAAAACACATTCAATAGTGCATTAGTATGATGTTTACTTTTTAATATCTTCATTGACCTCATTACACACAAGGTCTAGTCGATATTTACCAGTAGGGTGCATCATGCGATTTGCTATAAACACACCCAAAGAAAGTAAATCCTGGGAAGATAAACCAATGAGGATTGAATGGAAACACACCTCATACAGACAGCTAGAAAGCCACTATCGAATTGTCCCTTAAACCTACCACAGACTATAAGTACGTGTGGCAAACAACAACCTAAAAGAAAATGAACAAAAATAATTTGTAAAAAATCAAAATACAATTTATTTGCTAAATATTCTGTATCAATACAATGTTATTCAAAAATGTATTCAAAAATGTAATGAAACAAATTAGTACTATCGACATTACTTGCTTTAAATCACTTGGTATATTCGTCAAAAATGGTTTTCTTTACCGACACATTTATTTTTGTTTTCTTTTCCAACTGACTGAATAAAGACGGCTACTTTTCTCAGACTCGTTTTTATGCGGACTTAAAAAGCTTATACGTTCTATTAAATACTAATGTTTAATGCAAATATGTCACAAATACGTCAATAAATATAAATAAATGTTTTTTGCAATAATTATATTTTCTTTTAAATTAATTTATCATTGGAATAGTGATGCTTACACATTAAAATATTTGAAAATAAAAAAATAAATATCAGCACACTTCATACAACAAATTACAAAAGAATGATTGTTTTTCTCCGTCACCGTTTTCAAGATAATATAAAACTAATCGTTAACATTTGCAAGACATTATTTGTGCTATTTTCTTTTTGATGGAAAACAATATTTACTCATTTCTGGCGGAAAGCTCTTGTTTAGGACAATTATTATTTATATATTTTTATAAAAACGTGGTTAAATCTTATTTTCATCACCTACGTTACTTACAGTGACATACATTCTTTACGGATTTTTTTCACAAGTGATACTCTAATATTTATTATTTTAAAGTTAAATAATTATTTAATATTACCCCTGAGCAACGCCTGGACACGGGCCCTGCTACTAAACACCAAAACTGATCAAATAAGAATAGTGACTAACTGCCGTCATGCGTTCTTTAAATAACAATTAAAATAATGCTGTTTATTATGGAAATGAATCATCAATATTAATTGAGAAATCAGTAAGAAATATTATTAAAAAAGAATGAAAAACATGTTAATATATCGGTTAATGAAGTTGAAACAATAAAATAAATTCTAGTTGAAAGGAAAGAAAAAGCGCTTTAATATTTGCAATTGTAATATTTCAAGTCAGCCTCTTTAATATTTGGCGTTTTGCTAATGGAAATTTGATTAGAATGAAAATAAAAAAACAAGGAAAAATAAGGCTTGATTAATTAAAATATTAATTGGATGTTCTTCCTTTGGGAAGGTTTTCGATTTTACCGAGTTCAATGCACTTACTCATGCCTTTTCCTTAATTTTGCAATCCCCCTAATCATTATTCAATCGTTTGTACCTCGTCAAGATTCATTGTTGCGTGTACCAGAAAGGTTACATGTACAATCCTAGAAACTAACTGACGATAGATAAGAAACATTATTCTAGATCCATTTTAGAAATAAACAAATAAAACATATATGTTTTCATGGTTAGCAGAGCAGAGGCTCTTCGAGTGAATAGCATGTCCTGTTTGTATAAAATATATAATTTTATTTTATTTCAATGAAAATGTTGATTGTATTCAGAAAAAGATTTGGATATTTGAAAAAAGAAAAATGATATATTTATATATATATATATATATTGTAAACTATTAGGTGAGTAGAAAGTTAACTTTCGGTAACCTCGTCACCTTCGTTTCCTTTATTTTGTCATTTAGTCCTCACATTCCATTATCGACGTTTCTGACAAAGGGGGGAGTATTGCTGTTTTCTTGGACGATATATATCCACCTAACACGTATATTTGGCTAGTTTTTAACCTTGAAAGAGTATTTTATTTTGTTTTTATTTCCTCGTATCTAGTGGCTTCATGCCATTGTCTGGAATAATTTCCATATAAAATAAAAAATATTCATGCATAAAAAAAGTCGTCAGTAGTATAATACAATTATATAGATCCAGAGGATGTCCGCTTTACTTAAAATCACGGTTTGTGAGTCACTTACCCCAGACTTATAGTCATAGATCGAACGTGTATTAAGTTACTAATTGCGCACACTAAATATAATTTGTATTGTGGTCATTAAATATGTTCTTCTGCTTATCTGTGGCCAACCCGACATTAGGACGCCGGGATCTCCCTATACTACGACCTGCACATCAGAGCTACCTAAAAAGTAAGAAATGCATGCTATTTCTTACATAGTTCACAGATGGACACAATACAAAATCTGATGGAAATATATTAATTGGGTTTATATATGGTTTTGTGCTTCCCCGAGACACTGAGAGAGATGCTTGCCTGCAGATCTATCATATACGCTACCATTGTAGTTTACAAAACCAAATATGTTTAGATGGTTTATGAGAGAAATCAAAAAGTATGTTTCTCTCACACCTTGGATAATATTAATGTCCACATGAAAAAACTTTTCTATATTGATATATTTTAATTGTTATATAATTTCGATTAAATTACTGTATTTAAATGCAAAATGAAAAAGAAAAAATGTTTTTGTGTATTATATTCATTTTTGATGATTTACCCTCTAAGATAGAAAAAATATGACAGGTGACTAAATAAAATTGTTTTTTGTTTAGTCTCAATATTAAAGAATACGTGAAATATTAAGTTGGAAGATATGTCAACAATATATTTTAATGAAAGCTATAAGCAGGTATGTTATAGATTGAGATTGTCTGAAAGGGAATACTTACATGATGTGAGCTACTATTGATGCTAGCGTTCATATTTGACATCCAGCGGTGTCCTATCGCTGGAGACGGAATAAACCTGTTACCGCCAAACATAGGGGAGAGGTTAGACAGGGGAAATCCGTTTATAAGAAGAGCGATACAGATCTCCATCCCTTACTCACTAAGGATCGTCTCAAGAAAGTTTTCAAATCGACTCTTCCAGAAATGATACGCTAAACGACGACAATATCGGACGTGAAAATGGTATAATGAAATGTTTGACAAAACACTAATAAGAGTAAAATATTACTTGTAATAGCGCTTCGTTTACTCTTGTCTAGACAGTTTAATTTCTTTTAATAAACAGGGTGGCGCAAAAGTCACGCATTAGTTTGAATCAGTAACAACTCTCACATTTAATCATATTTCTCCTTATTTTTCAGAATATTACAGATATAAACATTGATAATTTATCATGGAAAAATATAGCACTGAACAACGTACAAACATTATTGAACTTTACTTCGGAAACCATCGTTCAATAACCTTAACCCAAAGAGCCTATCGTCGGCATTATAATGTAAGACAATCTCCCAGTCAGACCACAATTGATCGTCTTGTGCCCCAATTCCGGCAGCAGGGTTCAGTCAGTGATCTTCCACGATCTGGCAGACTACGTTCAGTACAGACAGCGGAAAATGTAGCACTCGTTGAGGATAGCATTGATGAAAATACAGACACCTTAACTCGAAGACGAGCCACTCAGATTGGGATGTCCAGAAGGTCACTTCAAAGAATTTTGTGTTAATTGCATCTGTTTCCATACACAATTCAATTGGTATAGGCATTGCAACCCACATATTTGCCATTACGTGTAGCTTATGCTGTTCACATTCAGCAATTAGCCAGAGAACAAAATGAGTTAATCCATAAGCTGATAATGAGCGACGAAGCCCATTTTAATCTGAACGGGTTCATAAATAAGCAAAACTGCAGAATATGGGCCATTGAAAATCAAAAAAAACGTTCATCAGCGTGAATTACATCCACTAAAATGTACTGCATGGTGTGGTGTTACCTCGTAAAGAGTGATAGGTCCATATTCCTTTGAAGACGAAGAAGGTGTCGCCGTGACGATAACTGCACAGCGATATCAACAAATGATTGACATTTTTTAAGGCCAGCTGTTCAAGACAACCCAGAAATGTGGTACCAACAAGATGGAGCTACTGCCCACACTGCTCGACCAAGTATGGCGCTCTTTAGGGGATTGTTTGGCGAGCGCTTAATTAGCAGATTTTCTGATTTTAACTGGCCTTCACGTTCACCGGATTGAACAGCACCTGACTTTGTCCTTTGGGGTTATCTGAAGGAAAGAGTATATGTGAACTAGCCTACAACGATTCAAAAGCTTAAAAACAATATCAGACATGAAATCCAAAAACTAGAGTCAGTTATTCTAAAGACTGTAGTGGAAAATGCCCTAACTATAGCCCGTCTTTGTGAGGCCGAAAATGGTGGCCATTTAAAGGATATTATTTTTAAAACCTACTGCAACAAACTTACCAAGTAAATGTATTATTTATCAGAAAAGCCTAGTAAATCACTTGAAATGTTGTAGTTTCTATCACGTAAACAAACCAATGCGCCACTTTTGCACCACCCTGTATAAGTGTGTGTATCTGTTACAGAACAGTTACATCATAAGATACACTTAAAAGATCATGAATGTGTATTAGGATTTTTACCTTAAAAATAATTTACATCAGAGGAGAGTTTAAAATATTTCGGAGATATTGCAAAGACAGTCTTAAATATTGGGCGTAACAATTTAAATAGCAAAGCGTTCAATAAGAATAGATGGCGACAACTAATACGTGATGTATCTGGCGTCATTTTTATTCATAAGTATTATTCTAAATAAATTCAATTACAAGACCACTACAGCGTGGTAAATATAAAAAGCGTTCGTTGAATTTGTTTACAGTTTATGTATCACGACGAAAGAAATCGCTTCAAAGAATCCGCAGACAGATGTATGATTCACCCATACACAGTTCACATCTTTGTGAAATATGATTTTCTAATTAGATAATGGAGAGTAATATGGTATTAGGGAGTAACCTAATCAAATTTTCGAGAGACAAACTTATAAGTTAAAAATATATTTCCCATTAGCTGTTATAGGTGGATATCAAAAATATCATTTTTTCACAGGCAGTTATGAAAATATACGATATTTCGTGACGTTCGCGACTCGGCCTGGACTGCTACTTAGTTTAGTCAAAATGTGACTGAACCTCAAACAAATTGCTAAAAAAAGTTTTTAACTTGGATATTTGGCATGAATAATCTCTCATTAAGATGACAAAAAGTTTTCCAAAATAAGTCTTGCGGAAAAGGGATCAGCGGGCGCCATCTTAAAAAAATCAAGTTAACAATATTAAAATTTCGAAACATACAATTCTTGACATTTCCTGACAATAAGGTCTAATATTCCTGACAATTACTGACAAAAATAAACGTGTTTCCTGACTAAAAACTTTCATTAAATTAGACAAAAAACATATTTTTGCATAAACACCCAGCTTGATATTTACTTGGTATTCTAAATATAAATGATAGGTAGCTATATGCTTAATCATAAATTATCACCAGAAAATGACAAGCTTTTGCAATTGTTTTCATGTGTGTTTGTTCTTATACACATATGCATATAAAAGGTACACAACAGACTATCAAGGAAACAGTTGTCACATTACTTCCTGACATTCATATGAAATAGGTACAATATAAGAACAATTTGCAATATAGGAATGGTCAGTTGGTCGAATGCTGGAGCAAAGCCCTTGCATAACCACCACAGAACAAGTTAATGCACGGACCAAATAACATTTCTTGTCAAGAACTATTCAAAGGTAACTTCATCATCATCAAGATCTGGCTGTGGTGAGTTGCTGCAATGGAGGCCATTGCAATTACCACCCAAGTTTGAACAGTCAATGCCATGTTTCCTGCAACTGCATCTTGCTGTAGAACACCCTAAAGTACAGTTACACCTTATTATAGCCAACAAATTTACAGGACCAGTTGGCAAGTCAGTCTTGATTGGTTGTAATTAGCCGTCTGAAAGTTTCCATCCTCACTCGTCAGGTTTTAGCTGGTTTCTACATTTCCATTCCTGAATTTGGAAGTAAACTCAAAGGCTGTGGAATCACATAGTTGCTAGTGTTGGTGGCAATTATTTGGCCTAAACATAATTTGACCTGTTTGCAACCTTTTCCTTAAAACGCCTCAGTAAGAGATGATTGATGTTTTCTTTCTCATTACCACTATGCAAGTACACTAAAACCTTCTCCCCAGCGTCAATAACCTCTTCTGCATTCTTTTTTATATACCTTCATCCATTTTCCTTTTATTTTATTTTTTCGCACACCCCGAGCTTGTATATAAAAAAAGAATGAGAAATGAAGAGGAATATGTCACCTACTTGTAAAATTATATTTCAATGTAGCTAAGGGTCTTCTCATATGGTCCAATCGGATCATCTTTTCCTTCTCCCATTGTGTGCCTTCAAAATAGAATAAAATTGTTTTCAAATCTTCACTTTTTCTGAAGACGTTCGATAATACGAACGAACCCGGTCAAATCTTTTGTTTTGTTGTTTTGCTCCTGCATTCTAACCTGTTTTCCATTTGTCTGTTTTCAAACATTTTGTCTACCACGGCCTTTCATTTTTATGACTTATCGTGTACCTTACAACATATATATATATATATATATATATATATATATATATATATATATATATATATATATGCCTGATACCATTACATATTCTAACTAACTGTTTGAATTGCAGAATATTACAATCATGGATTGACTTATTGAATAACCTAACTTATGAAATGATCTTAAAATGTTTTTCCCAGAATTTACACGGTTTATTTGTGAATTGTGTAGAATTCTGAATTTTTATGGTCGTCGGATAATTATAACATATAGCAGACTATGATGGTTACAAGAGAAAGAGAAACCAGTGGTTAATGGATGGCACACTAACCACTAATCCAAAATAGAACCTCTAATTTAATAGGTCCAACGCTTTCTACCAAACTTTAGCTTCTGTCAAATCGTTGCAATGTGTCATAGTTGTGCTTATTTTATGAATATTTCGATGGAATGTGCTCCGACTAATTTACTGCACTTGCTCCCCTCAAGGTAAATTGCTCCGACAAACCTGACTAGTAGCAAAATCCCACCTCTTCAATGAAGAGGCCCCTGGATACACGATGGTTTTCTACTACAATAGCCTTATTTCTGAAACTTCTTGCTTTTGAAATTGTCTGTTTGTTCTCTGTTTATCCGACTGTACCAACATGCAGAAATTTAAATGTAATGTGAACAAACATCTCGCTGCACCACTCCCCATTAAGGGTGCCTCTATAAATATATCTTCTAATTATGAGTAGATGTAGTAGTTGTAACATTTCGTTGTTTGGGGGTAATATAAGTAGCAAAATAATGTTGTAAAAATATGAATATTGAAAGCAGTAAACCTATTTTATAAGTTGCGTGTTAATGATGTTATTTTTGCAGGACCAAAGTTATATTACAATGTATTTCGTATTACCTTGCTATATATTTGTTATGGTATTGTTTTTTTCATGAAGTCACGGTACTTAGGTGTCACATAAACAGATAGCGGCTTAAATAACCAGATATGCTAAATTCTAATCTTTCTGTTATTCTTTAAAATTAAAATAAATATTCAAATATCATATCTCAGTTTTTCAAACGGTTAATTCATTACTGTCTGCTCTAATTTCGTTAGTGTTATCATAAACTAAATATGGAAAAGGCCATTTAGTTTAGTCCTCCATGAAGCAATAATTACACATCTTGGCAATTATCAGTTAATGTTCGTCTACTGGGCTTAATTTGATTTAATCAATTATTTATTGATTTCTCTATAAACGAAGAAAGTAATTAATTTTCTATTATTATCCCAACTATCGATGGAAAATATTATTAATGAGAGTTTCCGAAATTTCGTTATTCATTTAGTTGGCAAAGTTTCAAATTGAAGGCCAGATCGTTATTTTAAATTTGTAAGCACATTCATATAATTACATTGAATCAGCTAACATTTAACTTTACAAATAAAAATGAATCATTACAATCTACTAATATTTGACACACATAAAGACTTGTACGTAATCAATTATATTCCGACATTTCTGACACTAGTAGCCCGTGAAACATATTTTAAGTAGTGTTTATTTTTTGAAAATATATTCCAGCAAAAATTATCATTCAAATGATATACCATATATTCTCGTATTTTAACCAATTCAGCTTTTGTAAGTTCCAATATACTGGGATAAACAATTTATGTTTGCTGTGTTATAAAAATAAACCCGTGGTTTTGAAGTCACACATAGTAATTCGTAAGTGTTGCTTTTTTCGAAAATTGTAAATATCTTATTGCTTTTTCTTTTATACGCGTAATTCGCTGGAGTTTACTTAAGCAATATATATATATATATATATATATATATATATATATATATATATATATATATATATATATATAATTTATTTAGATACTGTATATTACATATTTCAGCAATGTACCGCGGTTTCCTCCAAAAGGGCAGATTTAGACATCTTTAGTAAATCTCCGTGCTCAGTGGAATCATCGGCCAGCTGAAATGACTGTAGTCACGCCCGACGGGCAGTACTACAATCATTTCAGCTTGCCGATGATACCACTGGGCACGGAGATTTACTAAATATGTCTTCATCTGTCCTTTAGGATGAAACCGGGTACATTGCTGAAATATGTAATATACAGTATCTAAATAAATCATATTAGCTCTCTTATATGATCGAGCACTTTATTTGATTTCTTTTCATATACATCCTGACACTATATATATAGTCTAAAGAAACAAAAAGACAAAAAAAAAGGAAAATGCAGTTTAAATTCCCAGAGAAAATAACTAAATCCAAAATAGTGCAGACTTAACATTCGTTGGAAAATTCATAAATAAATAAAATATATAATAGTAAGTAAATACAATAAAAAGAGGGATTAAGTATCTAACAGTGAAACAAAAACAGGAGACCTTAACGTAAGCATCTAATATTAACACGGGGATCATCAGCTGTTTACCATGTAACTGGTTCGGAGATTTAAAAACATATATATATATATATATATATATATATTTGTCGATACATTATATTATTGAAACTGAAAGAAACTGATTTAGTAGCAAGTTCTATCAGTTCAACACACAATCGTTCAGGAAATTGTGGAGATTTTAAGGGGCCATTCAAAAGAATTCATTTGTCAGTGTGGACCTGACTACGTTTGCAAGACACCCCAATGATTAGAAATTAGAATATCTCAACACATACCACGTAATATTCGTTTACACAAGGTTTCGAGATCATCCGGGAACTTCCAGGCACAGGAATCAGCCATCGGTAATCACCTGGTTAGTACAAATATTTGTTCTGACAAGTATTCTGATGGGGGGTTATCTGTTTTACACAGTGCCAGGTCGAACTACAATCTCAGTATCATTGAGGCGTTAGTTGTTTACAATTTTTTACCTAGCCTGTGTAAACAAAAGATTTTGAAGCATCAGTTAGAGATATTTAATGATTCAAATCCACCATAACGTTGAGAGATTTACTTTTTTTCGCTCTCAATCGTTTTCTCCAACTTAAACAATTTTCCCCTCATATCTCATTGGATTTTCTTAGTTTTTAATTTATCATTCTGACGTTTTCTTTTAGAAGGTCAGACGATAAGGCTTTAAAGAAAATTTTAGCAATTTACTTTTTTTCCACCCGCCCGTTTCATTAGTTAAAAAAATGTTTCCTCTGAAATATATATATATATATATATATATATATATATATATATATATATATATATATATATATATATATATATATATATGCATAGGATAGTTTGAATTACCTATCAGATGTTACCCACGAGTGTCTTTGGTTTCTCTGTGCAGGGGTCTGTCGGGATAACTAGACATGAGGATTCTTCCCTTTAGAAGTAAACCCTGACCAAATATTCAAATGAGCCGTCTCCTTAGGCCATCCAACACGTTCCACACGTTGTGAATGAGGACACCCCCTCTCTTGAGTGCAGCTTTTAATAATTAATAAACATCCATGAAAAATGAGGAATAAGTATTCAAAGAATTATTAAAGCAAAGAATGAAACTAGCAGGCCGTTGCCCAGGATAAAAAGAACCCATCAACTCGGGAAAACGTATGCGAAGGTGTAAACTTTAATTTATCTGACAATTTCACTACTGATATGTCAGAGGACAAGAATGGACAGTCACCAAGTCTAGATGAAGGGCCTGGCCCCCAGATACCATCACATGTGACGACTAAAACAAGAAATACCAGGGGACTAAACTCCCAGAAGTGGTCCGTTATGGAAAAGCAGGTATTACTCCCTTATTACCACTACTCAAAGTGAAGTAGAAGCTCTAAGGAAATTATAACGGAGAAAATTAAGGAATATATATATATATATATATATATATATATATATATATATATATATATATATATATATATATATATATATACGTCACTGTGATACCTGTTGAAAGTCTATCCACATCCACATTGAGAAGCCATAATAACAGTGAAATCGCGCTCGTGGATAACTATTTTAATACATAAATATATAGAGAACGATAGGGAGAGGAGAAATAACGAAATAATAATATGATATTTTTTACATTTATTATATATTTAATGATTATATAGCTGTAACGCAGGCACTGAACAAGAGCATATTTTTACACAAAATAACATGAAACATTCATGCAGCATATAACTCTTTGTGTTTTCAATATATTCACGAATGCAGCAAAAGCGAATTCAAAATATTGAAGATATACTAAACCGAAGAGTATTGCTTCTCCCTGATACAAGTGCAACACTTCATAGATATTACTACATCAGAACTCAACAAATTATAACATAACCCAATAACACACTGTTTATGAAGAAGATGTGTTACATACGTTTGTACTTGTGCATATATTCATATGTGTATGCAATGATATATGTGTGTACGTATAAATCGCCGTGTATATATATATATACAGGGTGGGCAAAAATAAGGGTCCTATTTTTAAAAATTCATAACTTTTTTATTTATTGATTTTTTTTAAATTTTTTTTTTAGAATAAGTAAAGGACCCCTTCCGAAGCAAGCATGAGCTGTATTAGCCCTAAGGAACGGACCCTCATTTAGAAAACATTATTTTTGCTTAAAAAACTCAAAACAGTGTAAAAAACAATACTTTAGTTTTTGTAAGTTTTAAGAAGTGTTTTTCGGCTAAAATTTGTTTTGTTTATTTCAAAAAATCTCGGAAGGGTCAATCTACACACACATAAAGTTTGGTGAGTTTAACTTTTATTTTGTGGAAGTTATTCAAATTCAAGTTATTCAAATTTAAAGATAGGACCCTTATTTTGGCCCACCCTGTATATATATATATATATATATATATATATATATATATATATATATATATATATATATATATCTATATATATATATATATATATATATATATACATATTTGTGATAGATATATAGCCAACATGCACCATATAGGTCAAGCTATAACGTAATGTGTATGAATGCATAACGGGTGCACGTACACATGCACATTGAAATAAGCACACTGGCCCGAGTGGCAACGCAGACACGATGCAAAATTGTCTCTCTCATATAAAATCTCACAGGTCTACACAGAAAACAAGATACACCCACTTCATAGAACAAATTTACACACATAGGAAACTGAACACGCACAAAATATGTCAACATGATTATACTAGCATATTTTTCCACATACATGCATACTTCGACACATACACACACCCAACAGAAATTAGAAATACACATCCACACAAAATAAACAGGCAAAAACAGACACTAACTGCCTTTATTGAAAAAAGCACAAATACACAAATACGCTCTAAAACACAAAGCTTTAAAATACACACGCGCGAACACGCGGAGGCATACACACTTCACATGATAAACATATGATTCGCGAAGGAAAGAAAATAATGAAAGCTAATAAATGTACGCACACATAGCACATACACCCACTGTTATCGGAGGAACCTGTCGGTGAATGTTCGGGAAATCAATGAAATTAATCAATGTACTAGTATTTCTCAAAACTCTTCATGTTAGCAGATAAAAGCTGTTATCAATAGTAAAAAAGACCACAGCATACGTAGTGTGGAGTAGTATCCGAAATATATGTGTCGCATATTAGCATCTAATAAAGTAATATAAAAGATTTTTTTAAACTATTCATGCACTCATATCTTAAATATATACTTTTCTCTCGTTGTAAATATGATATTACCTGTGTTTTCCTCTCTCTCTCTCTCTCTCTCTCTCTCCCTATCTCTCTCTCTCTCTATCTATCTATCTATCTATCTATCTATCTATCTATCTCTGTCTCCTACTCTGTCCCTCTGCTTTTCTCTTTCTGTATCTGCCCTTTTCTCTGTCCCTGTTCGTCTGTTTGTCTCTCTTTCGCTCGGTCTCTCTCTCTCTCTCTCTCGCGCTCTCTCTCTCTCGCTCTCTCTCTCTCTCTCTCTCTCTCTCTCTCTATATATATATATATATATATATATATGTATATATATATATATATATATATATATATATATATATATTAGTTGCTAGATCCGAGTTGTATGTACGATACTTTTAAGAGTAGGTAATACTTTTATTCATTAAGTATTCAGGCACAGCAGGGCATTAGCGTCCGGTATTCGATAAAATGCCATTAGACGTGAAAAGGCGACACAATTTAGCGTCTTCATGTTTAAGGTAATTTGATTATCAATATTGGTTAGATATATTTCAGGTCTTAACCCTTGATTTTATGTGGGTGATATTAGTTAGTGGATAGGCATTTGCCTCTGCAGATAAACACAGGTCAGATTGATGTTTAAAGCAATGATCGATTAATAATATTTCACATATAGCAGGGGAATATAATACCAAATATTCAAACAGATTAAGTAGGGTGTCAAAATAATAAAGCTTTAAGATAGAGATAAAGATAATGTACTGGATATTTCATTGAACATAATGCAAAGCACATATACGCCCGTAATGAAAAACTATCACATAACTAGTAGATAAGCATTTCAGCATGATCTGTCAACTAATTCTAATAGAAACAGCATCAAGATTCATTTACTAAATATATAGGCAATATGATGTATGCAAAAAATAAGGTTAAAGATATGAGTGATAGGAAAAGTATATGTGATTGTTCTTCCAATGACTGAAAAAAAACGTTACTATAACTACTTATATCCTTCTTAGAAACCCGAATTCAAAAATAAAACGCCTCTGTGAAAATACTATTGACCATGTAAGAACTTATGCACTTTCTTATTCTGTCACCAGACGGCTTACATTTGTCAGGGAAACGACAAACGTACAAACAAGCAAGAAAAAAGAATGAAAAAAGTAAAATACAACATTAATATTATTTTCCATCATCACAGTTTAAACAAAATCTGTGACCTGTGCTTGGAGAAGATTATCATATTTAAGTATTGATACAATGCTAGATTGAACAATTTGAGTGAGTTAAATTCACAACGTCGACACAGGAATACATTTAAGAAAACAACCTGGTAAGCGCCATAAAATGCCCTCTTATTTATGTTAAGTACTAAGAGTTGTTATACATTGATTTAAACATACGTTTAAAATCCTACATACAGCATGAGGTTAATTTTTATAAACTTTCGTTACAAGTATAGTTTCATGTAGTTTATACCTGTTTGCCAATGGGTCAGATGTATCCTCGTATGTATGTTTTCAACTCACAACTTCAATAGATCTTTACTGTAAATGAATGCTAAATTGATTGTATTTCCCTTGTAACAATCAATAGCAGAACACTACCATTTAAACTTATTTGTAAATTTTTATGAATTAAAATGTTTTAGTAGTGGTTTCCTTTTTCCTAATAGATTCTCAAGGGGGTCAATCATACTATGTAGCTGTGTGTGTGAGTGTGTGCATAGATGTATATGCGTATATGTTAATATGTGTGTGGGTGTCCGTCTAGATGTGAACGAGTGTGATAATGTATGTGCGGTCTTCTCAATATGCGACTTCACACGGAAATTATTTAGTCTATAATTTAACATGCTACCGTCACTTAAATCACTGGAGTTATATATCTAACCACTATCAGATGTCTATTTTCCTTAAAAAATAAATAAGTGTAATTTCATCCCACTTCGCTTTACTCTGCATGTCCTTATGTGAAGTTTTTTTTTTCGGAAGTAAAATCTAACGTTCAGTTTTGATTAAGGATTCCGCTATTACTAATAACAAACATTGTGCTTTATGATTTTACATGTAATGTTGTATATACGCATTTAAATAATAATACAAATACTGGTATTGTTAACGATTAAGTAAAGAACGCAATACCTTCTACACCATATCACCTCTTATCTTAATTTTTATGATAGAATATTGTTGTGGTTGTAGCTACGAGTATACAAAGTATTGACAAGGTTAAAGGATATGTAAGTAAAGTGACATTAATTAAATGAATTTTGAATAACGTACAATTTTGACAATCATATATTAAAATTTCATTAATTTCTATACTTTTTGTATTATTAATATCACGAAACTAGCAGGACCCGTGTATCGGCGTTGCCCAGGGGGAATGTAAAATAATAATTACGCTTTTAAAAATATAAGTATTAGAGAATTAATCCTGAAAAAGCAACATAGTTCAATGTAAGTAATTTATGGGATTTTAAAATAGAATTTGTTAAATATTTATTCATTCTTTAAAATAACACAAATGCAGAAATGACTCGCCAATAAGTGAGTGGTCATTTTACCAAAAATGTATATAGAAGAGTGATGCCTACTCTATAATAGAAATATGTTTAAATATTTTAAAAACCTCTTTTGAGGCTGTTTACATGTAATCGACTAAAGTAAAAAAGAATCTAGGATTAGATGTCATATTTATGTAATCGACCAAAGTAAAAAGAATCTACTGTTGAGGGTTGAGGGATGTTATATTTATAAAGAAATTTTGTACATAATTCTAATATATTTGTAAACAAGAAAAACAATTCTTAGACACGAACTTGTTATCGTCTCATCGTAACCTCATACTTTCTAACCTGTGACTTTTTGTATATTAAGACAATTTATATAACAAAATAATTCTCAGACGCCAATAAATTTGTAAACAACAAAGTGTTTATTCGAAACATGCTTGAGTTCGGCTTCGTCGTAAATTCATACCTACGCATTTATGACCTATTTGTTTTCATAACACAAATTATATAACATAATTCCAAAAATAAATATATTTGTCAGCAACAAAATAATTCTGTAGAAACCAACTTGCTTTCGCTTATAATATTAATCTTGAAACATGACTCAGAAAACACCACATTTTCATTTTCAGTTAGTTAACTAACTCAATGTAGGATTTGTAAAATACGTATCTATTGTTTTAAATAAAGCAGAATATATTCACTACATTCCGGATGACTGCGTTCCTCCTGTATATATTTAAGCAGAGGCTTACATGAATAAATCGTATTTTAATCACCCGGATTATTTACAGAAAATAGATTACGGTTTCAAATCACAAAATGCTATATTCTTATACTATCTGTAGTAATAAAACAGACTGCAGAAATAAAAATGAAGCCAACATATATTTGAGATATAATTGTAATAAATATTATTAAATTTCTTTTTTGTCATCGACATCAAATTGTAGAATAGAATATTTTGACGAGGCAAAACTACGATGGTTGTGATAGCAAAAATGTAGTATAAGTAAAAATTATGCCACCGTCCCTACGAACGGTTTATTTGAGAGAGTCTCGCAATCCGGAGAAAATATAATAAATATAGGAAGAAAAAGAATAAATGGATATTTCTAAAAACATGCATAGGAGCTTCGGCTAATTCAATAGTGAAACAGATTAACATATGAAGGTCTTGGTTATTATCGTATTATGTCTGAATGCGGGGGATCAACTTTACAGCAATATTAACAAAATGAAATTCAATTATGTAGGCGCACTGTGTAATGTAATTTCATAATACATATGTTTATGGGAGTCTATCTTTAAAAGCCTATAAAATAAATGAAAAAAACAGACTGGACCTACAGCCTTTTTATATACTAGATAACGCGTAATACATTGTGTGTATATGTATTTATATATATATGTACATATACATATATATATATATATTTGTATAATTGGGAAGCATTCCTTCCCTTATACATGTTTGATTAAACAGGAGTGCTTACTTCTGCTTATTCAGCTTTTGATCCGTTTTTTCTAGTTTTCGTACGACGGATTGGATGTTATAATCCAAGGAGTGTGAAAATTCTCCGTATTTTGTGCGATCGTTTTTACACTCGTTGGATTATAACATATATTCCGTCGTACGAAGACTAGAAAAACGCATCAAAAGCTGAATAAGCAGAAGTTGGAACTCCTGTTTAATCACACACACACACACACATTATATATATATATATATATATATATATATATATATATATATATATATAAATATAAATATATATACATATATATATATATATATATATATATATATATATATATATATATATGTGAGAGAGAAATTGCCCATCTTCCGAAAACGTTTTTTAAGCCTATCTTTAGAATTTAGAAAAAAAACAAGTAACGTTTTTGTATATATATATATTTATTAAATGAGTAAAATTATGTTTTATAAATATATGTCTCATCTTTTTTTCTGAATGTCCTTTTTGTGCCTCAGTTGTGAACGAAGCTCATTGTGTAATAATGTAAGAATCAATTGTCAAAAGTATATTACTGTTACGAAATATGTAACTATGCATATACAAGATTTCTTTCTAATGAACTCATTTAGTGAACGGTATCTCTTGTTATTGATCTCTTTTTCCGAAGACAATAACTTTATTTTGAAGAAATTTCCTGCAAAATAGGCGAATTCATAACAAATCTACGGTTGCAGAATCTCTAACCGCACATTTCGAAACCCATCATTTTTATTTAGTCTAGAATTATGAAAAATGCAAAAAAGTAAAAACCAATATTGCGATGAGGAGAGAAATACTAGTTTTCATTTTGGAGTTTTCCCTCTTCTCTAATAATTTCTGTCCTAGGATTTGGTAGTCTAGTTTATTCTACTATTTCACACAAGATTAGTTGCTGAAAGAGAGATTGATAGAAGGCATGCGTGAAAGTGATTTGAATGTCACTACCACTTAAAACCTAACACTATTTGATATTCGCAAATAGTTATCCATATACGTACTTCTCAGCGTAAACGCTGCTTTACTTCAGTAATCTATCTTTCAAGTAACATAGTTGTAAAATCGCTTCATTACCAAACCCATTAACATTCAATCTAGAATGAGATCAGGCACTTTTGTAAAAATAATTGACATTTCCCGCGAAGATTTTATGTGTGTTGCGTTTTTGCACAAGCAAATAGAAATATACAAAAAAAATGAAAGTCATTTTGACCTGTTGTAAAATTATGAACCAATCTTTTAGAGTGAACTTTGCGAACACACTGCAGCGATTTATGGTTGATTTTGTAATTAGAATCGCTTAGAGAAAGTTAATCGGCGTCACGATTGGATGATACTCGCCTAACACGAACGATTGTCTTCACCGAAACAAAGCATAAGTGCGTGCATTTGGGGAATTAGGGAAACGAGATTTAGGTTATTCAAAATAACTTTGTTAATTCGAGCAAATGAAATTAAATAGTTGTTTATCGAAAGAAATTCGAGCGAGAACTTCCTCAAATTAAATATTGTGAAACACATGTAACCAGAGAGACTGCAGGGCATCACTAAGTATATGGCGCTTCTGCTACTACCACTACTACTAATACTACTACTAATACTACTACTACTACTACTAATAGTAATAATAATAATATTAATAATGATAATAATAACATTTAAAAATCTTCACAAGAACACATCAAGAGAACATCACACGCATCCATTGAAAGTACATCACACGAACATTGAGAGCATGTACAACGGAACCGAATCTATCAGAAGTTTCATGAACTGCCATCGGCTGCTACAACTAAAAAAAGATCCCTGAATAGTCAAAAAAGAATTAAAAGACAGATGAGGGATAACATTAACTTCACTTTTTCTGTAGGGGTGCGAAGTGCATTGAGACGTTATGGGGGCTTATCTTCTTAAAGAAGACACACATTCAGCGTTGGGAAGAAATCAATGGTAAACGGGCACTACGATAATGCAAAATGACTTGCAACGATTATTAAAATAGTGATGCTCATCTAGGGAGACTTCTTATCAGTCAGACTCAAAGAGGCACTGTTGGTTATTGTCAATGAGAAATCATTGATAATGACATACGTGAACACTCTTAGTGAATGAAAAATAAGAGAAATGAAAGGAAGAAGAAGAAATAGAAGGAGAAGAAGAAAAAGAAAATGTAGAAGAAAAAGAAGAAGAAAAAGAAGAAGAAGAGGGAGAATAAGAAGGAACAAGTAGAAGAATTAAAATAAAGATAACGATGCGTCCAAAATAGAATGTATTAGAACCAATAACAGTTGATGCTACCGAAAATGGCCGTGGAAGTTTGAGAGCTTTATAAGCCCAAGGAAGGATAACATTAGTCAGACTGTGCATGTACGATGAGTACTGCACTTTAAGAAAGCCGTTTACACTGATATTAAATAGAAGACAATCGGTCATTATTACAATACGACTGGTATGAGATAAACAAATACGTTATAAAAATGTTGGAATGAAACGGAGGGTACTGTAATTTTGGGCGATCATCTATATTAGAAAAATTACCCAGGTTTTAATTTTTGAACGCGACCCTAGAGTTTGAGAATCCTACAAAATGAGTGAAAGCCAACTTGTTTTTATTTTGGAGAAGCGTTGATTATACGAAGAGGAATTATGACTGATGTTCATAAGTGATGTGTAAGCGTTCATACTGTCGGATCGAAAATGGTGTGAGGGTAAAATAAAGATGTAAACTAAAAGATCTGATCTTATGACCTAAACGAATATCCGAAGAAGAAGATATTAATCTCAACAAGAACCAAGTGTATAATAATTACTCACCACGATGGTCTGGAAGACTCGGCTCAAACCCGACTCATCGCTCACTGATCAAAACAAACACAACGTAGCAGTGAGTGACCGTTATACCTGGCGTTTCAGCATCTTCGACCTTCATCACGGCGGCAACTTCCGAGTGGTTGGCGGTTATCCAAAGGAAACGAATAATATACGGGCTGAAAGACTACGAGATAGTGCTGCTCGCTCGGGATGGAGCAATAGGTCCAGTCTAGAGGTGTATAGAAAAAATGTACGAGGAGACCCCAGGGATTGCTTGGACGGAGATCCGCGAGCAGCTGATGAAGCAATACGCAAGCGAGCAGACTGCGATTGAGATCGTACGCAAGTTAACCCGGCTGAAGCTAAACGACGGCGAGGGACTCGACCAATAAGTCGAGCGAATCCAGGGGTTGGCAGTTCAGGCCTTCCCGAATCGGGCGATTCGAAATACGGGTCCTATCCAGGCCATTTTGGTGGATGCCTTGGTGGACGGGCTGGGTGACAGAGACACACAGAGGGAGGTTCTAAGTGGTCACCCGCTTACCCTAGTGGAGGTCCAGGATAGTATAATGCTATGGGAACGCGTGGAGATTGACGAGAATAAAGGCAAGTTTAGGAGTATAAAGAAAAACGGTTGAGAGTAGAGCGAATGCGGGGCTCCGAAGTGAAAAAGTGAGCGTAAGGGATTGGGAGTCCGACCCTAGAAAGAAGGCAGGGGGCCTTCAATACGAGCACTATAGGCCCACTCCAGCTAGACAGGTATCAGTCTGATGAACCTGTAGGAGTGAAGGACATCGAGGACATTGTGTCCTACAAATTATAGGCGTCCACGCAGCTCGTTCCTGCCGAACTGCATTAGGTGTGGTGAGTTAGGACGTTAGAGTCGGTGTTGCACAGTCGCAGGAAATAGGAGGTTAAGGATTAAGACGCCGAACCTTAGCGTGCCACCTAATGCCGTGGTAAGGAACCAGGGAAACGGTCAGAGGGCACCCCGCAGGAAGAAAAAAGCAGGGTGCCCCTAAGAATTACAAGTTTAGTGAAGGGTAGTGAATATTAATGAGAAGAAGACGGGCTTGAATTTTGCTCACGGGTTTATGATAAACCGTAAGGAGCAATGAACCCATCACGTGGAAAGAGAGATCGGTTGATGAGTTTACTCTGTCGAATAAGGCGACGAAATACTCCTGCCCCAACTCCAGAAGAGACTGAAAGAGAATACGTTAACAAACAAAAATGTGGACGAATTGCCCCTGAAGTTTCGATTAAGAGGGTCAAAACGCCCTACAACACAATGGAAGAAGGGCCAAGCCAAAGATAGTCAGGAATTTTGGAAACAGCCGGGGTTGGGCTGTGTTGCATCTGTTAGCTCCGCCGTGTGCAGGAAGGGTCCCCATGCGCATATGGTGCTGGTGGTTTTAGCGCAATGCCACCCTGGAAATACACGGATAGATAAGGATTGAGATATGTATAACTGTGATCGATTGTGGTAGTCGGGGCTAGATTCAAATGGTTGATCATGTTAGTGGTACATCTACAGCCGTACAAGTTGTTGTGGAAACGATTGAACGGGGAAGTAACGAGGTTAGTGAGAGTTTAATGGCATATAATCGATGAATATTTTGACAACCAGGAATATGTTCGATTGTGGTGCTACTTCCGAAAGGGAATAGAGGTAATGATAAACGAAGGGATTCTATCCCAGATAGTGTTAATACAGACGAGGTAGAAGAAATCAGTGTCACCGATAGTAGGAAATACACTAAGTGTGTTGCTTGGATCAGTGTCGAAAGCGATGAGAGAATAATTACAGATAAACTGGAAGAAGAAACAAAAGGGTTACTGTCGTATGCAGCCAGATAATTCGTATCGATATTGAACGTACCCAGGCTGGAGCTAGCCAAGAATAGGGCTAGTCCGAGGAAATCGTTTTCCCAGGTACAGGCATTTAGAAAATGACGACGCAATAGCAGTAGAGGTACGTGAACTAGACGGGTTCGTACAAAGATAATTTCAGTTGTTGACACTGACAAATTGGTGCACCAGACATGACAGTCGTTGATGAAACTGTTGGAGGATGTGCGTGCACAGTTGGCAATGTTGTCGCTGGGACACCTGCCGCCGAGTATAGTAATCCCGGGAAGATTGTGAGAGGTGCTGTTGCCGATACAGGCCGAGTAACCCCATCGTTTGAGATTACCAGTCGACTCCACTGCGCAGTTATGAAAGTATTATAAGGCGTTTGGATGTGCTACGTTGTTGGAAGGTTGAAAGCTACTAGTATTAGTATCGATTCTCTTTTTAGATAGGGATGGCACTTTCGAAATATAGCGGACAATTACCCTGCCTATTCCAAACCCTCGAGCCGACCAAGGACTCGGAGCCGTCACTAGTAATGGTGTAGTTACAAGATTCGTGGCTTTAAATGAGGCTAGAAAAAAACCCATGTTGTTAACAAATGAGAAACTGAAATCTCAATTAAGACTAGTGAAGAAAGAACATTCACGGTGGAATATAAACACAGGAACTATGATAGCTTGACAGGTGATCGTGGAAGTTTCAGTCATGAATCGGGTTAGCATTTGCAGCAAAGCAGGTGTTGAAGGGCGTAAGGACAGGTTGGGCAACGTGAGTACACTGACAACCGAGCATATGGGCGACGAAGTGTTACCTTTGAGTGCACTGTGCCCAGATCACGAGCAAGTGCGAGGACCGCTGCCTTTGGGGGAAATCCAGGTGGATGACCACCTACGGAGACGAAGTTGGAGAGAACGAGTATCATAACTAAAGCTGCTCTTAAGACACGAACAGTGAAGAACTAGAGATTGATTCCGAGGAGGAGAGGGTAGTGCAGTAATTGTAAAGGGTGCTGAGAGACCTGATGTCTTAGTGACAAACTCTTCATTGCATGCGTAGATCATTGATTTTATCATTCCCTTATTCCAACACAGGAACCATGAAATGCACACATGCCAACACCCATGCATACGTATTTGCCACCTGAATAAACAGGGAACCACTGCATGTTGAACGAACCCTTAGTTTAAGAACTTTTTGTTTTTTGTTTCTTAACTTTTTTTGAATTGTATTGGCTAATTTGTTTTCTGTGTTTTCGGACGACAGCTTCGGAAGTGTCAATTACAAGTATATGGCACGATATAATAGGGACGAATGTGACAGTATCGAACAGCCCCACATACGTTGAATCCTACGATACAGGGGTAGTATGAATAGAAAGAAAGTTAACCTTAAAATCAATCTGACATGTGAACAGCTGAGTAATACAATATCAAGTCATCCTTACACGACCATTGGGTGAGAAATAGAATTACTTGTCAAGTATCATAGGTAATTAATATATATATATTTTTATTGGCACTTCTCAAATGTAGATGAAGCTTGATTTTGTTATCAGAGACAAAGAGATTGGTCAGTTGCTAACCAGAAGGGCTTTTATGGGCCCCATAGAGAGAAATAAATTTATCTCTGAAGTAGATAAAAGCCGGACCCAATTTGTGTTTAGCAACTAAGGTGAAACCTATCAGCTGTTAGATTGAAGTGATTTTATAAACTGGATCAGCTGCTGGGAAAGGGTTGCTTTTATAGACACTCCTAGAGAGAAATAGATTACTTCTCTGTCTGATATAAGGCCATATTCGTTTTTCAGAGACAAAGGAAATTCGGGTTGTGGATCCCCAAAAAGAGAAGACAGAATAGTTTTAGTCAGTCAGTGAGACGGTTCGCGAGAGAACCGGACATCACATCAATCGGTTTGTATTCTTTTCTCGCAAGAACATAGAACAAATTTTCGCTGACAAATGAACAAGTCGCCTGACTTTCTAGAGTGTGTCGGGCCAACACAAGAAAAACACAGTTAAACTTTAATATTACCGAACTTATGGCTTTGTAACAAATAAGTGTAAATTATTTTTCTTTATTCTTTAAATAATTATTCTGCTAAGAAAACCACAACAAACTTAATTCCTTTTATTCAACTGTTCGGAACGAAATGATCCTTCACTACACAGTTATATCAACTTGCGGATACAACCCGGCTGATCGATCGGTGATCTAAACAAATAGAACGTAGGAGTAAACAACAACAGCCACAGCAACAGCAACAGCAGCATTGGCGCCGTCGACAACGATGACGACGATGATAATAATAACAATAACAACAACCATAATAATAATAATAATAATAATAATAATAATAATAATAATGTTTATGATGAATCATTTTTGCTGCCTTCCTTGTACTAACTTGTGTCACTGGTAACCCCAAGTGTACAAATATAAAGAAATATTTCTTTACCATAACCAGCTTGTGGCCATGTTCAATCCGAATATATATGATTCATAAGAAATAAGTTTTTTTTTTATATATAATTTACTAATCACGTGACCGGACGTTGAAGAGTTAAAGTTGTTTGCCACATCTATATTTTTGAAAACTTGCTTTTATAACTTCTTTTTATTCCCCATCTTTATCTATATATATATCCCCATTTTCTCCATCTATATCGCTGTCTTTCGCACCCTCCTATCATTCAATATATAAGTATATAGCTATAGGGTTCTCTCTCCAAAACCCGGAAGGCCATTCTTGAAGAAGCAAAGAAACACAGAAACACAGATACAACGAGAAGGGGAATATAACTTTATTATATGGAATATAGAAGTTGAAATTATTATTTATATTATTCATGAGTTATCGATAAAATAATGTAACACATTGTTCTTTTCTTTTCTATATATGAAAGGCACAATCGTCGAACCCTAATATAATATTGTAATAATAATTGAAAATAGTCATTGTTAATATAGTTTACGAATAAAAAAAGATATCGAGGTATTTATCCCAAAATACATTGGATTAATTCGTGAACAAACAAGGCAACAAAATAACAATTAATATAACTGAATTATATAGAATACAGAAGATAAAATTGTAATTTTCATATAATTACTATATGAGATGAAGTAAAATGGTGTATTTGCCTTTTATATATGTCATGCGCAAACAAAGGCACCAAATAATTATTCGACCGACTTGATCAGAATGAAAAACTAAAATACCTTGGATCATGTATTGGGTCTCTCTAACAAAAACTATAAGCAGTACGTGAACAAGGAAACATACAGGAACTACTCATTTATTAAACATATATAATAGAATATAAATCATTATTAAATTTATCGATTTCAGTTATTAATAAAATAAAGTAAAACTTAACAGTGCATTGATATGTATTTCAGGCGTTGACTCAGACCATCCGATAATAGTATATACATTTTAATCTAAAGGAGAGAAACTTTTTAATCCGTCCTTAGTAATATAGTTTAAACAATATATATATATACGTATATACTAGTTTTACTCTACCGCCCTTGCCAAGGAGTACCTTTTTTTTAACACGTTTACAAAAATGTCCGTCCATTTATTGTTTACAAAGGAATTACTTTAACACTCACCGTCCGCAAAAAATAACTCCTATTTTTTACTACCATTTTTATATAGTGTGATTAGTTAAAAAGTTAAACATCGCTTTTATAAAAGATGTTGGTTATAATATGAAACGAATATAACATCGACACTGTAAGGAAAACTCGACTGTTAAAGAAATATAATTTAGTTACATAAATGAGTGTCCCCTTCTCGTTACCAATTAATAGAGGATGGTTTTATCGGATTGACATCCTATAACTAAGGGGAGACAAGTACGACCTTTCCTTCAATTTGACTCAGCCCTTTTTTTTCGGCAAATCACGTTGACAGAGGTTTCCGACCAATCACAGACCAGAGACCATGCGTGACGACGCGTGATTTGAGCGATATAAAAGAAGATACGCCTTTCTTCTCCTCCTCTTTTTACCCGCTTCCCAGCAAGTAACAGGTCCTGTCAACAAAGTCTTTCTTTCCCTACGACCAGCGATTAAGACAATCCCATCAGCATGACTCGAAAAGGCATAGGGCAAGAAAACACTGCCGACTACTGTCTAACAGTAACTACACGCCGTCTCCCCCTTCCTTCTCACCGGACACAGGACGAATAGTAAGTCTAACCTTTTTTCCTTTCTTTGTTCGTTCAAATGCCAAATTCCTACCCTTTCGTACCCGGGAAAAACAGGGGTACAGAGACGGCTCATTTTCCTTAAATTACGCGCACACCAAAACACGTGGTCTTTCCAAGAAAAAACTTTAAGAGACAATTTTATACAAGCAGTAAACTGCTCATTTTCCTTAAATTACGCGCACACCAAACCACGTGTGCTTTCCAAGAAAAAAATTTAAGAGACAATTTTATACAAGCAGTACACTGCTCATTTTCCTTAAATTACGCGCACACTAAAACACGTGTGCTTTCCAAGAAAAAACTTTAAAAGACAATTTTATACAAACAGTAAAATGAACATTTTCCTGTGCACAAAACTCAAGTTTTTCATTGAGGAATTTACACAATTTAATTGAACCACGTTGAATAAATTGTTATGTTTATATGTATTTTTGAGTGCTGGCTTTCTTACTTTTTGTGTTGGTCATTGGCGTATTTTTACTCGTTCTTTCATGTTTAACCTTAAGAAGTCGTCAGTACCCCCACAGTTTTTACGTTCCGCTGTTAGCTATGCTCAGTTTTAGCACTACCTTTATTTAACAACCTCTTTAAATTAAACGAGAAAGGTGAAATTAATTAAGGTCTTCATAGTACCTTAATGCTAGGCATATTTTCTATATTTAATAATTAATAAGTAACATTCATTTTTATAAAACCACTACATTAGAATAATATTTATAACAGACATTGGTTGGCAACTTCAACATGTTTCTTTTTTAAGAAAATAATTATTTGTATAACCTATGTTAAAGTACTTGTTGATATATATGTTTTCTTTTTCAACAAATAAATGTAAATGTTTAAATATTCAGCATTTTAATTAAGTATTGTTGAAATATCATTGTGTCGAAGAAGTTTATATTTGAAGAATGTAAGTGTTAAAATATTTGCTGTGTTGGGAAACGAACAATGATTTATATAATAGACATTGTCATGAATTCTA
>OY744518.1:22808800-22928800 GCA_963556195.1 Sepiola atlantica
AGAAATCACTCGACGCGTCGGGAAATTAACAAGAAAGATCGTGAAGAGAGAGAACTCCGTGGTCTTTAATGATGCTTGCATAAAATGACTTGCTGCCGAACTATATATATATATATATATATATATATATATATATATATATATATATATATATATATATATATATGAACATTTAATCTGATCTATACAAATGTAATCATGTTTTGGTGCGAGCGTGAACACTTGTTGAGACATCAATTCATAGTGGGATTAAAATATTCAAAGGCAAAAAGAGAAAATCAGTAACTTATTTTCTAGGCAGACAGAACCTCGGTTTAATGTGATACACATGCTGTATATGAGTATAGTTTAACAAGAGTTGTGGTATTTTGTGTGCTGGTTTACCTATTTCTTGCCGATTAATTCATGGGCAGTTGTGATCCTTTCTATGTATGTTTTCTTTTTTAACTGTAATTGTTTACTCCAACATGCTTATTGTGTCAAAATCGCTTAGATTGCTATATATTTGTTAATGAATACAATATACCGATTTAATGATTTTTTTAAAAAATGCAACTGATCGAAATTAAATAAATACATGAAATCGGGTTAAATATAACAAAGTTCATTTAAAATACATTTATTAATGCCTTACGTCTATTGAACATTTTTGAAAAAAAGAATATTGGTTTGGTGCTTCTTTTTTCTATACTTATTAACTCATCCAATTACCACTTACACACACCCATATGCAAACGCACACACACACACACACACACATATATATATATATATATATATATATATATATATATATATAATACTTGAGTGTAGAATTATGACGATAATTAAATTATCGTTTAATAATAATAATCATAATCTATCGTGATTGTGTAAAGATCAATATATTAAATAGAGCAATTTATTTTAGAGGTAAATATATATATATATATATATATATATATATATATATATATATATATATATATATATTATCTCTTAAAATTATTTTAAACTAGCAGCACCCGTCGCCCGGCGTTGGCCAGGAGAGATTTAAAGGAACGAAAATGTGTGAACAGCCGATAGTTTTAATGATAAGAAAACATGTTGCATTGAATTGTGGATACCTTACGAAAATGATTACCTCGAAGTGGAACAAAATTAGAAATTACTACAGTGTGTGGATTTTCGCCACATTAAGATCTTACGTAGTGTTTAACGTTGCCCTAGTGGGGAGTCCAGTAAAATGGATAGTTATATATCAAGAACTTGTATAAATATATATTTAGGAAACCTTATATACAATAATAGAAATTACCACGTGTTTAAGGATTTCTCATTAATTGTCCGTATTTTTTGTCTCCATTCGTGGGGAGGCAAGTAAATTTGATAGTTAAAAGGTGAGAGATTCTACAGGAAAAATACAATTGCACCTTTACATATGTAAACATATACACATATCAAATTACTAAACTTTACTTACCTTGTAATCATTACGGGTGCGAGAAGTGTAGGCAGAGAACTGTCGCTGCCTGCTTCTAAGTGGAAGTGTCTACCTCCTACATTCATTTTAAATCAATACGGTTGCGAGAGTGAGACACTTTTTGCTGGTAGCCGTCTACCTCTGATGAGCTTTTTTAAAATTTGAATCTTAAACGGATTAAGTCAAAGTTAGGAAAATATAAGAACGTTGCGCAGTTTTATGAATGTTGTTTACTGATCGCTGATTGGCTGGTTTGCGAATTCTGAAACCGGTTTGTACGTGATTTGTTATTCGCGAAATAATATGTCAGTTAGGAGCGTCGGTGATTTCGGTTTTGTGAGAGGACTTAAGTCTTAGCAAAACTATAATTTGCTACTCTCTCTCTTTGGTGTAATTAGTTATGAGATTAGTTCAGGGCGGACAAATAATTATGTTTTTGGTTTTGGTTTGTAAAATAAGTTAAACACTCTAGAAACGAATCGAAGGTAGTAGTCGAATGAAGTGATATGTTCGATGCGTTTGATGCATTATGTTTCTTGTCTACTTTTTGGAGGGGAATAATACACTCTATTGTATATCTAACACTCGAAGCTAGTAACCATTTGACGACTTGGGCCTCACGCTGTAATTGTAATAAAGAATGGTGAATACCCCCCAAGAGATGATTGCGTGTATTACAATGTAGTTAATAAATGTATAGTAAAATCAAGATATCATAATTTTAAACGAAATAAACGGCAATGATATTAATACCATTAGCGCTACTAGCAGTGCAACTACAAAGATAAACAATGACATTAATAAGGAACATCTTAGTAATAGCAATATCAATGCTTTCACTTACATCGGATACACATCATCTAAAATAAAGCAAAAATATCTACATATTTGTTTACACCGGCCGTTCTAACAGAAAAAAAACTTCACCGGTTCTCACTATAAATAGTGCGAGTCACCAGAGTCACGGGAGAGAGAAAAAGGACAGACATGTGACTGTCTAGCCAAATGCCAGTCATTTTCCTTATACTTGTTATCTTAACCCGACCGCGACTTGACTTCTTATTTTTACTGTTGGACTAGTTCAACACAGACTGGCGACGAGAAATCTAAACGATATCACTGCAGAAAATCACCCAAAGTGATTGATATACAAGGATTCTCAAGATCTTCACTGAAAAACATCTTCGTCTTTTCGAACAGATATTTGGATTCGCAAGGATTAACAGCAAATGAACCACTACAAGAGTAGTTAAGCGACGCAAAAAAACAACAAAAAACACAAACTCAAAACTTGCCACAAAAAATCGAAAACTAGAAAACGCGAAAGACATTTTCAATTATTAAAATAATTGAATACGCTGAGACCTTTATTTTTATTTCTCTTCAAGTTCATTGACTCGTTTAGATAAATGTTATCCGCGTCAACTATTACAGATATTGTGTAAGTTTGTCGTTGTTATTAGGACAACATCTGATATTTGAGCAAGATCCGGATTGACTATTCATTAAAACAGTCTACCACAGAATTGTCGAGGGCAAAAAAGGACGAGCAGTGAAAAATATGTATTCGCGTAAGTCATGTGTGCGTCTAACAAAGAACTGTTAAATAAGCAAGTCGCATTTTTGCATAATGCCAAGGGGTTTAAAATATTTCCCATAACAATAGTCTTATTAGTCTATAGCGACGGACTTAGTTTTTTACCACTACGTACACATATAAAAAAAATGATTTTTTTCCTCAGTTTTGTTTTTCAAACAAAAGAACTGGGATTGAATTTTTTTTGCTAAGAAATAATATATTTCTTGCTTTGTGTGTTGGTTGAGAAAACTAATGATATAAAGCACCTTGTGGGGAAAACTTATTTTTTTACAAGGTTAAATTGTGTGGTGCATAATTTGAATTCGTGAATGATGGACGCTGAATTCAAAGTTTCTCTTTTTCAATTAGTTAAATTCCAAACAGAACAAAACGTAACGTTACAACGACAGCAAGTTGAACAACAAATGGAACGTCAAACAAAACAAATTGAAATTGAGGAGAAATTTAAAAGAGAGTTGTTGGAACAGCAAACAGCCCAAAGAAAAATACATGCTGAACAAAAAGAGCTGGCGACCACACGAGAAGAAAGATTTCAAGAAAGACTGCTACAACAGCAGAAACACTTCGAAGAACTCTTGCTAAAAACACAGGAGGAACAAAGAACATTTCTGGAGGCAACACGGTTAACGAAAGCAAGCGTGAATCATAATACATTCTCCCAAACGGCCGTGTAGAGCGCTATCGAAATTGTCAATTATAATCCAGAAGACGATGTAACTTTTGCTCACTTCTATAGAAGATATGAGGATATTTTTGTATCGGACTGCAGTACATGGACAGACTCTAAAAGAGGTAGATTTTTCCTAAGAAAATTAGGAGCTGCCGAGCATAGAAAGTTCGTGAATTTTATCCTTCCAAAAAGACCAGTGAGTTGAACTTCCAGGACGCAGTTAATTTACTAACAGAACTGTTTTCTACAAAAACTTCTCTTTCCACAGGAGATATAAGTGTATGAATGTAACTAGAAGAGAGGAAGACGACTACATTACGTATGCAAGTATAGTAAATAAACTTTGCGACGATTTTAAATTAGAGGAATTACTATCAGATAATTAAAACAAATTAATATTCATGCATGGTCTGGTCTTAAATAAAGACTCCGAAATCAGACGTGTTTTAAATTAACTCGAGTGTGAGCCATTTCTAACTATACAAAACATAGCGGAAGACTGTGAACGTTTTGTTGCGTTAAAACAGGACAGACGTGACATAGAGGAAAACGGAGTGTCGCACATTAAAAAGATCCATTAGAAGAAAAAATTGACTTCAATGAATAACCAGAGAAAAAAACATGGGAAAGATCCACCTGGACCGTGTTGTAGGTGTTGAGATAACCATGGATACAATGAGTGCCCCTACATATTCAAACAATGTGACAACTGCCACCGGAAAGGACATAAGACATCACGTTGTAGGAAAACATCCGGTAGAGATACAACCACTAAACTAACAAAAATTGAACCTGACGAACAAAATATACAGAAATATGTACAGGTCAAAATGCTTAAAAAAAGTAAGACTACAGCTTGATAGTGGGTCTTACATTTCCATAATTAATATACATACATGGAAGAAGCTTGGGAGACCCATAATGATCAAATCACAAACAAACGGCGAGAAGCGTCAGTGGTGAAAAAATAACCTTCGAAGGGGAATTATTGACGAATATTTCTTTCCAGAATAAGACCGAAAAAGCCAAAATTTTTGTTATTCGAAAATCGAATAACCTTTTCGGAACTGATCTAATTGAAAAGTTTAGACTATGGGATCTGCCTTTAAGCTCTTTTTGCCAAAAGGTTGAGGATTCGAATGTGGAGGCAGAAACACTCAGGAGGGGATTAAAAAAGAATTTTCCAGACGTATTTTCAGGCGGTCTTGGAAGATGTACGAAAGCGGTAGCAAAGTTTGAAGTCAAAACAAATGAACTGCCTGTGTTCAGCAAGAAAAGAAATGTTCCATACGCCGCTATAGAGCAAATAGACGGTGAATTAGAGAGACTCGAGAACATGGGTGTCATTTCCAACATTGATCACAGTGAGTGGGCTTCACCTACAGTTTATGATAAGAAAAATAACAAGGAGATTCGGGTTTGTGTCGACTTCTCCACAGGCTTGAACAAGGCTTTAAAAGATCACCATTACCCTCTTCCGAGCCCTGAAGAAATATTTGCGAAACTGAGTTGAAGAAAATACTTTTCTAAAATCGACCTCAGCGACACTTATCTTCAAATCCCTGTCGATGAGGAGTGTTCAAAACTGCTATACATCAATACCCATAAGAGATTCTAAATATTTAACCGACTTCCTTTTGGGGTCAATGTCGCCCCTGCGATATTTCAACAGATTATGGACATGATGTTAAATGGGATGGATTTCGCAGTAGGGTACCTGGACGATGTCTAAATGAACAGCGTTAGCAAAGAACAACACAAGACTCATGTAAACCAAGTATTCAAAAACATCCAGGATTATGGGTTTAAACTCAAAGATGAGAAATGTACTTTTTTCATGGAAAAAATAAAATACTTAGGGCAAATAATCGATGAACAAGGAAGAAGGCCAGACCCAGATAGGGCAATGGCGATAAGGAACATGCCTGCTCCAGAAAATATTGCATCTCTTAAAAGATTCTTAGAGTTGGCGAATTACTAAAATATGTTCGTACCAAACATGCATAAACTAAGATCACCCTTAAATGAACTGTTAAAGAAGGACCAAAAATGTGCCTGGACGCAAGAGTGCGAAAAGCGTTTCAGAAAATTAAAGATATCTTAACGTCTGACTTGTTTCTGGCATATTATAATCCCAAGCGATGCCAACAACTATGGAATAGGAGCATGCATATTGCACGAAATGGATGATGGAAAATTAACATAATAGCCCATACAACCTGGATATTTCTATCAGCCGAAAAAAATACTCTCAAATTGAGAAAAAGACTCTAAGCATTATATAAGCGGTAAATCTTTTTTATCGTTTCCTGCACGGTAGACAATTTCTGTTACAAACAGATCACAAACCCTTATTAACGATTTTCGGATCGAAAAATGGACTACCACAACACATTGCGAATAGACTCCTAAGATGGGGTACCATTCTTCTGAACTACAATTTTCAAAAGAAATTTGGTCATGCAGAGGGGTTATCAAGGTTAATACCAAAGCAGTCATAACCATTGCAGGATATGGTGATAGCAGCCATTCAAGCGGAAGCTGAAGTAGAAAATACGTTATGGGACACAATAAGAGAACTTCCAGTAACGCTTGATGAGATTAAGAGTAAGGCAGAGGTGGACGAATTTATCATAAGCACGAAAGAAAAAATCAACAATAACCAACTAGATGAGGGAATTTATTCAATTTGCGACAACGTCCTGTTATATAGCGACAGTGTTGTAATTCCTGTGACATTACAGAAAAGAATGTTCAAGGAATTCCATGTAGGACATCCAGGCATATCGAGAATAAAGAGCCTAATGCGCTCTTTCGTTTACTGGACAAACATGGATAAGCATATCAAAGAAAAAGTCAGGGAGTGTAGAGGCTGCGCCTTAGCTATGAAAGCTTCTCCGACTCAATTCGGATCGTGGACTAAACCTGACCGACCTTGGTCTAGAATTCACTTAGACTTTGCGGGACCACTGGATGGGTTCTACTATCTCATTGTTGTAGACAGCCTAGCTAAGTGGCCGGAAGTACTAAAATGCAAGAACCCCACATTCGACGCAGCTATCAACTTCCTATACGAACAATTCCCTAGGTTTGGAGTAGTAGACTGCATTGTAACCGACAATGGTACTCAATTCACGTCTACTGAATTAAAACACCTTTGCGAGGATTATCTCATCGAGCATATAACAATCCCTCCATACCATCCAAAAAGCAATTGACAGCAAAGAGATTCGTTGACACATTCAAGAGAGCTCTGAAAAAGCTATTGGATCAATCCAATAGTTTCTGCAAGTTTACAGAGTCACTCCGAATGCACACATCGAAACGTCGAAGACACCTGCTGAGGTCATGTTCGGACGCAAGGTTAGATCGATTTTCCACAAGTTGTTACCAAACCAGGATAGGGCAAACCTAAAATAAACGATAACGAAAAAACGGTATAAAGTTGGCTAAAAAGTTTTTTATAAGATTTACAGAAACAAGAGGACTTTCTTGGAGTCCGGCACTGTGGATAAACAAATAGGCAACATGGTCTATATGATTAAAGGATCAGATTTCGTGCAGAAACGTCACACTAACCTAATCTGGAAAAGATACTTAGAACAGTGAGGTGACCGGATCGCCCGGGGAGGACATCATGGCACAGTGTTTTATACTTTTCAGGTGCCCATACCAGAGACTGCTCCTGAGATTAGGAGATCAAAAAGAAAACGGAAATCGACTGAGTTAGTGATGATGATTCCCAAACAAAAACGTTATTAATCCCCAGATGGGATATTTTCAAAGGATGGTGTTACACCGGCTGTTGTGACAGAAGAGAAACTACACCGGCTCTCACTATAAATAGTGCGAGTCACCAGAGTCACGGGAGAGAGAAAAAGGACAGACTTGTAACTGCCTAGCCAAGTGCCAGGCAGTGTCCTTACCTTGTACCTGTTATGTTAATACACTTGTTATCTTAACACAACCTCGACTTGACTTCTTCTTTTTACTATTGGACTACTTCACAACAATATCTAAATACTTTAAACAATTAAATACTTGTGATACTGTCAACAGGCGTCTATGCTTTGTTAGCGAAACGCAAACGTACAAAAAAAAAGAAAGAAAGCAAGAAAAAAAGAGAATTGTACACCATTTATTTCATTTTCGATACAACATCTCTCACAGCCTTCCTAAAAGTTGTGACCTCTGCCCGGAGAAAAATATAATAATGTAGACGTATAGAGACAATGATAGGTTTGAGTGATTTTACTTTAAGATGTCGACACATAAATTAATTTATGATAAAAAAAACTGTTATATCATGTATAGTACTAATTATAATTGCAAAGTCATTTAAACATATGTTTAAAATTTTACATACGACATGATGTCAAACTTGGTTGAACTTTTGTCACAAGCATTGTTGCATGTAGTGTATACATGTGTGTGTGACTCTTATGTACACTCGCATGTATATATTTAACAGACTACTCCAGTAATCATTTACTTCAATTCAACATGAAATTATTATTAGGAAATTACAAATCAATACCCTTAAATCCCGTTTGTTTATTTTTATATTAAATTAACATGTTTTAGTAGAGATATCTACTTTTTTAATATATGCTGCATAATGTAAATCATAATATGTAACTTAGCTATGTACGTATACGATAACGTTTTTTGTAAGTGCCAACCTATATGTGGACGAGTGGGATAATGTGGTTGCGCGATTGATTCAATCTAAATAAAAGCACGAGACTTTACATCTACATAGGAATTACTTAGTCTTAAGCTTTACTTGCTACTATCACTAAGATAAAAAAGTTATATATCTAACTACTATCAAATATCAACTTCCTTTAAAAATAATATGTGTTGTCTCACGTTCATTCTGTGTACCCCGCATGTCCTTGGATGACAGATTTTTGTAGCTCGGATGTGAAATATAATACCCTTTTTAAGGAGTAAAACCTGATTTTAAGTTTTGTTTTAGAATTTCGCTAATACCTATTACAAACATGAGTTTGTATATACGCTTATATATACTAGTAGCAACACACGGATTGCGCATGATTTAATACGAAACATATGCCCTATTACTTCTACCCGATACCACTATATTACTTTTTTATTGTTCTTTTATTTTTATGATATTAAATTATTGTTGTTAGACCTATGTATATAATCAGCATTGATTGGGTGAGAAAGGATGTAAGTAAATAAACATTAATTGAAATGAATTTCGAAATATATATAACTTTGATCCCCTCAAAACACACTCAGTGTTTCCTGGGGATTACTGTAGACATATGTGCATCGTGTCCCGAACTTTGAAGCATTTATAACATTTCAATAGTTTTAATTTCTATAATTTTCGATTCATGAATGAAACGATATTGAGCACAACGTCGTATTTCTTTTGTATCTAAAGCATGAGAGTAGAACCAACGAAAATGGTGACATAATTAAATTTACTTATGCAAGTGCACTCAGCAATGTAGTTTCATAATAGACATCATTTTGCTCTTCCTTATTCTTCCTTTCTTTTTGCACACCTTTTCTTTTCTATCGCCTTTTTATTTCTCTCTATTTGCGTCATTCTATTCTTCTCAACGTTCCATCGCCCCACCGCCCACCATCATGCGCACAGGAAGTGCACACGGTGGAAAGCAAGAAAACACGATAGAAAATAACATATGTAGAATTTTTATATATATATAAAGATACAGATATGTATATATACACATATATATATATATATATATATATATATATATATATATATATATACACACATGTGTGTGTGTGTTATTTAGTGCATATTATGCTGTAATACAGGGAGGTGTGGTCGCACTGAATATTTTTAATTTGGAAAAGACGCCATAGTTGCTGAAAAAAGTCTTGAGTGCAGTTTTTCTAGTAAAGAGTTCTCTTGCGCTATTCCATATTTTTAACGTGATTGGTTGAATGTCAATATCCATAGTTAAAATTGTGATTAGTGATCCTCTGTGATTGCACTTTCAAGACTGATTTTCACACTATTCAAAAACGTATGAACGTGATGAAAAATGTCAGACACAATTCACGTCCATATGAGTAAAACTCCCCAACTTTTAAGTTTATATTGTATAGTTTATTTTAAATTTTAATCTTATTTAAAAAGCGTCAGTCATCTCATCCCTGTTCTATCAGAAATAAAAATGATCGTTCTATAGAGACTTCAGGGAAAATTTACAATGCGCTTTCCCATACGCTGTTTAGAAAAACGAGGTGCTTATACTGTCAAATCTAATTATAAAACTAATCTATAATATGTAAAATAACACTTTTTTCGGGTGTTGTTTTTAATGTTTTAAATTACAATTCGTAGATAGGTATGATTCTTTCTTACACCGTAACAGTTCTTACACGTGTCATTACCAGTGATCGGTTACCTACAAAAGTAATAGTATTTACTCGAGTGACAACAAGTCTGCCCAGATTTCATTGCTTTCCTACGCATTCGATAATCGTTACAAACCCCTGTATATAAAAAGTAATACACTTTAATTTTGTTTAAATCGTTAATTAATTAAATTCTGAATTTTAATAATAACATTTTACTAAAATAATAACACCATTAAATAATTAAAAAGTAAGTAGATAATGGTAGCATTTACATATTACTAAAACAAAAATTATATCGTCATTTAAAAGAATTTATTTTGTTTGTTACATTTACTGCGGGCTACACACAATCTGACCATGGTATAAAGCAAAATATTTACCCGTTAATCATAAAATAGATAATAAAAAAAATAATTAGAAACAACAAATAAATAAATACTGGTAGAATAAAATAAAATAACAATAGTATATATATATATATATATATATATATATATATATATATATATATATATATATATATTAAAGAGATAATATTAAAGACAAAAAATAATTAGAACACCGCTCTAAGCTATTACCCTTACTTCTACCTCCCTTAAACAAAAAGAATAGTTGAATAGTGAATTTTATTTGAAATAATATGACACTTCATCAGTTTAATAAAATATGAAATATTGAGGAAAAAAAACATTTAAGTATAGATTTATTCGATTAGCTGCGGATATTAATATTTACTGCGTTATAAGCATATAACAATATTACAATTCCGCAAGTGTTGTAGAGATTTGAAACACCCACCATTTAATAAAGAAGCCTTCCTCAAAATATATTATGGAACACCGTCCACCACATTACATCATAGTGTTGAAGGATTGATTAATCAAGTAAGATTTGCTATGAATACATATATATATATATATATATATATATATATATATATATATTAAAGAAAATTACTTATTTTTGTACTACTTCTAAACGCCGACATATTTCCATTTTTGCATTGTGATAACCTTCAAATACGCCTCTCTCTCTTCCTATCTCTCTCTCTCTTTATATATATATATATATATATATATATATATATATATATATATATTTATATATATATTATATATATATATATATATATATATATATATATATATATATATATATATATATATATATATTCATATTCGTTTAATGATGCTTTTCGTCTAGGAGGAAATCGATAATTTGTCAATAACAATATATATATATATATATATGTTTATCTGCTGTTTTGTTTAATTCTCAATACATAATTAACTTAATATCTCTTTTACTTTATAAAATTGTTCGAGGAGATGTTATATCTGTCACAACATTTTGTTCAATATATTGGAGATCTCATGGGGTCTTTGAGAAGACAACAATCACATTTTAGAGTAACACAATAAAGCAAATTGTCATGGCCAAGACCAACTGATCATACAGTTAATACAACTGATGTTAAATATTTAGCGCTAAACCTGCACAGTTAAGCCTAGTCCGTATGAAAGTTATCAAACTCTGCAAAGATTTAACAATGTGTGATTTGAGTGAGTGCAATAAGGGTTCATTTGAAATATTGATTCGATAAAACTGAAATAAATATACTAAACATATTATGCATTCTAAACTACTAAAAATCGTAGTTATTTATATGTACATGCCAGTTTATTCAACTACTATTTTTATCCACAACGAGAAATATTGACTAATTAATCCGGTTTATTCTTAGACTAATATATTTCAGTTCGCTAGGTAGTCATAACTAAACGTCACACTGCAATTGTTAATAATGGCTACATCGAACTCGGTGATGTTCTCACGTAGAGAAGCGGGTAGATATGAGCTCTATTTGCACACCATTTCCACTTAGGAAATATTAATTTTAAATATTTTATCATCTTACATTTTCCTAATAAGTATTTTATATATTAATTCTTGAGTTTTCTGTCACGTTGTTTTATACTTGAATGTGACGTGTTGTCCGTACTAATTTCAAGTACATAAAACAAGACCACAACGAAATTAACATAAAACATATATTTACTCAATTCGACTAATGGGTGACGTATGTTTGAATTTTCACTGTTCTAAGGCTTTTACATGGCTTCAATACAATTCTGACAGATTTTAACTTAAAACTTTATCATGTAATATAAATAATCTAAGCAATAACATGTTTATTTCCAATATGGATCTGACTCTAACTTCACCCCGTTTATTATATCGCATGATCTTTCATACTCTGATCATAATCTATTGTAAAATGTATATTACTTATAAGAAATATATAATAGGCGGATCTGGGATTGTTTCCATATTATGAACCTAATTCTTGAACGTTTCTTCACATTTGTTTCGTAGAGAAATGGATAACGTCTAAAGTAATTACTGAACAGTGTGGACCTCATAATGAATAATAGTTTTGCAGGATTTCTAACTGCATCTTTTGTAACACATAAGTTTCTTAGTTCGATTAATTATAAGAGTGCAACAGAGCAAGAAGTAATATTGCCATGGACAGAGAAATACGGGTTTCATTTTGTAGTTTTCCTTCGCCTCTAATAATTTCACTTCTAAGGATTGGGGATCACTCTATCTTACTATGGCACCCATTGCTAGTTGCAGAAAGAGAGATGGGTTCAAGGTATAAGAGAAGGTGATTGCCCTGCCACTAAAAGTTACTAAATAATCGTACGTGGTAATCACAAATAATTACCTATATAACTAGTGACCAGCGAAAACAGAGCTTAACTTCAGTAATCTGTAGAGAATCGTTATTTTAAGTAAACTCGTGCAATTACCAAGTCAATTCAGATTCAATGCAGAATGAGATCAGGCATTTTCGTTAAAATAATTAGTATTTCCGGCGAACATTTTACGTGTGATTGATTTGTGGCGTTTTAATTTTTTGCACAGGCAAAGCACAACCATAAAAACCACATTAAATTTTAATTTTGACCGGTTGAAAAATCATGAACCAATCTTTTAAATTGAATCTTTGGAACAAACAGCAGCAATTTATGGCTGATGTAGTTTAATTATAATCGCAGAGAAAGTTAATCTGCGTCACGATTGGATGATACTCGCATAACACGAACGAATGTATTCACCGAAATGAAAATACGGGCGTGCATTTGGGGAATTAAGAGACAACAGTTTGAAGTTATGCAAAATCACTAGGTTAATTCGAGCAAATAAAATTAAAAAAAAAATGATTCTCGAAGGAGATTCGAGCGAGACCGCCATTTAATTAAACATTGTGAAACTCATGAAATAAGAGACATACTAAGCGTCAAATCAGTATGTACACACTACCGACAGTTATTAGTAATCATCGCAATCGTAGTAATAATAATAATAATAAATATAACGCATTACAGCATAATACATATTACATGAACACGTTGAAAACACAAAGCTCTAATACATTGGAAACAATCACAAGAACATTGAGAGAATATCAGATGAAAGCAACGGAACAGCAACTACCAAAAATCCAATAGACATAGAAACACTCACACATATGTGTGTGGCACCAGTCTCGGTTTTTAGCAAAAATATTGGCATGAAGAATAAAAAAGGATTGAAAACCCAGGAGGAGAGCATTAAACAAGAACATTTTTTTCTGGAAGGGTGCGGATAGAACTGGAACCGTACGTAGGCTTATTGCCATTCAAATTGCAGTAAAAGTCCAAAGGTCGGTGTTAGCGGGAACTCAATTGTAAACGGTCACTGCGATAGCAGACAATGACTAGTAACGATTACCTAAATAGTGTGCTGGATATCTGGAGTGACTTATTGCCAATCAAACTCCAGGAAACACCATTGGTTATTGCTAATGAGTAATAATCACTGATAATGATAGAAGTGAAACCTAATAGTGAAATCATAATAATAATAATAATAATAATAATAATAATAATAATAATAATAATAATAATAATGATAATAATAATAATTATAATGATAAATGAGATAAACACTATCCCTGTGGCAGGATCGCAGGCAAACAAAGCCTGGGCCTGGTGTAGCCACATACACCAACATATGAGTAATGCACAATAATAACAATGAAAGTCGCGGGGCTCAAAAAAAAGATGTGAGTGTCATGATGAGGAGGTACTACTTTGATGGCCAACATGGTGAACTCGGCCGCATCTTGCAAATGTTAGCTCCTTTAAATTCAAGAACCAAATTACGGACAAAAACAGGTAAGTAACCCCTCTAATTCCAGGTATTATAAGGACCAAGACCAAACACAAGAAAGCAGGAATTAAAAGAATAACCCGAAAATGCAATATCTGCCACCCCATAGAAAGAGGCGTCCGGAAGCGAATGAAACATCTACGGAACACTGCTACTGGCTACTGTACAGCTGGGCAAAAGATAACATACCAAACCAAACAGATCCTCAGGAGAGGATGGTTCTCGGAGATGGAACTGACCGAAATCAAACAAAAGAGCGACGGGCAAAACGTACACTCTGTAACGAAAGGGATGGAAGACTACGAACTCACAGAACTCACCGAAGTAGAACCCACAAAGGAAGAAGCAATATAATTGGAACACATAAAACAATTCATGTCTGAGAACAACACAAATCTCGCATCCCTAAGAAAACGAATATTGGAAGAAGTAAAACGTTGAAACAGAGACAGTAAACAAAGTATTCGCGTACATCTCAACATACACTATCACATACCTAAACAACTTGATATATGCGAGCGCAAAATCAGTAAGTATGAAACTAAAAAAGGAAAAAAATTGACTAAAAGAATGGACCGACACAGCTTGGATGTGAAACCAAACTTGAAACCCAGATTACCAAACTCCGAAAATAAGTTAACACCGTAAACAGGATGAAGGAGAATTGGAAAGGATGGAAGAGGAGAAATCGGGTTCACGAGGAAATACTGAATAAGAAACAGGAAAAGTAAAACAAAAGATAGCAGCAATAGACGATATTAATACAAATCTGAACAGCAAAAACAGAACAAAACCTTTAAAAACAATGAAAGCCAATTTCACAAAAACGTAAACGGAGAACGAACAAAACAGAACATCCAACCCCGACAGAGAAAAAACACTGCTGGAGAAAGATATGGGAAAAGCCTAAAAACACAACAAAAATGCCAAGTGGTTGAAAAACATGAAAGAGGAACTACAGAAAATTGAAGAAAAAACAGAAACAAAAATAAATGAAGACACCATTAACGACACCCTAAGGAAAATGGCACACTGGAAAGCCTCACGCTACGATGGAATACATGCATATTGGTTCATAAATTTCACGACCGTACATGAAAAGCTAGCACAGAAAATGAGACGTCTAACAACAAAACAGACGCACCAGAGTTGATGAGCAAAGGAAGGACAACGCTTATACAAAAAATGCTAAAAAGGGAACGATACCAAGCAACTACAGACCAATAACCTGTTTACAAACAATGTTGAAAATCCTGACGGCACAACTGAGGAAACAAATCTACCAATTCCTAAAAAAACGTGGACTTCTCCCCGAAGAAAAAAAGGGTGCCGTGAAGTAAGAAAAGGGCGCATGATCTGCTATACATAAATCCAAAGAGTCTGAAGGAGGTAAAAAATAGCAAAAAACATATCCATGGCATGGATTGACTACATATAAGCTTACAGCAGAGTCTCTCAAACATGGATAATTTAATGTTTAAAAGTATACAAAATATCCGACAGGATTATTAATCTTATTAAAAAAGCAATGCAAACATCGAGACTTGAACTGGCAGACGGAGGACAACACCTGACTGAGATAAAAATACATTTTCCAACGAGACTCCCTATCACCGCTACTGTTTATGATTACTACGTTGTTACTCAGATACATACGCAGAAAATGTGATGCCGGATTTAAAGTTTGCAGGCACATAAAGCGTAAACCACCTGATGTACATGAACGACCTGAGATTATTTGCAAAAAGCAAAAATAAAATTGGAAAAGCTAATGAATACGCCCAGAATCCTCAGTCAGGATATCCAAATTATATTCGGAATGGAAAAGTATGAACTACTAGTATTAAAAAGAGAAACACTATAACAACCGACGGCATAGAACTCCCAACACTAAGAGGAAATAAGGACGCTACGCGAACAAGATAGAGACAAATATTTAAGAGTTCTGGAAGCAGGCACCATCTAATCGACAGAAATGAAAGAGAATATACGAAAATAATATTTACGAAGAACAAGTAAACACATAGAAACGGAATTATATAGCAAGAACCTAGTAAAAGAAATACACACCTGGACTAAAAATATGCTCTGGCCCATTCATAGACTGGACTAAATAAATATTCAGGCACCTTGACCAGAGGACTAGAAAATTAATGCCCATGCGCAAAACACTACGGACACACTCTACATAGAAAATAAACGAAGGGGAAAGAAGACTGGTAAGTATAGAAGATTGTGTGGAAGACTAAAAAGGAATTCATATTTCAGAACACGGAAAGGCTAATCACTTCAACAAGAGACATCGTTCCAACGAACAACTTGGGAAGCATCGAAACAAGAACCAAAACGACAAGAAAAGAAAAGTGGGAAGACAAACAACCATACAGACGCTTTAGAAGACTGACATAAGAAGAGAAGAAATCAACAAAACTGGCTGGGCATGGTTAAGAAAATGACACTTGAGCAGAAAAAACGAAATCTTTACTAATGGCTGCACAGAACAATGCGATTAGGTCAAACTATATAAAATCTGCCGACAACAACCCCATGCAGATGGAAACCTCCCTGTAGGTCGTGGGTGGCGACCCGTGATGGCATAGGGCGGATTATGGTTGCCGGGCAGTCTGTAGACTTATAGTATAAATAGCTACTTGACTTGCAACACTCTCTTCGGTCTTCGGCCTTTCCTTCAGCTAGATAAGGGCGGGTTCTGAGAGGACCGATCCGACCAATAAGCTGGTCACTTCATGCCCTAATATCTATAAGTTCATCCCCAACCGTTTTATTCAATCTGATTCTTCTAAAAATGAATACCTTACGGAGGAATTCGTGAACATACTGAGAAACCAACAGGCAAGACAGCTTTATAGCTTCAGAATATACAAGAGAGAATTATCATGTATTTGCTTATTTTTGTGTGCGATACTTTCGAACAAATTCAATTATTTATACGCAAGAGCATTTCTTTACCTAAATGCTAGTTGAGACTAATTTTCCCTTTACTAATGTGATGCCCAGAGATGGGGAGCGACATGTATATTTCGCAGATTTAATTATCCACAGGCTGTTCGCTGTTTACGACACGTCTGTGTAACTGAACGTAGCGAGATTCGAAACCATAACCCCAAGGTCTGAAAATTGAAGCTCTACCACTGAGCTAACTCACGCTAATATGTACCCCGTGTTTATAGTTGTCATTTATTTACTATACGAAATACCATTTTTACCTAAACGCTAGTTATGAATACTTGTCTCTTCAATAATCTGATCTCCCAGATGAGGAGCGACGTATATATTTTTAAATGTTAATTATCTACAGACCCGTGTTTCGTCGTACACGTGTCATATTTATAGTTATGCTTGAAATAAAGTAAAACGTCATACTTTCTTTTCATGTACGCCAGGCGCAAATAACGAGTATTTATCTACTCATGATAATCTATTGTATGATTAATATGCATATCGGTGTCTATATTATTACCCTATGTGGAATTAATGAACAAACAAAGTAATAAATAGAAATAAATATAAGTTTTCTATATAGGATATAGAAGAAAGAATTGTAATTGGTATATAAGTTATACATTAGATAAATTAAAATAACGCACTTGCTTATCATATATGTCAGACGCAAACAAAGACACCTAGTATTATGTTACTTACTTGATTAAAATGCAATACCCTAAGCACCTGAATTTAATATTATCTGTGTATGAAGTGCATCTTAACGACACTCGGATGGGTACGTGAACAAGGAAATAGAAATATATACTTTAATTAAATACGTATAATTTAAAATTTTTAGTTATTAATAAAATAAAGTAAAGCGTTGTATTTTCTTTTATATGTATAGTATCTGCGAATTAAGAGCCCACGATAATATTGTAGCCATTTTAATCAAAGAGAAATATACCTAGTGTAATGAACAATTACAAATAATCTCCCTAATCTAAATTATCTCCCCTTTGGAGAACTCACCTGTTCGTCTTAATCATACAAATAGCAGCACTAACATTGTACTGACAGTTTATGCCGAATAAAGCTTTCTTAAAGTTACGACTGTTCTCGTTTTTTCATTACACTTAGTCAACTAACTTCGGTAGTTACGGTTAGTGTTAAGGTTATGGTCAGTTAAATATTATTTATGGGTATATACTAGCTATAAATTACCATGGAATCTTACATTTTTTTAAATACGCTTTTTAAAAATGGTCGGTAATTTACCGGTTACAGTTTAAGTGTGGACTTATATGTACTCTTACTTAGTCGGCCATAACTAACTGGCCGTTTTAACTAACAAAATATTTTCACTACCTCTGTTTAGTTGTATTACTTCATAAGTAACATTACGTTCTATAAATGGGTAACAGTTTAATATTAGACTGATTTAAAATATACACTGGTTGGACAAATTCTAGTGCCCGTCAACATGAAAAAGAATTAAATAGTTCTTGAGTTTACCAACCACACTACAACAGACGTTTCGGCGACATGTTTGCCAGGTTTCTGAAACCGCCAGAAGGTTCCGAAACGCTTAGCCAATCAGATCGCAGCAGCCGACAACGGGCAATCGAAAATAAAACTATTGCTGAAAATTAAACAAGTGAGGAAAATTAGTCAAATTCATCATGAATTTAATCGAGTTTAAACAGACGCTTCTTCTGAAGCAATTATTGATTTATAAGAAAATGAAACTACCAGGCGAAAAGAAGAGTTGCAGAAATGTTCAAGAAAACATCCTTAACCTAATCCTTACCTACTCGGTTTGGTTTTAAAAAATAGGCAAGACAATCCGAAACTAAAACAACCTAACCCTAACTCTAACCTCACCCTAACCCTAACCCTAACTCTAACCTCACCCTAACCCTAGCCCTAACCCTAACCCTAACCTCACCCTAATCCTAAAATATGCAAAAACGAACAACCTAACATTAGCCTAACTTAGTCGATACGGGAATAAAAGGTAAGAAAAAAATCAATAAAAATAGATTGCTTTCTATCAGTTGTCATATTTTCTTGGTAAAAACATAAATAGTTATTCATAAAAATATCATACGATGACCGAACGAACTTTGAAATCAAGAGATTTCAAAGTTTGTTCACAATTTTCAACGTTTCTAAAAGAAATATACAGATTTTTCATTATTTTTTTAATTATATTTACTTTGTAACAAAAAATAAAATATATTTCCATTGAAATGCCCATACGATGACTGTTTTCTTCTCTATTATAATGTATTTTTATTAATTTGCTAGCGTTGTAAAAGTTACTTGTGTTTCTGATACAGAATCACGAAGTTTTCCTTCAAAACCTTCTTGCAGTTTAAATAATGTACTGAAATATTTCGACGACACGTCGATTCTAGCGCGATCCGTAAACTCTAAATGTATCAAGAAATAGTTAACCGTATTATCTATAAAGTTAGCCACAAGGTCACGTATATGTTTGATGAAAGTGTTTCTGTGGAACGAACTGGATTCGAACTTGGTATACCCAGGTTTTCAGTCGATGTCGTTAATCACTTCTCGACCATCACCCACAGAATAATCAAGTTATTTAACTACCTCTTTATATTACAAATGTGAAGGGTATAATTGATTATTCTTTTATAGAACCTCCATGAGGGATGCGTGTTTTATCTTAAAAAATAATAAGTTTACATGGCTTTTCAAAAGTAAAAAAAATACATATGTTGTATTATTGCCTCCTTTCAGAAAAATATAAAATATCAAACGTGTTCACCGCTTAAGAAAAAGGAGTAAAAAAGCTAATTGAAGAAGCAGTTGGGGTGTAGTATATTATAAGCAAGAAAAACGAATACTACTATAGCTGTGATTGTACAGTAGGGTTTATAAACCCCTTCACTGCAAATCAGTGGCGATTTGTGATCGGAGTTCGCGCCCGCCGACCGTTGAGAATTAGCTTCCCGCACTAGCGTTAGCATGACACATCGATGTCTGTAGGTAATACATAATTAATATTTATATATATATATATATATATATATATATATTCTTTTAAATGTAGCAGCACAAGCTGACCAAATGAAATTTATAAATTCTTAACGTGTGTATGAATACCCTTTTTATATAACATCGCTTTAAACTCTTAGCCATATGTGTAATATTTATTATATGGTGTTAGTGAGACTATCTACAAATAATTATGTATTAAAAATGTAAATACTTTTGGAAATTTAAACATTCATTTATCTTCAGTTACCAGTAATCTTAGTTACAAAAGACAAGAGCATGTATGGAGGCTATACACCGATTTTTCCTGAAAGTTAAGATGGAATGAGATTACGATTACGGCATTTATTGATACAATTAGAAAATTAATTATAGTTCAATTTGAACGAATTTAATTGTAAACTTCATGCGGTATAAATAGACATAAATTACGCAGGATAACCTACCTGATGAACCAAATCTATGATCGACAAACATTTGAACCAGACAATTATTTACTATAAAACTAATAAACTAATTTAAAATTAAAATCACTATCAACTATTACAGTTGCTTCTCAGAACGCAGAAAGTAAATGTTTAAATGTTTATAAGTTAAATGTGTACTTATTAATTATAGCGATTTCATGGAATACATGCATTTACAATTACATTTTGTCATTCTTTGCTTATTTTAAATATATCCAACATAGGAATGTAAATGATAATGGATGCAATACTTAATAAATAAAATAAACAAAAAGCATGTTTTCTACGCTTTCGTAGAGACAAGAAATCATGTTCACCTTTAAATAAATTATTTTAATAAGCTGTATATAAACGGATGACCAAATTCTAAGTAACTTTTTTTTTCGTGTAAAAATTGTGATAATTAATTGATAGATTGAATTAATATTGTTACAAAAAATTAAAGTCATATACTCAAAAATATAAAACTAGTCATAATTTAAAAAGCTAAACAAATAGAAATACCATAGAACGAATAAACAAAAGTACCTAACTACATATCAAAAACAGTCGTAAACAATTAACCATTAAGAGCGTAGCCTTAGCTTAGATACAAAATTAATAACAATTACTATTATCTATGAACAAAGGAACATTCTTTATTGGTAAGAAAATGAGTATGTAGGTAAAACAAATATGTATAATTAGTTGTCCCCTCAAATCAAGGATAGGCACTGCAGTGAGTAGTATTAATACAGCTGTGATCTTAGCTTTAATGCATGTTCCGTCAGTAGTTAGACACTCTTGACAACGGATTCCTTTAATAGGTTAAAGCCGTCCCTGATTTATCAGGCTATTTATAGTGGCCGTGCAGTGAAAGGCATCGGATTCTAAGTTAAAACGTGACTCGCGTTCCTTGGGTTCAAGTTCTGCGACCGGTATGAATAATAATCTCTACACTGACGATTCCTGAAACAATGATATGTATACGTATGTAGATTAAACAAATATATATATATAAATATATATATATATATATATATATATATATGTATAAAATATATTACTTATGTTTTTGTACAGAAAAATTAGTACAACATTAGTACCGTCGATTTCAAGTTCAGAAAGACTTAGCCATCCGACTCTCTTCAGCTTATGTTGTCATCTGTTTATGTTGTCATCTGTTTCGGAAATGTCAAGTCACGTGTTACTCTCGTTTGGACGCGTTATTTGCTTAGTGGGTTATGTATATTTGTTTAAATTTAGTGTGAGGGAGGTTTAATAAGATTTGAAAATAGGGGGGGGGGTATGAAAAGCAACAGTTGAGATTTTAAAATCCAAAACATTTAAAAATGTAAAAATAAAAAAAATGAAATATATTTCTATATAAATCCCGTGAGTCCATGTTTATACGTAGCATATAATTGGCCGTTACTGTTTTGAGGGTTAATAATGTGCCTTCTAAAGAAAATAAGAAGAGAAAATGGGTTTAAGGATTATACTCATGAAAAGATGAAAAGGTTAAAAAACACACATTAAATTCAAGTTTACGGCCTGGATTAAAGGACTTTACATCGATCAAAAAGGAATTTAAAAATTGATTAAACTCGGGACCGGTCCTGCGAGTTTGTCGATAGGTCTAAAAGAAGTAAATCGGCAGGTTTCTTGAATAATTTGTATTCGGGATTTAACATTATTAACTAAGGTATAGTGACGGCTTATGGGAGTAATAATATGTGTATACTGATTAAGACTGGTTCAGAGATTAGAGTAAGATAGATAGGTCGGATAGATTGAATCTGTTAGGAGGATATGTGAGGTAATCATTTAAACTAAAACATTGGTGGGTCTTATGGGAGTAATAATAGTGTTAAATGGGTGGGTCACTCACTTAATGAGTGTAGAAATTAGTATTTAAAAGTTGTTTCATATTTACGTCGTGTAAATTATTAGTTTTGTGTAGTGGTGTTGACATAAGCTAATTAAAGTATTTGTTCCTATGTTTTTCTTTATATTTATGAGGGTTGATGCTTGTGAGGATGTTCCAGTGTTGAAGTCGGTATTTAGTGGCGCAATTATGGGATTATGTATTAGGCAGAGGCGGGGTGTCTGTTGCTAGGCCTTTATGTGTATCGGTAAATCCAATTTATAAGTTGTGCTTGCCTCCTGTGGATGCATCATTTAAACATTTTATCTCTGAGGGCATCTATTTATGACAGGAGAGAAACTTGATCTTCTCTCTATTTCCATTTGATGGTGAAGTGTGTCTTTTCATGTTTTAGTTGCCATATTTATCTATCTATATATATATATACAAACATGCACATTTTAATAAACAACTACATATATATATATATACTAGACCACCCGTGACCCGTTGGGTCAGTTTGTTATATTAGCTATGGAATTCATGTATGAGCGTGACACTTGTGGCATAAAGAAAATAGGTTTTTTTTACATAACAGAAGCATTTCTATGAAAGTATATTAAAATGAAAAAAGAATATAGATAGATTTCTATGAGTCGTTCTGTTTATTATAATTGTTTTTTTTTAAATTACAGTTACTGAATTATAAGTGGTTGGTTAGGGCGATTTGAGAAAGGAAGGGGGTACAGCAGGATTTCTCGCGTACGTAACGAAAACAGAGGGAGTAGGAGTGGTGAAATCTATGAGAGGGAAAGTGGGAGGTGGTTTCGTTCACCGACCGCTAGTATGGCTGATATTAATAATGAGTGTTGTTTTTTTTTTGTTTGTTTTTGTTTTTTAAAAGGGAGGAGTTTTTTTGAAACTGCGACAGACTTTACGAAGTCCTCCCGTTGAATGTTTTTAGCCGTGAAGAAAACAAATAAACTATTTGATGAAATTAAATGAAATTGTTTAAAAATTTTCAGAATGAAAAATGTCATGCGTTCGTTAATCATAATAGAGAATAACGGAATTGGAATAACAGATTGAAGACGATGCTATTTACGCATGCGCAACCGGATGTTGAAAACCGGAAAGCTGAAAGCTGATTGCAAACATACAAGAACAATAGACTTTTAGTATTATATAGATATATATATATATATATATATATATATATATATATATATATATATATATATATATACATATATAGATGGGTGTGTATATATGTAAACATATATACAGCACATACAACGATCGCATATTAAATAGAAGGCAAACGGTAAATAGACTATTTTAAGTGTTTATTCAATGAAATCCCGAGAGTAATACGGCCAGAGCACGTTCTAAAGTTAATTGAAGAGTGATAAAATATTCTTACTTCGCTAAGTGATGATTCCACATTTCTATTTTCATGGAATAAGTTTCAGACAACGCAATCGTCCCGAAGCGTTCGTGCCTCAATCATTATGTCTATGAAAATAAAAAGAAACATATATATATATATATATATATATATATATGTTTTGTGTGATATCTGAAATGTACGTGACAACACGCGTTTATCAGCAATAACAATAACGAGCGAAATACACAGACAGTGTTCCTGAAATGAAAGCTTTCGGAAATGGTATTATGTTATTTTTGTACCGGGTCCAGGATTGACACCTGCACATACGTAGTTGGACATTTGCCATTTCAGTCGGGTCTCTTATAACTGTGTTAACCCTTTTCTCAAAAGCAGCTTATAATTACGTACACATAAATAACAAAGTATTTCTGTTGAGTTTTTCTTCGAATTCCCATACGCTTCAAAAATGTGCAGTCAAATTGCGAATTTATGAGTTTAAGTATTGTTTCATTTTATATTTAGATTTCATATTTTGATATAGCAAATAATATTTTGCAGGGTCTTTGATCGATCAAATGATTTTTAAGATATTTATATATATATATATATATATATATATATATATATATATATATATATATATATATAGGCAGAATTTTATCATTTATGCAAATATTGTATAAAATAGCTAAATTCGTCTGTTTAATGTTTTAATTTTTTCCATTTTCCTCATGCTTTCTGTAATAAAATTAAAAAAAAATATTGATAGGTTTCACGAACGTTTTCGATTCTTCGTCGAATCACCTTCAGGTGTCAAAAGCAATTCAACAAAAAAGTGTGAGAAAGACGAGAATTTTTAAAAAGACGGCGGAGAAACGCGTATATACCGTTTTTCGCATTGCTCCAGGAAAGTTGTAGACGGTTTTAATTTAGAGACTCTGGAGTGGCATCACAGAATTATTAATAAAACTCTGTTTATCGGGACAAATAAGTAGATAAAACTCGCTCTCATTTCGTTACAGATCGAGGTAGCCAATGACATTGTAAAACAAAACAACAAACACATGAAAATAAATTACCCCATTAATATTCAGAAAAAATACTATACTATTCTTTACTGTTTTTACAACTTCTTATCTGGCTTGTTATGAAGATTATTATTTCTTGAGAAATTACAAAACTGTAGATCAGTAACTCAACGTAATCACTGGCTCAGTCAGTCATAAACTCTATCAGACAATTCTTCTTTATAAATAATTTACATCATCTCACTAAAAAATGAGTAATCTAAAGTGGACTAACTCGTAACATATGAATGAAAGAGGTGTAGAGATCACAAAGAAATCATCAAATCATATCCGAAGAGAACTTAAAATCATCTGACAATTCGAAAGAATGTTCGTCCTTGTCTGTCGACATTTCCAGAAACAATAACAGTGAATTACTTTAGTAACAAAGGGAGGTAATCACCAATAATTGACCAACCCAAATTCTACAGACAAAGAGAAATAACTTCAATTGAACCAACTACTTCACGTTGCAAAGATATAATCCGAAACAGCTATGATTAGCGACTTAATATATGTTATGTGATAAGATACATATTTATTCTATAATACCTAAGACCAAGAGGTTCGAAAAATACCATCTCTGTATGAATTATCTTAGTATTAAACGGGATAGAATCTGAAGAAAATTCAACCATTAATAAATCGGATTCTAATGTTTCAGGTTATGTTTAAGTTTATATTCTAGTATCTGCAATTTGATTGGTCCTACCCTTTCTACTTCTCTTATACCCCTCTCATACGTATGAAGAAACAATTTTTACTCAACATGTTTATCAAATAAAATAAAATTTATTGACAAAATATAGAAAAGTGCAACAAGCCATGTAAAGGGGCAGTTAGATGTGTACGTCTATATACACTTTGAATGCTTGTTCAATGCTGTAATTTGATTGGCCCTAGCCTTTCTTCTTCTCTACATCCCCTCGCTCACAGTCGTGATGTTGCTAGTCTCAGTCTTTTCTATAAATACTATTATGGCATGTGTTCCTCAAAATTATGCGATCTAATCACCGCTTATTTTGTTCGATCTTGTTTGACTCGTTGGTCTGAAGGTCTCCATAAATTCGCTGTTTTTATATCTCATTTTAATACAGCTTCGTATTTCAGTAGCTTCTTTCCAAGAACCACAGACTTGTGGACCTCTCTGCCTGCTGACTGTTTTCCTCCTACTTATAATCTTAGCTTTTTCAATACTAAGATTAATAAGCATCTCCTGTCCTTGCGATAATTACACCAAGTGACTTCCTGCCTTGTCTGAAGCAATTTCCATAAAAAATAATACTTATAGATATACTAGCATTCGTCATGGGAGTTATGCTTCATTCCATCTGTTCTGTTAAAAGCTAAGATAGGTAGTTTTCCATGAAACTATAATTGTTAGCAGTAGCTTTATTTTACTGTATGTTTCGCAACTTTCACTTATTGGCCGTTTTATTCAACGTTTGCATTTTTCTAATATGTTTCATAACTTGCACTTATTGGCCGTTTTATTCAACGTTTACAGTTTTCTGATATCACAATTATGCATATTTAATTTGAGAACTGCATTAAAAACGGACAATATTTTCGTGCAAACTGATATTTTTGAATGATGGTTGATTTAATTTTATTTTGTTGCTAACACCTGTGGATAAGTTTTCTTATGTCTTCTTCATTGTAATAATATTTATCAGAAATAAGTAATTTGATAAACAGAATAAGCAGTGCTTTTTTGGCTACACTCATTTCTCTTTATTTATTCGTCAATTCTCCAACGTGTTTCAACTACATTCCTCGGTAAACATGAATAACTCAATCGATATGGAGACAATTTCAGCGAAATGTGGACAACACCAGATAAACGCGACGAACAAAAAAATAATAAAAGCGCCTGGAATCAAGGGACAGACAAAAAGAGACAACAGGAGAAAATGAGCCTGATGACGGACATAACTGCACGGAAAGTCCGGCAAAAAAACGTAGAAGAAATACACAAGAAAAGATGATTCGCTAAAACGATTGAACGTAACAAATAGTTCGGAATCGAACAAGTAATTTGCTGACGAATGAGATGACAAACATACGGAAAGGCAGGACAGAGAAACGCTAAGAAATGGAGGATATACTTATCTCAATAATAAGCCTGCGGTGTAAAAAGAAAGGGAAATAAAACATTTCATATTTTTACACCGAACAATAAAGCAGCTACACGTAAAAGGAAAACGCACTCAAGAGTTTCTGAAAGAAGGGAAATTTACAATAAATGAACATATAATCGACAAACGAAGATGCACTGCTTAATGCATTGAATAAAATTGGAAACTAGGAGAATAAACACATATAGATTTATATAAAATAATATAACATGCACACACATTAACCCATATACACACACACACACACACACACACATATATATATATATATATATATGTATATATATATGTGTGTGTGTATGTGGGTTTATGCGTGTGCATATTATATTATTGTCGCTCCTTAAAATTAGTGGAGCACTTTAGTGGTAGTACAAATACAGCGTGACGTCATTTGCTTTATTATGCACGATTCCTTAATATAAGTAGAATGCCTGTGCTGTCATCGCCGCTTTAAATGTGTTTAAACTACCATAGTTCATCAGCTGTTCAAATATTGGCCGCGAGGTTTAAGACGTTGGATTTGAGTTGAAAAATACTTATGATCCAGGGTTTTGAATCGTGTGACCGGATGTTAATAGTCATACTTCTACGCTTACGATTGAAAAGAGACGAAACGTATACGTCCGTAGATAATAAACAATAACTAATTTTATATATATGAAGAGTTTGACTGCAAAACGCGATAAATCCAATTTGTTTAAGTTGAGAACTTAATCAATAAAAGAACGAATATATTAAATATGCATTTTGAATATGAGCTTATTTTAATTGAAAGCAAAAATAATTATTTCGGTACCATATTATGGAAAACATAATTTGATAGTGTGATCGAGTGCTAGCGTCGTAATTTTTTAATGCCGTTTATCGACAAACGAAGATGCACTGCTCAGTGCATTGAATAATAAGTGTAATAAGAAGAATAAAAACATATAGATTTAGATAAAACAATATAACATGCACACACATATACACACACGCACACACACACACACATATATATATATATATATATATATATATATATATATATATAAAGAGTGCGAATGCAAAACGCAGTAAATCCAATTGTTTAAGTTGAGACCTTAATCAATAAAAGAATATATTAAATATACACTTCCAATATGAGCTTATTTTAATTGAAAGCAAAAAAATAATTATTTCGGTATACAAATTATGTTAAACCTAATTTGAGTGTGTGGTCGAGTGTTGAAATGTAACACTTTTTATAGTGCTAACTTCGTAATTTTGTTAATGGTGTTTATCGCGTTTTGCATTCGAAATTCACACACCCACACACGTATATATATATATATATATATATATATATATATATATATATATATATAGAGAGAGAGAGAGAGAGAGAGAGATAGATAGATAGATAGATAGATAGATAGAATAAAAAAGAGTGATAAATATTCGACGATTGTCCAAATTTATTTCAAATGTCAATTGTTCAATGCAAGGTGTATTCAGTAATAAACTAAACACTAGTTTATTACTGAATACACCTTGCATTGAACAATTGAAATTTGAAATAAATTTGGACAATCGTCGCATATTTATCACTCTTTTTTCTTCTATCTCTACAATTGCTCTATCTCGTATATTGAGCTAAACCTCTTCACTAAAGTTTCTATCGACTAAAAGTTCTAATTTGGTTTATATTTGATCCTATATATATATATATATAAAGAGCCTCGAGAAAATAAAAAATTGCAATAAACGTGAACAGAAATCCTTATGCTGAACCCTACTATACCCCTAACCTGACCCTAACTTTGGTACTAAGGTGTTTTGTAATTAGCAATAATCATTAGTCATGGCAACATGATGAGGTTGTTTCATTTAATGTCGGTACTAATTTATTGTTCGGCGACGTCTTGTTCATCTTCGTTCTGTTCCCTAAATATTATTCGGAAACCAATAAGGTACTATATATCTCTAGCTCAGGAAGCACCGATAGATCCACTAAATTCTCCAATAACACGTCTTGAAAGAAAGAATAGAAACAATTTCTTTACTCTCTGTTTAAAGAAATTTTGAATTTTTGAAATATTTGAAAGAATAAAAATGTCTTTTTCAATTCTGATTATAAGATCATTCCCGTGATATTTTATTTTGAATTTGCACTGTAAAGGTTCCTATTATAATATATGACACATTCTAATTTACACGCAATGCCTTAAGTAAAAATAATACTCTCTTAACTATACAGCTAGCTCAAAGATTAAAAAGTGTAACCAAATTCCGGAGACGAGTGATGAATTCGAAAATAATAAACATACCAATATCAAGTTATGGGCAACAGATTTGGAGAAAAATAAGTAACAAATAAGGCAGTTTGTACTTTTGCTTTGAAAGAGGGATTTATTTTCCAAATATTGGAAAGAATAAGAAACATATTTAACAACCCTCATACGACTTTCTCTTTTCCTTCACTAGCGATCAACTATGTCATGTTTGCCCAATAATTAATGAACGAGAACCGGACATATATTGAAGCAATGCAACTAAGGATGCGTCAAAACGCCTTTTCTCTGAATTACAACTAGTCGAACTAGATGCTACTATTGCAGAACCACTTGTTTTTTCCGAGAAACAGCGAGGTGCTCCTTTACCTTTATATGATAAAGGCATTCAACGCTATGCGTAAAAAAATCCTTTATATTCTTGTGCCACCGCGTCGTCCCTAACATCTAACGTATGTCCCCCACGCATACGCCGCAACAAACCTCTTGTAGCAGAAAATAATCACATCAGATCCATTTCAAGCATGCAACAAGGTAATCTAACAAAACCAATTAACAGAAAATGAATATATTAACAATTTAGTTGCTACATATGATCTGCAATTTTGTTTTATTATTAAATCAAGGGAGGCGCGAGAGCGCTCTATCCCTTAATAGACTTCAAAAACGACCTATGCTGGAAATCTCATTTCTTTGATTAATCATAACTCAAAAACCAACCCTAACCCTAACCCTAACCCTAACCAAATTATTTAAAACTTTGCACAACATTCTTATTTGATAAGTTCTATAAGTGTGTCGAATTTCAGCATGATTAGTCAAGGCAACCCAAACATCCAGAAAGTTCAATCATGAAATTATGTTATCTGTGTGTACGTACTGGCGTGCAACAAGGTAATCTAACAAAACCAATTAATAGAAAATAAATATATTAACAATTTAGTTACTACAAATGATCTGCAATTTCTTTTTATTATTACATATAAGTTTACTATTATTAAATAATATGCGGTAGTCCAGATTGTCAATTTTTTCTGCGTCAAAAATAAATCACTTTGTATAAAACAAAGGAGATGATGAAATACCTAAATATACATATATCTAAGGTAATGGATATGCAACACTACCCATACAATACTTCAAAATCACCTACCAACCGACACGACGCTTGTTGAAGCTACCGCACTTTAACTACAACGTAACCATAGATATCCGTTAGGATATACGTAGTGTATGTCCTGACATATCACCTGACACATTCAGGGTTATCACTTTGGTAATAACTACCTAAACACAGCTCAAATAGCAACACATTACCCTCTACTTTGACTTACTATCCAATGGGTACGGCTGGCATAGGCAACCGCATATACATAGTATATCGTCGATTACATTTGTAGTACTGTGAAACGTCTGAACGTGAGTATCAAGGATTTTCAAACGCGCCAACGCATCAATAGTAATATACTAACCATGGAGTTTACTATTGGAAATTCATTCTCATATTTTTGTTCAAACATACCATTAACAATTGACTTGGAATAAGCTAAACATATATACAATACAATAAACGCACCTCTCCAGCTGGTTGAATAATCACATACACAATGTCTTTGGAGAATAATGAATCTTAATAATAACTTATAATAATACAAAATAAAGGAAATCATTTCTTAAACTTGTCATCTTGATTAAAAGATAGTCCATTATTATTATTATTATTATTATTATTATTATTATTATTATTATTATTATTATTATTATTATTATTATTATCATGGATACTTGTAGTTGTAGTAGTATTAATAATAGTAGTATTAGTAATAGTAGTAATATAAATTAATAGTAGTAGTAGTAGTAATATAAATATAATTATTATCACGTCTATTAAAAGAGAACAAGTGGAGTCAGGATGGTTCGTCTTCTTTTCCTTATAGATTAGTTTTTTTTTGGGGGGGGGGTATCGATTATAGAGAGTGAGAGAGGGAAAGAGCGAGAGGGGAATATTTCCTTTCTCTTCTCTTTTTTATCGATTAGTTTCATTTCAATGATTTTAATTATAAAATAAGAATTAAATTGTCGAACCAATTTCAATCTCGCAAAACATCGCACATTTACACCAGAAATCTAGATACAATCAAGGTTCAATAGCTATGAATTAATTTTTAAAATACACATCTTATTTACATGTTAAAAATGCTTAATCATACGGATTTGGATCTTGAATGTGCGTCTCCGACAACGTAATTTAACAATCAAAGTTGGCATGTCAGTCGTCAGTAGGTCACTAAGTCCGGAAACCGTACATTTGCTTCATATACGATTGTTTTCGTAGACGTACACTTTGTAAAGACAATTTATTTCAATGATAGCTAGTACTAAACCCGTAGTTGGCTTTTAGCAGTTACTATCATACGAATTATAATTAAAGTGACCCAACAGTCGTTAATTTTGTTCTCATAAGTAAAGATTTTTATTACATTTTAAAACTGATTAATCTAGGTAATGCTTTAAGCTAACACATAGCATTTATTACGAGGTCAGTAAACAAGTGAAGGATGTGGGACGATTGATTTCTACTAGCGTATTGTGGATTGGTTGTAAGTTATATATTTATTAGTAGATATACATTTTTCTTTCACTTTCTTTGGCCATCTATATGTGTTTAGATTCATTTTCTTCTTCCTTTATAAGCACATGTATTTATGTCTGTCTCTGTGTGTTCTTGTCTTCTTATATATACACTTGTTTTATGTATAAAGTTACACTTTTTTATTTTCCCATTTTACTGTAACATTAAGCACCGAGTTTGGTTGATGAATAGATTTTATAGACAGCTATTGTTGCACTTACTAAAACAACAATAGAAAGACGATCCCTAGGGTGCAGCTTCGTATAATCCAAGACATGGGATGGGGCGCACCATTTTGTGCTGCAAATATTATAGTACCCATGCAGACATTCTTGATGTATAACAGTGTCACTAAATTCGAATAAACTGAATTTAGTACATCTTTTAATATCACCGTATTGCACTTCTTTTTGTTTAGCATTCTTATTTTGTTTTAGCATTCTTATTTTGTTTTAGTTGTTTTAAAGTGAATACATCGCACCAAAAGATATTTGCATTTTTGTATCATAGGTTCTTTTTTTATGCATTTTCTTAGAAGAAACACTATTTTCTCGCACCCTGTCCATGAGACCACGTTCTTTTCGTGAGTGTAGCATCTTTTTAGTGTTTAATTAAGACTTTTACTCTTCGTCTCTTCCAAATATGATACTAAATATACATGTGTGAAATGTGTGCTAAGTTATATAGGTATTTCTCTGAGTAGTAATCGACTCTTTTATTTATGTGTTGTTTAACTTTTCATAGTTCCAATGTCGATAATTGTTTGGGACAGTTTTATAAAATACATCATTGCCAATAAAAGATAATGTATAATATACAATTACAAAGGTAAACCAATAATGCCGAACGAGAAGAAAGATAATCTATAATAGAGCATATATATATATATATATGTATATATATATATATATATATATATATATATATATATATATATATATATATATATATATATATATATATATGTTGTTTCGTTAGCATTCATAATGAAAGCCAACTCTTCAAGCTTTAAACGGAATCACTGCCTAGAATTTTAAATTCAACCTCAACCGGCAATTGAAGATGCATAAAGAAGGGACGAAGATGGCGCTTAGCCTATAGTGAGGACAGGAAAGGGGGAGGGAGACCCCAACAGGTGATATTTTATAAAGTTGGGTGGGGTGATATCTAGTGTCTGGGCCATCGTGACCTCAATTTCAACCGGGGTAGAGGGCCGGGTGGGTTTAATTTAATAATGAGAATAAAATGATGAAATTATAACTGTCATTTCTCTTGTAATAGGTGATTATCGTGTAGATACAAATATTTTTGATAATTTTAATTTAGGGTATTAATTGCTACTTTTGCATTCTATTTCAATTAAATTATTTATGGATTTTACAATGAGTTCAGTACCGGTAGTGAATTTTGTTGTGATAATATTTGTTAATTGTAATTATATTATACTAAAATTAATACTAGTGGAATTACTATATAAAAGAAGTTTGATGGTGTTACTATCTTTAGTATTAATAAAAACGATTATAATAACAATAATAATAATAAAGCCAATAGTACCTACGATAGTCGCAGTGACAATAGTATCAATAGTATCAATAATAATAATAATAATAATAATAATAATAATAATAATAATAATAATAATGATAATAGTAGTAGTAATAATAATGGTAATTATTATAATCTTGTTATTTGTGAAGTCATTAGGCGAAATAAGTGTTCAAGTGATGGTAAGCTTTTTTAGTTCTACTACCAATAATCAAGACTAGGCACCAGTCAATAATTAAGTGTTCAAGATAGTAATCGAAGGATTAAGTAATTGAGATTAGATTAATCTAAGTGGTATCAGAGTTAATAGCTATCATAGTTATGGGTTTAGGTGGGAGGTGATTTTGGTATAATTGGTAGTATGACAGAGAGGCTTTTGAGGCTGAGAATTTTAGGTAATAATAAGAGATTTGATGGTTTAGTGGGGTGGTTATATATCTATAGATTCATCGAGACTTGTTAGGGGTGGGGTTGGGTGGTAAATTCGGGTGGGTGGGTAGGGGGTTGTAATGTGTTTTGAAGTAGTGTATAATGGGGGGGGGGGTAATGTAATTATTCATTTCTTAATTTTTTCGTTTTTAAATATGTGGGTGGTTGGTGTGGGGTTAAGGTGGGGTATGTGGTTTGCTAAGGAGGTAGAGTCTACTATGTTTACAGTTGATAGACGTCTCTTGTTTTCTATTTACGAGTTTAAAAATATATTTTGCTCTGAATTTTCATTGAGCACTCTCATAAACCCGGTTTCAACTTCCTTCGGATTTATACCCCCTGGATATTTGTAACAAGTTATATATATATATATATATATATATATATATATATATATATATATATATATATATATATATATATATATATATATATATATCTATATATATATATATATATATTTATATATATATATATATATATATATATATATACATATGATATATATATTTATATATATATATATATATATATGTATATATATACACATCGCTTGTTTCATTTTACTTCAGTCGATGTTCTCAGAAATCACGAGGTATTTGCCTGCGTCTAACAATTCATCTCTATATGAGATACATATATATTCGAATATTCAATTCAAGTTCACATTTACCTCTCAAACATTGTATTAGTAAAGAAGTGAAGACCATTAATTTTCCTCTTCCCAATTGACCAGTTAACTTTGTTATAGAATATATTTCTTATGGTCTCTTGGTCTTACAGTATTCTAGGACAAGAGTTCATCCAGTCTGGTGGAGTATCTAGCTTCGTGCTGTTAGTTGAAGTACCATTACTTGGATAAGATGCACCATTCCTCGTATTAGTCAGTGTATAACCGTGTCGACAGACTCTTTTTGGGGCTTCGAATACTATGTTATTTGGTATATTTTGTTCAGGTTTACTTGTAGGGTTACGTATCTTCATGTCAGGTTGTCCTGACAAACCCTTGTATATAGAGATACACTCATGGATGGTGTATCGAAGGTAATTCAAACTCTATATACATATATATGCATGCGTGTGTGTGTGTCTTTATTAGCTTTCTGTTCATTTCTATTATCATTTACTTAACTTGACGGAAAAAAGTCGACAATTGTCCAGACGATTTGTCTGGCTAACCGAAAAACATGAAGCAAATAGAGATAAATGCTAATCCTATTGGATCGTATTCAGACAGATATATTACAGGATTAAATGTGACTGACAGATAAAAGGAAAGAATAACTTGTGCTGATAGAGATGAGTGCTTACTGAAGCAAAAACAACCGCTTTTGTTTTTCTTTATTAAGAGATTAAACAAGAAATATTCGAAATTCTATACTACATATGTATTATATCTTTTGCTGTCTGTACTTCCGTTTTACATATGCAATTAAGAAAGCAGTATATAACGATATTACATAACATTTATCGAGTAATATTTTTACGCTTAAATCCTTATTTTTTTCTATTTAAAATCTGTGATCGGCATAGTAGATTTGCAAACATTACTGGTCACATATCTTTTTGAGATATGAAAAAGCCACACGGGAGAGTTTCTATAATTTAATGATATTGTTAGATTACGTTAAAAATGAAAGTTTGAAGGAAAAGCGATGCAAAAAGTATTACTTTCGTATGTTATGAAATTAAATGAGGAAAGAATTACAACATTAAAATCTAGTTTTAACAGATTAATTAGATTACAGTAAAAGCTAAACTAGTAACATAGACAGAAGGAAAGAAAAAACACATGATTTTTAAAAGCTTGTAGAGAATTCATTAAATTTGTTTAACATATATTTTTGCTGGTTGGTAGAGAAAAATGTAACAGCATTTAACACGATAATCAATAGGTATCACAGAATTAGTTTAAGAAATTGAATATGCGTGATGAGATTTTGTTTGCAAGTTAAGGTAAATCATTGTATTTGCGTTTTTTTGGCTTAGAAAATAACAGATCCGAATGTGTACAAATAACAAGATATCTCGATAAATATAGTGACTATAGTTGTCTCTATATATACTTTCCTTGTGCATATATATTCGTACATCTCTCTGTCTCTCTGCCTCTCTCTCTCTCTCTCTATATATATATATGTATATACAGGGTGGGCCAAAATAAGGGTCTTATCTTTAAATTTGAATAACTTGAATTTGAATAACTTCCACAAAATAAAAGTTAAACTCACCAAACTGTATGTGTGTGTAGACTGACCCTTCCGAGATTTTTTGAAATAAACAAAACAAATTTTAGCCAAAAAACACTTCTTAAAACTTACAAAAACTAAAGTATTGTTTTTACACTGTTTTGAGTTTTTTAAGCAAAAATAATGTTTTCTAAATGAGGGTACGTTCCTTAGGGCTAATACGGCTCATGCTTGCTTCGGAAGGGGTCCTTTACTTATTCTAAAAAAAAATTTTTTTTAAATCAATAAATAAAAAAATTATGAATTTTTAAAAATAGGACCCTTATTTTTGTAAACCCTGTATATATATATATATATATATATATATATATATATATATATATATATATATTATATATATATATGTGTGTGTTTGTGTGTATAATTTTTAAAGTTACATCTTATTTAACCTACTTCAATACTACATAGATGTATTGCCCTAAGCAACTATCAATTTGTTTTCGAAATGTCTTGGTTTGAGGGATTATGGATCTTTCGGTTTAAAATAGTAGGTAACATAAACGAATTCATACGTTCATTTTTTAATTACATATATATTTATTTATATATATACTCCCCAACTTTATTACTGCTCTATGTAAAATATCCATCATCTACTATCGTATTACGACTTTCTATCATATTCTTGGATACTATCCTTTAGTATATCCTTGAAAATATAATTATAAATGTTATACTACAGTTTGAATGATATATCTCCCCCCCCTCTCTCTCTCTCTCTCTCTCTCTCTCGGACTGTCTGTCTGTCTCTCTCTTTCTCTCTCTCTCTTTCTCTCTGTCTCTCTCTCTCTCTCTCTCTCTCTCTCTATATATATATATATATATATATATACATATACAGATAATATATATATATATAAAAACCTAGCGGAGCAGACTATAGAGTTGGAATGACTGAACAGATAGGCAATGGTGTTGTTGTTGTAATATTCTATATTTTCTCTTCTTGAACTTACTATTATAAATACTTGTGTTATTATTATTATTATTATTATTATTAGTATTATTATTATTATTATTATTATTATTATTATTATTATTATTATTATTATTATTATTATTATTATATCATTATTATTATTATTGATAATACGAATACATTTTTCTTCGATATTTTTCTATTCGTTTTCTTATTTAAGTTCTTCCATGGGCTTCAAGGCCACGGAATGTACAATATATTTAATGTCCTTGGAGCGGTAAAAAGAGGCATGTCAGAAACAGACACGTTAAAAAGCAGCGGTGTATTCATGTTTACGGCCGAATATGCGCTTGAAATTCGATTTCAGTTAGACCTTTGCCTAAAAAATAAAACGGACATGCAAACACACAAGCACACACACACACACACACACACACACATATATATATATATATATATATATATATATATATATATATATATATATATATATATCCTTGAAGACATGTTGTAGCCGCGAAACATGTGTTTATTGACGAAAGACTGTAATGCTCTTTATTGTATCATATATATATATATATATATATATATATATATATATATATATATGGTTATGTATTCGTATAAATATAGGCATATACAAGCTGTTTTTGTTTCAATTTTTGTAGCATAGTTCATCCGAAACAAGGCAGGCCACCACTGTAGATGTAAAGGGCTACTGAGAAAAAGGGTGAATGTTTGGGGGATCAACCTAAATTGGGAGATGTCTGTTTACATTAGTTTTATATTTCTGCATATCAGTACCGTCAGGAAAACAGGGAGCAGTGAGGGAGTTCATGAGTCCAGAAAGGGGTTTTTGGAGTAGAAATTGCTTCGGCATCTGGGGACCTCTACAGTGAATGGATGGGATTTGGCAGATTGTCGGCTAGGTCTAGTGAATTTTCATCGTTGGGGTACCAGAGCAGCAAGCACATTAGAGCACAATCCATTGAAGTACTTGTAAAACCAGCACAAAGAAGCAACATTATGGCGAGGGTGCTGGGGGACAGTTGGTTGCTCTTTTTTGACCTTGTCTATGAGGGAGAGACTAGTGGATGATGCCCCAGCCCATATGTGGCAACAATACTCCATACCACAATTTAATTATTAAACTTTACTAGTGAAACGTTGATTTCAATCATAGTATAAGTAGTTGTTTCCAGTTGCATGTCCGGTAAGCAATAAGCCAAATGAGAAATTATAATGATGTCTCAAAATTCTTTGCGAAATAAATAATTGTATAAAGTCAAGATATCGATAAAAAATATTTCATTATAATTATTACCGGCCACATAGAAATCGCAGGACACCTGAACAAAAATATAAAAGAAACACCACGTCTATACGGAATAACTGAAACGGCAAGAAATCGTATAAACTGTAACCCCCCCCCAACAAAAATGTCACCAGCTTCGGATGATGCAACAGAAACTATTCGTGAAGGGTAAAAACGGATGAACATATCGAAGAGGGGTGGACATACAGAGAAGGGAGGGCACGAACTAAGAGATTAATAGAGTGCGAAAAGTATTGGGTTATTGAATAGGCTTATTGCCACTTAACTCCGAGATAAGACTAATAGTCCTTCAAGCAATAAATCAATGGCAAGCGGATGTAGCGATAACGAAATTACATTTGCAATTGTTTTCGAAAAAGGTGGAGAGTACTGGAAATCTGGCTAGACTTGTTGTTATTCAGACTCCAGGGAAAACTACCGCTTAGTATTAATTATGATGATAACCTGTGTGAGAACTCATAGTGAGTAGTAGTAATACTACTACTACTACTACTACTACTACTACTACTACTACTAATAATAATAATAATAATGTATTGCATGATCTGCTATATATAGATTAGCATATCCTGAAAAAGGTAAAAAGCAGAGCAAAGAAGATAGTCTAAGTATGGATTAACTACTATAAAGCCTACGACAGAATCCCCCAAGTATGGATAATTGACTTCTTAAAAATATACAAGATACCCGTGTATGATGCAGTTATGCCTGGTAAAAGTATACAGACACATAACAAAGAAAAAAGCACCTGATGTACATGGAAGACTTGTAACTATTTGCAAAAATATTTTTTTTTACACTTGAAAAGCTGATAAATACGATCAGAATTTTCAGCCAAGATATTTAAATAGAATTCAGAATGGAAAAGTGTGCACTACTAGAGATGAAAAGGGAAAAACTTGAGACGATAGACACATGGAACTCCCCAACTAAGAGCAGATGAGGGCGCTAGACGAACAGGATAGCAATAACTATTTGGGAGTTCTGGAAGCAGACATTTTCAAATCTACATAAATGAAAGAGAAGATTGGAAAATAATATTTGCAAAGAACAAGCACACTATTAGAAATGAAATTATATAGCAGAAATCTAGAAAATGGTATTAACACCTAGGCATTATCACTAATAACATACTCTGGAAAAGTCAATATGATACTAATAATCGTAGGAGTCCAACGAACAGTTCCGAAAAAAACCAGAAAAAAGACTGGCAGAAATTGGATTCAAAGGAATCACTGAGACCATAAAAAGGACGGCAATTATCAAAACGGCTGCAATCTTAAAGAAAAAAGTTCGAATTCTAAAACATAGCCACATCAGCTACAAATATTAATCAGTCACATGAAAGTTACAATAGGAAGAAAATCAAACTACAGAAAAAAAAACCACCACACGAACAAAAGAACAGAAACTGCAAGAAATATCATAAGCTGCCACTCCCCGCAAGATATTGGACTGACATCGGCTGACACCACACAAAATAGTCGTAAAGGATCAGGAAAGATGGGAAGACCGAGTAGGAAGAGCATTAACAAAACCTCCACTCGATTAGTGCGGAGAATGCTGAAACCTCGAGGAGGCTTATTACCACCCAAATTCCAGGGTAAACCAATGGTCGTTGCCAGCGAAGAATTAATGGTAGGCAGCTGTTGCGATAGCGCAAGACCATTTGCGGTGGTGATCGAAAAGATGTCGAGAGTACTGGAAATCTGTGGAGACTTGTTGTCACTCGGACTCCATGGAACACCACTGGTTGTTGTCGGTGAGCAATAACTGACAATGACTCGTCTGATTACTCTTGGAGAGTATTGATTTACTCCTCCCCAGGAGTTAGGCACAATCCAGTTTTTATCTTACTCCCACAACTAAGATGTGACCCAAAGTCATGTCGGGAAAGTGAGGTTTAAAAATTAACTGGGTAGCCCCGTCGGCATTCCCCGGTAGGGGCGCCTCAGGCAGTAAGCAATAAACTTACTCCTCCCCAAATAGGGGAGGCGGAGCCTGGGAGGGTGGACCTCTTCGAACTGCACATGGCAGACCCATAGACCGGCGTAAATCAAGCCCCGAAGGCCAAGTTTATGGGGTGCAGTATCCATCAGAACAGATACTACACTTTGATCTTAGCCAAAAGGCCAAAAAAGAAAAAGATTACTCTTAGAGAGTAGAGATAATAATGATATGTCACTTATCAATATACTAAGGAAATGTAAAGCCGAATTAAAGTTTACTGACACGGAAGAAAAAATAAACCACCTCATGAATATGGACGACCTGAAGGTATTTACGAAAAGCAAAAAATAATTGTATAATCTGATAAACACGACCAGAATCTTTAGTCGGGACATTCAAATGAAATTCGGAATCAAAATGTGTGCAGTGCTAGAAATTAAAAATAGAAAACTGGACGCATCGGACAGCAAAGAAACTACCTAACACAGAGGTGATGAGAGAACGTTGCAAATCCTATACATATTTTAGTGTACTTGAATCAGACACTATCAAATTAACAGATATCAAATAGAACATTTGAAAAGAATGGCTTACAAGAAATAGAATGCTCATAGGAACGTAATTACATAGTAGGAATCTTGTAAAAATAATACACACCTGGTCAGTACAAGTAGTAAGATACGTTGGATAGGCTGCACAAAAGAGGAACGGAGGAGTCTTGACCAGAAGACGAGGAAAATAATAACAATGGAGAATGCACTATGCCCGAAGAGTGATACTAAACGGCTCTACGTGGAAGGGAAAGCGGGGGGTGGGGGTAAGTAAAGAAGACTGGGTGAATGACATACAAAAATATAAAAATACGTAACTGAGAACACAGAACAGCCAATCACTGCAGCTAGAGACAGCGTCAAAATTAACAACATAGGAAACAGAGAAATGAGAAAAAGGCGATAAAAGAAAAGTGGAAAGACAATCAGCTACACGTACGATTCATAAGTATGAAAAAATAAGAGACCCATGGGCACATCTTGACATGGCTACGAAAAGCATATTAAAGCAAAGAAACGAAATCACTTACAGCCGCTTGAAACAATGCGATTAGAACTAATTACATCAAAGCAAAAATATACAAAACAGGTAGGAAAACAACAAGTGTAGACTCTGCAAAGAGACTAATCGGTAAATCACATAATAAAGCAACACAGCAAACCAAACCAAAATGAATACAAAAACAGACACGACTGCGTGGGGAAAGCAGTACACTTGGAACTATGCAAACGACTGTATTTTGTACATACATACAAATGGTACATACGCACACAGCAAGCAGTACTAGTAAACAAAGATTACCAAAGTCTTTGGGGCATGGGGTAGAAATATATACACTTATCTAAGCAAAGAGACCAGATGTCATGATAGTAAACAAGAAAGAACTATCCTGACAAATTGTAAAGTTTGCCGTTCTAGTAGACCGCAACGAATATGCAAACAAATTGTACAAACATGAGCCAGAAACAGTACTGGAAAACGAAGCACACACACGCTCTCTGGAATATGGATGTATAAACAGACAAACGCTTACCAGCAAGGAGACTGGATGTTATAATAAGGAGGAAAAATCTTGAGAAATTGTAGACTTCGCCGTTCCAGTAGACTAAGAGAGTGAAGACCAAAGAGACGGAAAAACGAAGCAAATAGACAGCACTCGTCAGAGCACTGAAACGAATAAGGAACATGAAGAAAGTCAGTATAATACCAATAATCGTATGAGCACTAGGAACAGCCCCAAAACACCTTGAGAAAAGACTGTGAGAAATTGGAATCAAAGGGATCACTGACCATGCACAATCCATTGCACGAGGGGTGGTACTGACTGACACTATATGAAAGGACCAAAGTGGAAACCGACTTCATATTATAGGAGACTGCATTGGCTAGAAAAATACATGATGCAAAATATAGGCAGACTGATTATTGCCAGCTAACATCTAATATTAATACTTATACTAACACTGCTACTACTAATAATAATAATAACTGAAGATTCCGTGGACAAAGAGATACCACGGTAAAACGCATAAATAGCTGTAACAAACTAGCACACACACAATACACAGCCAGACAGAACTGCGTGCAAAAGGCAATCAATAAAGGATTAGGCAAATGTCTGCACTTTTAACATGCAGTAATATAGTAGATACATAAACCGGAGACGGCATTTAGAAATAAAAAGCACAGTAAAAACAGGAATAAAACTTATCCAATCGAAAAAAAAACTGGTTGCTATTATGATCAACAATCAGGAAAAGCCTGCTAACTAATAGATTACGCTGCCCTAAATAGAATGAGCAAAATATCCGGAAAAATCAAACAGGAAACAACAAAGCTAATACACGGAATTTACCAAAGAACTAAAAAGAGTTAAACACATTAAGAAAACAACTAGAGTTATAGAATCACTAAGAATAGTCCAGCTAAAGAAAATAGGAACATTTGGAATAAAAATGAAGATTAAGACCATACAACACACTGAAATGATTAAACCAACCGAAATCCTAAGTAAATGCTTATATGCAAAAACTACCCCACGTAACCAGCCACAGGTAAATTCAAATAGAAGAATTATTAAAAATAAACAACCACGCGAAACATAGGAAATTAAAAACTGTCGGAGATGCTAAAAAATTACGACCCACGCTAAAAAATACATACACACTAACACGCATATAGTGGTACAAGCCTCGGCTGGTATCACACAAGATTACTATTAAGGGTCAATAAGGATTAAAAGCCTGAAAATGAAGAGCACTACCCAGCCTCTCACTGGATGAGTTAATGATGAAATTCTGGACAAGCCCAACAGCAGCTATTGCGTTAACACAATATTATTTGCAACGGTTATCGAAAAAAGCGGCAATTAATATACATCTAGGGATTATGGTGATAATTTAGACTTCAGTGAGACCAAATACACTGTTGCCAGTGACAAATCACTGACACTCACTTTAGTGTGAAAATTCATAACAGGTAAATATTATTACTTCAAATAATAATAATAATAATAATAATAATAATAATAATAATCATAACAATAACAATAATAATAAAGATACTCTGGACCAATCATAGGCTGGACCAAAGAAGAGCTCAGGCACCTTGATCACAGGAATAGAAAATTAATGACCATGCACAACGCACTACATCCAAAGACGATACGGACATACTCTACAAGAAAAGAAACAAAGGGGGAAGAGGACTGGTAAGTATAGAAGATTGTATATAAGATTTTTAAAAACAGCTGGAGAAATACATAACTCGAAACACGGAAAGGCTTATAACCGCGGCAAGAGACACCGTTTCAACGAGCAACTCATGCAGCACCGAGCCTAGAAACAAAACGACAAGAAAAGAAAAGTGGGGAAAAAACAACTACATGGCCGCTTCAGAAGACTGACAAGAGAAGAAACCAACGTAAATAGCTGGGCATGGCTAAGAAAATTTCACTTGAACAGGAAAACAGTAAATGCAGACTGTGTGGACAATGAGACACAGCAGTAAATTATATAATAAATGAATGTAGCAAACTAGCACAAAAAGAATAAAAACACAGACATGACTGTGTGGGGAAAGCAGTACATCGGGAACTGTGCAAACAATTGAATTTCGAATACGAAGACAGACATGAACCAGAAACAATACTAGAAAACATAAACCAGAAACAGTACTGGAAAACGAAAAACACAAAATTATCTTGGATATGGATATACAAACGGACTAACTCATATAAGCAAGGATACAGAATGTTATACTAATCAAGAAGAAGTAGAAATCTGGCAAAATCGTAGACTTCTCCGTTCCAGCAGTTAACAGAGTGAAGATCAAAGAAACGAAAAAACGAAACAAATACACGGAACTAGCCAGAGAACTGAAAGGAATATGGAGCATGAAGAAAGTAAGTAGAATACCAATAATCGTAGGAGAACTAGGAACAATCCCCCCAAAACGTGGAAAAAGTGTGGGAGAAATTGGAACCAAAGGGATCATTGGAACTATACAAAATACGGCAATGATTAAACGAGCTACAATCTTAAGTAAAATCAGTGAATGCGGAAACCAACCCGCATAAGTTACGACGCGTCCTATGGAATCTACTACAGAAACACAGAAAGAACACATCACAATCACAACGCAAGAAACATCATTTTATAAGCTCCCCCTTTAATAAATTACACCAGCCTCAACTGACACAACACAAAAATGAACAAATGAACAGAAATAGCCAGAAACACCGTCAGCGTCTGTTCTGATAACGAAAAGTAATTTGCAATAGGTATCGAAATACGTGGAAGGTATTGGAAAGAAGTAGATACTTGTTGTCACTCAGACTCCAGGGAACACCACCGGTGATTATCAGTGAACAATCAATGATGATGAATTGCGTGAGTACAACTAATAATAATCATGATAGGCTTGATATCACTCAGCCTCTAGGGAACACATCCGGTTTTTATCAGTGAGCAATCACTGACGATGACTTATGTGAGAACTCCTTGTGAGTAGAATTAATTATAATTTCCAGGTCAGCTTTATACTGACAGAATATATATTTTAGAGAGTATGAGTTGGTGAATAACATCGTAAGTACTCGCTCAAAAGGAATGAAAAATGGAACAAAAAACTTACGTAACTTACATACACTAATTTGACAGAAATTCTAAATAGACTATTCGGAAAATTGAAAGAAAATTTTAAAAAGCCATATCAAGCAAAAAACAACCTCCGTGTGATTCAATAATGTTATATATATATATATATATATATATATATATATATATATATATATATATATATATATATATATATATATATGTATATATATATATATATATATATATGTATATATATATATATATATATATGTATATATATATATATATATATATATATATATATATATAAACTAAACCCCAAATCTTGGAGTAAAAAACAACTCCTCCCCAAAACCAAAACAACTAGAATGAAGCAATCTTTTTATTAGTTGGAAAGCTCTTTGGGAGCATTACTATGCATCGTGTAAACTCAAGCCTCATCGACAAAAACACAATTGTCTTCCCTCTGATGTTAGACACATTCAAGAATCCTGTAAGTAATTAAGGTAATTAAAATAAGATTTATCCATGTTCTGAATGAAACAAAAAAGATTACTTTATGTTTTGGGTAGCAGCCCCCTCCCCTCAAAATTGTTAATAGCAGGTGATTTGTAAAAATAAAAACCACTCCCATTTCAAAAAAGTAAATGAGAATTAAGAATATGCGTGAAGGTTTCCAAGGTCAGTGGATGAAAAATCTTTCTAGACTTAGGCAATTTTGATCTCAATCAGCAGTGCCTATTTTGGTGGGGGATTTAATTTACGAACATCGACCGTTCGTCTAACTCTGGTCTTTATTTAAATATGTGGCGATTGATGTATTATATTTGTTGTGGTTATTTTGTTTTCGATTTCTCGACTGTTAACTAATCTGCACTTTTACCATGTACTATGCTGTTGCTATTACGTTGCTTTCCAACAATGGAAAGAGTTACACAATGGTTGTGTTTAATGTGTTGACAATATATCGCTTGTTGGATTAAAAAAATAAAATATCGTCAGTGTAAAAATATATATTCTAAAATCTACAAATAGTTAAATATAGAGAAAGTAATAAAAAAATTGCCGAGGTGTAGAAGGATTTCTTATAAGATAGACAAATAGGTTAATAGAAAGAAAGTAATAAAACATACCCCCCGTCCGCCCATGAAACATTGCTAGCAGAACATTCGGACCGGCGTTGCCCAGGAGAAAATTAAAATAATGAGAGTATCGTCTGCATTTATCAATCGCAACCATTCAAATATGAAGAGAATCGTGTGCATTTATTATATAAAAAATACAATTCAGTGATTTATTATGACCCCCTTTCATGAATACAATTTTTTTTTATTTTCGTTTTCTTTTATTTCTTCGTTAATTTTCAATATATATTTAAATATATTTTACTTGTCGGTTTGTAATTTATTTTACACTTTTTTCAAAATAGAATTAACGTTAAAGTATAGTGTATTTTATACTGTACTTAATATTTTCTCGGTACTTATATACTTTACGGACCATTCTGAAATAATAATGGTATTATTAACGAACCCCATTTTAAAATTGGGTGGCTTTGTTAAGTACAATCTGCTTTTGCCTAAAAAAATACACATAAAATATACCGTATGAATTGAACCTGAAAGTAATATCTGGAAAAAAAATAGCGCGGTCCTACGATGTTTTGTAATCATCTCGCTTAATAATGCCCTCGTGTAAAAGTAGGTTTAGTATAGATGGACAGAAGCGGCACGTTTTACTGACGGAGAAAAGTTATCGAATAGGTTAACGGATTTAATAAATGAATTGTTTCTACGAAGATGTTATTAATGTAATGTAAATAATGTACTGACAAATTGTGAAGAGTAACAGTAATGTTAAGATGCGAATTCTAGCATTTAATCTATTAAAAGAAAGTGAATGTAGAGGCTTCCATGTCCGGAATGATGTTTAGATGTTAATGGTAGCTGAGGGCGTAATAACGAATTTGACTTCACGGGCTACCATACAAGTGTTGTACACAATATAATTTAATGCTACTAGTTATGTAGCAACGTCATGTGTTGGGAAATACTGTTGAAGCCTTGTACATGTCATAGATATGAGTACTGATGATTTTGTATATATATATATATACACACACACATATATATATATATATATATATATATATATTTAGCTATGAAAATATATTCATGGCAATTAAGCTACACAGAGGCTCCCGCGTTTAATCATCGGGGGAATCTTCAGGCTAAAATGCATGGAGTTATTTTTGCCGGGTGTTTTTATATACCCTGCTGGCTAGTTAACCAATCAGATTCATTGTTGTTCTCTCAGCCAATCGTTGGGCTTCCCAGGAACAAAGGTGTGGTTAGTGTTAAGTCCTTCCTATACTCTGTTCTATTGTTCTTTTTTAAAAATTTTTAATACCAAGCCACAATATTTGCCAAGGAAAAACCGAAGAAGTACTATGTATGACCTCCCTTGATTTTACAACTAGATATTATGACCACAAAAGCACATTTAAAAACAGAGAACGTCGAATTAAAACAGCACTAGCAAACCACTATTGGGAGCTCAAAGACAATGGACGCTCACCAATAATTGAATGGAAAATAATACGACAGGCCAGTACATGTAGACATTTAGACGACTCGTGTAGATTATGCCTGATTGAAAAATTTGAAGTCCTAAATGTTAAAGACGCTCGAAATCTATTAAACTGTGGAAGTGAGATAGCAAACCGCTGTGTACACAGTAATAAATTCACTTTAGGCTAACGATAAATAAATAAATAGATAAACAAAAACTAAACTAAACAAAAACTTAACAATTAATAAAAAGTAAAATATAAATACAAAGAACCACGTGTTACAACTAAATAAAAATACATTCACCTATCATATTGACACAACAAAGGAAACAAGATATAGGCCAACCTATAGAAAAAAAGAACAATAGAACAGAATATAGGAAGGAATTAACACTGACCACACCTTTGTTCGTGGGAAGCCCAACGATTGGCTGAGAGAACAACAAAGTATCTGATTGGTTATCTAGCCAGCCGTGTATATAAAACACGCGGCAAAAATAACTCCATGCATTTTTAGCCTGAAGATTCCCCCGCGGATGAGACGCAGGAGCCTCTGTGTCGCTTAATTGCCATAAATATATTTTCATAGCTTACTACCTAGCTCCACTTACGTATCGAGCACTGTTGAAGTAAATACTGAACATTGATACATAACAAATTATATCTCCTTATAAAATTATATGTGGGTACATGAAATACTAATATATATATATATATATATATATATATATATATATATATATATATATATATATATATATATATCAAATTAAATTAAAAAACAACATTTATAACATCATTAAAATTTCGTAATCTTACTCCAAAAATTTCAACACTCAACGATATTTTGAATCCGGGCACGCGTTTCATAAATTCCATTTTATTATAACTTTTACACCAGGCTGAGAGCGAAGCATTCCTTATTAGGCCAATAATGTCAAAACATTAATACATTCTATTATCTGAGGATTTACGAATTTGACTTCATTGTCTAAACATATATTAGATCTTTTAAAATAAACTCATATCACATTAAATGGGTCATAGGTTGAACATTCAAAAGCCTATAAACCTTAAGATATATATTGTAAGATATGTTATGAAGAATCATTACGTATAATTAAACATACTGGTAAATTATGAGATGGTTTTCTATCTGAAATGTTTCAGAAATAAAAATGAAATAAACTTAATGTTTCAGGAAAAAATGTTCCTATTTTCCCTGTAATGTATATATTAGTGTATACCTTAAGAAGAAAATAAGAATTGTGTATGTAACATTTAATCATACCATACAATGTTTAATGTATGTATATGCGTCGTTATCTTTATCATATTTCGAAACTGAAAGAATAGAAATACCATCTGTCTGATTTGAAAATAATGGGAAAAACGTAAACCTGTCATATTAATGACATAGACTTAACAACCAAATGATATATACGAAATATATACAATATACAGTCGTGCTCCTTGATAGTAAAGATAATATAATTATATAATGAATAACTTAATATTCATATATATATATATATATATATATATATATATATATATAAATCCACTGTAATATACAAGAATAAGTACAAATGAATTAAAGCTTCATTTAATTCGCCTGTTATTGAATACATTTCTCTTGTTTCTAAAAGCCACACTTTGTATACTTTTAAGCCTAGAAAGCGGAAGATACTGAGCCACTTTGAGTACATGTTCAGTTGAAGTGAGGATTATTATATAACTTTAGAATTTAAATGAATAGCCTGTAGTACTTGCCTGAGGCAATCCGTGCCCTTTCATATAATTACTTGATTTCTATATTATTCCAAATTGTGATATATTTAATTACAAAAGAATACATCGAATGATAACAAAATTGATTATGCTAATTTACTATTGCATGTCAACTATTTGTAATATATTATAAAATAAATGAGCTAACGTTAAGTAATTAGACATCAAACATATAAAGTTAATGGATTTGATAAATATAAATTTGAATGAATTTCTTTATATAAAGACTAGCTGGGTTTGCCAGCTCGCTATCGGTTCGCTCAATTTGCTATAGCTTCGCTCAATTCGCTACTTAGAATATCTGAAACCAAAATATCAAATAGTTAACATTTCATTCATATGTTCGTTGTAAACAAAAGATAAACAGTTTCTTATTGTTCATATAAATAAATAAAACTTAACATTTATGTGTAAGCAAAAGAATGAAATAAATCAATTTACATTAGCGATAGCGTGTATGTACGTGCGTGTGCGTTTTTTAACTTGCATTCTTTTTATTGCATTAAAATAAAAAATGTGGTGTCGGTCGCTAACGGGAGGGACAAGTCATTAACCCTTTACCCTTTGACTTTACGGCGTCGCTAACGTATAACTTTCCTTCTACTCAGTTTAATTTAAATTACCTCACACGAAAATATATCAACAAATATTTTAAGAAACTTTTAATAATTTATCTTTGTTTTTATTAAATCAGTTTAATTTATTACTGTTAATATCGACACCACTATTGTATAGATATACGAAAAAAGGAACATCAATTATGAAGGTAAAACACTAAACTTGAATTTATCATGGACTGTTTAAAAATAAAATGAAAATACGGCGTACAGGAATTTATCTTTGGACTTTTTGTGTCTACGATATATACAGTATCTCAACATATTGTTATTTTATTGATTTAAATAACTGTAACCCGCTTTGATAGTAATATATGAGTGATAAATGCAAAACAAACTTATTTATTAATTTACATTACGAAACCATACAACTTATTTCCCTTTGACTGGTCGATTTTCATAGTTACAGAAAGTCTGAGGATATAATTCACTTAGTTTACACTGGCTGAAAGAACGGTAGGTCAGTATATCACCTGAATTTTAAAATCGTAAGGTTGCGCTTAGTCATGTCTGAAGTAAATGATTACATATTTTTTAAACATGAGATAGATTCAATATCGCGGATTATAAAAGGTTAATTTTCTTATTCCTTCATTCACCAAGTGTTGAACCAAGGAAATTATTTGTTATTCTCATTGTTTATTCTCTTAAGAAATTGAGCCACGTTTTATTGAAAAGAAAATCAATTATTAAATGTGTTAAAGCTAGTCAGAGTACCGAACACCTGGATCCCATTCTGCAATGTAATTTTGTATTTTCTTTAAATCTCGCTTATTTAGGAAAAAAATTGTAACACTGTTTCAATATATCTAACCTTTCTGTGGGTGTTTGTTTTTTAACTATTGCGAATATTTCCATTAGAAGTACACCTAGTTGGAATTGATAAAGAATATAGATGAAAAGTAATAGATTTTCAAAATGTTTACCCTAGTGATATATATAATTGAATTTGTAAAACGTGTGTACACATGAGAAACATATCGGTGAGTATTGCAACTTGTGATGTATTATTTTAATAATGTAAAATATGTTGTATTCGATTGAATTAAAACATCTAAGCATTGTTGAAATTAAGTGTAAACTATTGAGCTTTAGTTTATCTACAATATTTAGTTATAACCTGTGTATTCGTGATATTTTATTTTATTAATAATATATTTGTCTTATGTAATCTCCTGCAGATATATCAATATTTTTAGCGTTTGAACTTAACTGTTCTTTATATATATATATATATATATATATATATATATATATATATATATATATATATATATATATTAGTACTTACTTCAACGGTTCTTAATACATGGGTAAACGGTAACAGTTTGCAACACACTCTACATAGATATATATTACAAGAGAGAGAGAGAGAGAGAGAGAGAGAAGGAAAGAGAGAGAGAGAGGGAACGAAAAGGAGAGAGGGATAAGGAGAGAGAGGAAAATACAGAAAAGTGAGTAAGAGAGCCAAATACAACTGTAGTCATAATTGTGCAGACATTTCGATTACCATCACAAATAATTAAGTAAATCATTAGATGCCATTAAACATTCTACAATTTAGAAATCAGTTACTATGGAATTTCTGACATATATATATATATATATATACATATATATATATGATAGTTTTATTTACACAGACATGTACAAAATCTGCGACACTGGCATGTCGATGTTATCGATCAACAGTTACTATAAACTGAGATCTCATCAGGCAGAGTTAGAATCCGATCTTAACCTCAGATCATATTTGGAGAGAGGCTCTCTCCAAATATGATCTGAGGTTAAGATCGGATTCTAACTCTGCCTGATGAGATCTCAGTTTATAGTAACTGTTGATCGATAACATCGACATGCCAGTGTCGCAGATTTTGTACATGTCTGTGTAAATAAAACTATCATATATAAAGCTCTATTTTGATATTGAGCACTTTTTATAAACCCGGTTAAAATTCTCTGGATTACCACCCTGTGGATATTTTTCACCTGGATTATTACCATTATTATATATATATATATATATATATATATGTAGGTGAGTCAATGAAAAATAGTTAGACCTGTAAATGGAAACAGATCGATAGCTTCAGTTGTTCAGAACAAGGAGCAATTAGTAGATAAAAATATTTATTCTTCTTTTCTTTCAATTGTATTCCTTAAGCACGGCTTTTCAAAGATCAAAATCTTATCATCAGAGGAAGTAGTAATTGATAAGTTGACATATAAGAACAGTCAAAATTCAAAATTTGGAAAAAGTTTTTTAAAAAAAGTTCTTTTTAAAAAGTTTTAAAAAGTTCAAACGGGTGTGTAAATGAAATATCGATCTGTTTCCATTTACAGGTCTAACTATTTTTCATTTACTCACCTTATTTTTGCTCTATCCAGTATATTGAGCATTCCTCATCTCACATAGGTCTAATTCTCTAAAAGTTATCTTTTAGTTATAAACCTTCATATATATGTATGTATGTATATATATATGTGTGTGTAAAGGAGTAAGGCTACCGACATTTGTTATATGTTTTTTCAACATTTATTTATTATTTTGTTATTTTATCATTGTATGATTTTATAATTTTATAATTTTATAATTTTATATAACGCGTTTACAGCGGTGGTCCGCTATCATCAGATATGTAAATCTATTTGAAGAAATGTCTTTCGAAAGACATTTCTTCAAATGACTTTACATACAATTATAAAATCATAAAATGATAAAATTACAAAATAATAAATAAATGTTGAAACAAACATTTTACAAATGTTGGTAGCCTTACTCCTTTACATATATACTTTTCTCTCGCTGGAACTGCACTAATATTGCAGTACCCTCTTTTATATATATATAAATATATATATATATATATATATATATATACATATACATATATATATATATATATATATATATATATATATATATATATATATGCCTCGATATACAGAGTTAATTTTACCTTTTAATAACATGTATGAATAAAACCTTGAATAAGGTGTTGAACCCCAATTCATTTAAATAACATTCGTAAAAGCAGTTATTTTTTTAATAATAACACAGCGACGAAAAGAATAGGAGATGGAATCCTTGACTTACACATCAACACTGAAACTAGCTCAGTAAATACGGTCAATTAACTTGGGATAAACAGCACTCCCTTGTAATACTACAAAATGTGCTTTCATATAACTTCTCGTAAGTGTTGCTAGGAGATGTGATCTCATCACACATGAGGTTTAACACCGCTTTTCGTTAGTATTCCCTGTTTCCTATCACATTTTACACCGCGGGGATTGTTTAACAAATAATTAAAATCGATTAAAAATAATAACAAATAATACGTTCATATTCATTTTTATTTTTGAGTATGTTATATGCTGTTTTAGTATAATTGAAATATGATTATATTATATTTACTTCTGATTATATTATATACACTTTTCAATATAGTGCTATGTCATTTTAATTTAATATTGTATAACTATGTCTAAATTGTCATTACCTTTATATTATGTCTATCCAGATCGGATTCACAACAACTAATATACTTAAAAATGTAAACGAAATAACGAAACGTTTTCATCATATGACCCTCTCTAAAGTGGCTACAGAATGGTATATAAATAAAAGACAAATAAGCGAGACGAAGTTCAGCTATGTCGGTTGTAAATATATTGCATTGGATCGATAAGTGAAAGTCACAGAGTAGATACGAGACTTTCTGGGTTCCTGCTCCTTTGTCGTAATTCCTGTGTACACATGCCAATTCTAATTAGCAGATAAGCCTCGACATTCCACTGTGTACTATCCTCACCAACTTTTTCCTACATACATATATAAAGGCGGTGGCGATTCGTTCCTCTACTTTTCTTGCGGAAACATATCAACTCATACACCAACAACTTTAGAACCGACAATTTATATTATGAAGGTTCACATAGTAAAGCACTACAATTGTTAGTCTTGTTTTTACCGACTGCTTTTAAATGAACGGATAACTTTATAAGTGTCAATATATATAGTCTTCTTAGTATTCCCGGGAATTTGCAAAAAGACCAGCAGAAATAAAGTTGCAAACACACAAGACGATCATAAGACAGCGACTGATGACATTAATTAAGAACTATATAACACATGAACATTTTACAACATAATGTGGAGCTGCGTTTTACAAATTGAAGAACACATTTGTCCGTGCTGCTCATTAGTTTACGTCACAAGGGAAGCTCTTCACATCTGATCATTAATTTTGTATTTTGTGAAAGAAAGCGAAATAGGGCATTCGTCTTCTCTCGGCAACTGAAGTGCCTAGTGTTAGATCAATATCAGAACTGTCTAGGGGATGCCCAATGAAGCTCTTTAGAAAACGACGGGGGTGATTTATTTCCATGAAATACTTTTTGGGTAGTATTTTTTATGTGCCTTGGTCGTGTGTAACGGGCGGATTTGAACAATGAGTGAAATGATAAATACGTGATATACCTGTACTACTATATATATATATATATATATATATATATATATATACACGACTGCCACTGCTACTACTACTAGTACTTGTTCTACTACTATTAATACTATTATTGCTAATAATTAATACTACTTGTAAGAAACAATAAAATAGTTATATAGTATATACAAATACAGATTTAGACCAAATTCAGTAGAATACATTCTCCCGTATCCTCGCATAACTGTTATATGAAAGGCTAGGTGTGACGTATCATACTAGTTCACTAATAGCTGTACAAGTGGTATGAATGGCAGAGATGGAACTCTTGTGAGAGAATATGTTTTGGTAAGAGATATTATATGACTTAATGGCAGCTAGAACATGACCTCGATGATATAAAGATGAGCTATATATATATATATACATATATATATATATATATATATATATATATATATATATTCATGAACAACCTAATTCTAATAATAGATCAATAAGTACACTGTAATTAATCACCTGGCTAGAGGTGGCGGTTGCTAACATCGTTACGATCGAGATTGAAACCTATGTGTCTCGTGTTCAAGTACACATATGCATGTTGTAAACTTCACTTGTTTTCTCCTCTACAATAAAAAGAGACCAAGACAAATAAATAATGCTGCCCGCTGCAGCGGAATATACATAGAAAGAAAGTTTAGGTTTAATTATCTACATTGTCATTTCCAACGATGTGATTGAAATAAAACATCTACCCGATCCACAAAGTGGCCAGAAAGCTTTAAACAACGAAAAATGTTTATATTTTCGTATTATTCAGATTCGAACATGACTTTTTCACATGAGAATTGATGATATGTAATAGTTTGATTTATTTTTCAGCCCCGCGAGGCAAAGGGTATAAGTACTGATTAATAATCATTTCTTAAAAATAATATGTTCTAAATGAAAGTCTTCTGGAAGTTGAACGTTCAATCCTCAGTACAGGCGATACTAAGAAAACACTTATAAACTACTTAATAATTATACCTGATGAAACAATAGCAATCTAAATCCGTGGAATAATAAAAGGATTCCGTTCAGAAATCCTTCGAAAATCAGTTCTAAATAGTGTACAAATTATATATATATATATATATATATATATATATAATTACTAAAAAGCATTTGTTTTGTATCTACATATGTATACGTTTAAGACTTACAGGAATCGTCAGTGTATAGAAGAATTATTCACGCCGGCCGCCAGACTATATATATATATATATATATATATATATATATATATATATATATATATATATATATATATATATGTGCGTGTGTGTGTGTGTGTGTGTGCGTGTGTATGTGGCTGTGTGTGTATTAATATGTATGGATTGTGTACATGGACTAAAATTTGCTATCAGTGAAAACACTTGTTTCTTAATGTTATTTGCTTTTTTGTAGCGAGCTTGTGTTTTGTGAATATCTTCTTTTTCTTGCTCTATGAACATCTCACAAAATCAGTAAAATATCCGAAGACGCTTCCGGATACGTGTATACTTCAATAGCGCAATTTCTTAGAAAAGCAGTTTCGAATAAGTTTCTCACACGTTCTTCGCAACTTTTGATATTCATTGCAGCTGCCGAACAAGTCGAGTCACCATCATGCTTGTCTGTGCAAAGGACGCGTTTCATCTTATATTGAAGTGTCCCATCGCAATAAATTGCCATAACTGCAATACGTGTCTATATTAAATGCTAAAAATAAAAAAAAATAGAGAATATTTTAGAGATTTAATCTAAACTACGTTTAATATCTTTGGTAATATGTTAATTTGTCTCCTGTAGAGATTACATTTCTGTAAAAGTGTGACTGTTGATTGACCTCAGAAAATATTGCCGTGAAATGATGACATATAATGCAACGCTGATTGTTCGTATTCTATGTAATCAATAAAGCACTCGTTGTAAACATGTTAATCGATACATGATTAAACTCGGAAAGCAATCAAATGATGCAAAAAGCAAACCCTTGAATCAGTCTAGACAAGAGCAATGCTATTCAATTTGTGTTTACAATGAGTTAATGCAAAAATAACAAGAGGAAAAAAATGAAAATCTTATTGCGTCTGGTTTTTACATGTGATAAGAATGAACCATGTTAAGTGAAAACTAATTCTAGATAAACATTCAGCAAGAATATTTTAGACAGGTCAGGGGTCAACTTTCTTTATTACTAAAAGTTTCAGGAAATATATTATCTGAAATGATTACCACATTCGAATTGAAGTTCGGATTACTTTTTTTGTTGTAAACATACAATAATAATGGTAATTTTCGGTAATTAATCATTTAATTGGAATAAAAAAATAATTTGTTTTCTCCATGTTAAAATCAATAAAGATAGGAACGCATGTTTTGGTTTTGGTATATATTAGTCGTCTAGCATATCATTTTATTTTAGCCTAGTTCAACTCAAACAAGGCTAGTTGCAACTGGAGCCGTAAGGGGCTACTGCGAATTAGGGTGAAAGTGTTGGGGGTCATTCAAAATTGGGAGCTGTGCAGTGAGATGCTTGTTGACATTAGTTTTAAATTTCTGTATGTCAATCAAGTAAGTGAAAGAGGTAGCAGGGACGGAGTTCCAAAAACCAGCAGCTCAAAGAAAGATGCATCTGGGCACCTCCACAGTGAATGGATGGGGTTAGCAGATTGTCAGGTGTGTCGAATATATTTACGTCGAAGAGGAACTAGAGCAGCAAGTTCATCGGAGCATATTTCATTGAAGTACTTGTAAAACATACACAAGGATGCGACATTGCTGCGATAGGACAGGGGATGGAAAGTGTTGATAGTGTGGGATAGATTATATTATAGACTCAATTTTTGGACCTTGTCGAAGAGGGAGAAACTAGTGGATGGTGCACCCGCCGAGATGTGACAACACTACTCCTTGCATGGACATATAGTGGCTTTGTAGAGATATTGGATACTGTCAGGTGTGAGATGTTTTCTAGCTCGGTAGAGAGCGCCCACTTTCTTTGCAGCGACCTTGGCAATGTCTTCTATATATTAGTTCTAATGTATGTTAAGCCGAGGAGTTTCAACGTTTGACTCTTAGGTAGGGTTAGGGTTATTTGCCATGTAAATCATAAGTTGAAGAGGTACATTGTTGTTGTTTAATGATAGGAGCTTTGTCTTAGCAGCATTACATGTTACCATCTATTTATGACTTTATTCAACTACAGACTGGAGGTCACTTTCTAAGGATTCAGCCATTGTCTCGGATATGTACGCAGCCGTTTTACACTCATGACGAAAGTAGAGTGTGCTGTCGTCAGTAAATATACCCATCTCAGCCACAATGCCATCAGGGAGGGCGCTTACGAAAATCTAAAACAATAAAGGTCCAAAGACCGATCCCCGGAGTACACCTGCATTTATGTCATGTTTTTTGGATTAACGGGCATCGAGGACAACCTATACTTTTTTTAGATGAGGAAAATCTAATTATATTAAATATTTGTCCAGTAATACAATATTAATAAGTTTTTAGGAGGCGACCTTGATGCAAGCCGTTGTCAAAGGCTTTGCATATATCAAACGCTACCGCCCTAGTCCCACCTTCCTTGAACAGTATATGGTATGTGCATTAATAGATGCCTGTATGGATATTCGTAGTAGATTTTTCTTGCTTAAATATATACTGATGACCAGAGAGAAGTATAGTATTAAAGAGATGACGGCTTCTAGATTGATATAATATAGGTTTAGTATTTAAAATGTTATCTGTATGGGGGTCTATAAACGAGAATCGATGACTACAACTAATTTCATCATTATTTTTTTATAATATACATAATTAAAAAAAACGACATATTTAATTATTTAAACTATTGACCAAATCCATTTACTAAACATTATATTCCATTCTAATTTATATGTACATTAACATTCCTAAAGTTGACGACATTAAGTAAATTACAAATGCAGTACTTGTAATGTTATTATATTTTTCATTGTTCAATAATAAAAAATACGTACACTTTACAATGAAATATAAGTAAATAGAAAGCCAATCTCGCCATGCGAATATGGTTAATGTACCCTGTATTATACATAAGTTAAATAATTCATGTTGTTTTTGTTTGTTTTTTCATATTTACACATGTTATATTATGGATGGGGCCCCCTTATTTTTGGAAACGATTAAGTTAGCTAGTATGAATTATGGCTGGGGTCAGTTGAGACAATAAGTGCGGGTTAATCTGACATGCACTGGAAGGAGTTGTTGTGAGTGAATCATTTTGTCAAACCACAACAAAGTGACAAATTCGGACCGACAGGGAATCTTTAGTCGGAGGAGGTTAGATATTGAACGATTATTAAATGTCGTATCTGATTGGCCGACGCGAGGCAAGTGTCTGTAACGTCATTTGTTTTTCTCAAAAACTGGAGTTTTAAAAAGAGTACGCTTTGAGAGGTGAAGGCGATAAGACCAACGATGTAGCGGCTCGTCCTGGAAGCAAGCGGACGCATGAACATATGGGCTAAAAAGTTATGGTCTGGATATTAAATGTGATCCGACATATATCCCCATGCATCCACCGCACCCCACAACAAAAGGTATGAATGAGAGAAGAATGGAATGAGACGAATGGATGGAACTCCCCATAGCACAAGACAAATCAATAAAAGAATTGCATCTCTCTCTAGAGAAAAACCTGTCTCCGAATTTTGTCTCCTGAATGAAAACAATGTTAGTCCATAGAAAAAAGGCGACAGAAGCGATCACGGCCAGAGACGTAATGAAACCCACAGCACAGATAGCGGCGACGACCAGTAGACGAAGAAAACAACTATAAGATAACGTTTTGTATACAATTGAACATTTTCGGGTCCTAATTTGATTAAGTGAAAAGAAAATCTGTGACGGTAAAAGAAGAAAGAAAAAGTGTACGATGTTTAAGGGAGAAATGTGTTAAAAAGAAACTATGTTTAAAAAGAGAAGTGTTTGATGTAATTTAAAGAATGAACAGAGAAGAGTGTAAAGGTTACATACATTTATACAATTACAAAATAAAAAGTTAAGAACGATTATGAAAGTGTAAAATGTTGAGACGTTGTTAAAAACTGTTAATTATTCATGCATCTGTGAAAGATATGAAGAACTTTAAATCGGTTTTATGAGACGAGCATTGGCCGGCGCTTCCGAGGGACTTTCGTGTTATTTCTAAACTTTCGTGTTTCGAGAAGCGTTTATTAAAGGACCTGTTACAACAACAATAATGTAACACACAGACAAACATTAAAATGCTTGTTTGCTATTAAACAATTGAAATCAGTTTAATGTGTTTTATTCTCTTGTGTTGAACGCTCCGAAATGAAAACTTATGAACAATTGTAACAATACTTGCCTTGGTAGAGCAAGGAATAATAATAATAACAATAATCACAATAAAAATAATAATAATGATAATAATAATTATAATAATAATAATAATAATAAGAAGAAGAAGAAGAATAAGGAGAAGTATATGAGGAAATGAGAAGAATAGAGGTTATGCCGATATCAATATAAGCTGTTTAACACACTTCATGAAACAAAATTGTTAATAGAATATAAATAATGAAAGTTTTGACACATCTTGAAACAGAAATTCATATATGAATAAAATAAATATTACATCTGTTGTAAAATTTCGAATAAAATTTCGAATAAAAAATAATTTCTTTAATACGACAAATTGTTACCAAAATCATGGAGGATGAACCTGGTTTTCAGGTGCAAGTGGAGGTACTTGAGCGAGTGTACATGTTGATGGAGACTGGAGAGTGTGATTTAGATTCATTGTTGGTATCAGATTGCATAGACAAAATTCAGAACTCTTTGACTGAGAAAAAAGATGAACTGCTAAGACCTCCAAAACCAGCAAACTATGAATAAACTATCAGCACATTCTACGTATAGCTAGGGCGCTTCTTTTAGCTGATCGACTGGGGTCTTGGGAGATACATGTCAGTGCTGTCTCAGCTTGCCTGCCAATATTCGCGGCAGCTGGCCATCTGAATTGTCTGATGTATGCTCGTCTATAGCTCCAGAAGATGTATGCTTCAGAAGACGACAATAGTGATGTACATCAGAAGTTCCACTCTGGGTTTCACGTAATCCGACGCAGCAGCCAATACTGGGCTGATATTGTTCCGATCTTGTCATCGAGCCGACACTAATGCGCTCACTCAAAAGTCAAGGCGGGTTGACGCAGGGGGGTGGGATGTCTGATCACCAAAGAATAGTTTGCGCCATGTCATCTACTGTGTCATCCCTTTACAACCTCGCCACGCAATATCTTACCGAAAGAAGTTACATAACAAGTGAACAACATAACAAGTTGTCTGCCTCTCGGTTGAAAATATATGAGATAGATCTCGGAAAAGTTGCGGAAAAACTAGACGGTGTTACACATTTTCCGGTAATGAAACGTTACGCAATATCATCACAGAAATTAATGGCCCCGAAGACATCAATGTGAAGGACCTCCTCGAAATTGGAAGAGACATTGTACAAGAAATGGACGGAAAATCGGTGTTGTACTCTCACAAATAGAGTTGTAATGCAAATACTCTAGCATCCAGCAAGACGAGAAATCGTCGGCTAGATGATGCCATGTATTATGAATTGTGTCTATACCCGATGTCTTTGTTTGAGAGAAAATGGCTCTTACATCAGGCGGACAAACCGCAACTTTCCGAAGCAATCAGAAACTGTGTTGTTTAATGGTTATTCTGTTGGACCAAGTAAACGATTGTGCGCATCAGAGGCGAAACGGAAAGTTGAATGTAAACAAGGTGAACATAACCGAGGCGACAGTATTTTCTGGTGAAAAGGTAGACTTCTTGTTGACTAGGGCAAAAAAGCAGGTACTGATCCTTCAGATCATGGAACAAATGAAGCAGAAACAATGTGATGCTATTCAAGCAGGAGATGCTGACGTTCAGATTGGAAAAACAGCTATCAGTATGTCTTCTTTCAGACCGACAAGTCTTATTGGAGAAGACACAGATCTTCTTGTTTTCTTGCTGTTTCATACAGATGTTTCAAAATGTACTGCACTTTATTTCCGCTTTGACGAGGTGAAATATGACGTCTATAATATCAAGGTTCTAAAACAGGTCATTTATGAAGCAGTTGGCAATTACCTAAGGTGTCTGTATGCCTTTACAGGATGTGATTCAGTATCTACGGTGTTCAAGATTGGAAAGACGTCGGAGTTCCAGCGAATCATCAAACGAGAAAAGACAGTGAAAGACTGTGCAAAAGCATTCTCTCGACCAGAGCGAACGCAATGTTGTTGTGGACACTAATGGTTTTATGGCAGATAGTACTGTCCCATGGATATCAGAAGGATCACTGATGTCGATTAGATACAGTATGTTCTGCAAGAAAGTTGCAAGGACAAGGATGTTTGCCACGCCAGAACGACCCCCCAACCGCGTCTAACTGTAGATTTCATTGTCTGCGGACTTACTACCAGGTTATGGAGTGCATGGGATGTAGTGATGAAATTGTATCATCTGTGTGAGAATAGAGAGTAGAAGGGACACACATATTCCAGTGATGACAGACTGAAGTCTTGCTCCATATAAACTGATACAGTTGATTAACTGCAACTGTTTTGGAGGATGCAATACGCTAAGGTGTACCTGCAGAAGGCATGGACTAGAATGTACCAGTCCATGTAGACATTGCCAAGATGGCAACTGTGCCAATATGAAAAAGTTCTCCAGTCATAGATGATGATGAGGAGGAGGAGGAAGTGTTAACAACTTTGAAAAAACATTAATACTAATGTGAATCGGGGGGGGGGTAAAAGTTACCATATATATGGAATAAGGGATGATTCAACATCACGTGCAACCATTTCATGTGAGAGATTGTCCCTGAAAACTTTGGTAATATGCAAGATTTATTGGTTTATCATAAAAAGCTGACCGAGTTACTGTTTTAAAACCTAATGGAAAATGAATTGTAAGTCGGAACGGTTCAACTTCGAAATTGGAACCTTTCCCGTACTCAAATCTTGTCCAACTGTGTTGTCTTATTTATTATCGGACGTTCAAGTTAAACAAACTCCAAGAACATAACCGAACAGCAAGCTATTGCTAACAGACCGGTGACACTTTTTGACGGAATATGTTAAAGTTCCATTTAAACTAAAACCATTCTGTAAAACAATCAACAAGATGTGCTATGGACCAGATGTTTTACTTCGTCCTGCTAATCAACATTTAATTAAATTTCAAATTGGGAAATGCCAAAACTACAAAGGTGGCGCCCATTCAATATGTTATTTTTCAACCACGTGTGCGCTGTTTAGGTTGGTCACGAACGGAGGGCACTTTGCTGCCATTGATCCTTGGCCACCGGTACCCGCGTCAACTATTGGTTTGCGACTGTCTCTAAGATTTAAAAATGAAAAACTGATGAACGAACCTACGCATTTATATCCAAGCATGTCAGAACTACGGATGCAGCGATCGACCAGTGGATGGAGTAGAGGCTGATATAGATGAGTGAATGTATCGTATAAACTACTAATACGTTGTCACTGTTTGTAACAATGAAAATACATTTTTCTATGTAAGCACAACAGCCCAACAAACCTACAGACTGACGAACAACTCTCTCATTAGGATGTCTGGAAATATCCAAAAAGATGAAAAGGAAATGCTAGTATATGAGAGAGAATGGGGACAGAGATTAAATAAGAAGATACACGTGCACATTAAATAAAGGATAACAAACTGGTACGATTAAACTTCATTATTATGCACTATTTTTATTGTTTTTCTATCAACGACGATTACAAATATATTCACATAATTTTTGAAAATGTAATTCACTAAGTAAATGTATATATGTTTAAAAGTCATATAGTGTTACTTTAACAGATTAAATACGAAATAAATGAATAAAAAAGACAAAACGCTACTGTAAAAAGAACACCCAACATGGTGTTACTTCCTCAGATTTTATTTACATATGCTAAAAAATAAAGAAACAAAAGACAAGTTTTAAAACAAAAGGGAGATACATCCGCGTTCCCAAAAGCGTTACCAAAATAACGTGTTCGTTTAATTTCTTATAGAGATTAACCTTGCTTTAATTTACTATTTCAGAAAGCGTCCCCTTGCAGCATCGTCCTTTGTGCTTTACATGTTTCAAGTAGTGTTAGGAGATTTTTTAATAAACATTGACATGTGTTATAATTTATGAAACTAATTAACTGTTTATTAAAATGAAGTAATGTTCTATTTCACTTCACATGCATATATTACATTTGGCAAGACTGGAGCATTTATTTACTTCCTCTCCAGGGGGTTAGGCACAAGGCCAGTTTTATCTTACTCCTACAAAGGTAAGATGTGACCCAAGGTCGGGTCGGGAAAGTGGGGTTTGAAAAGCCAGAGCCCGAGAAGGTGAGAACTCTGGCCATTAAAAGTTGCCTGGGCAGCCCCGTCGGCATTCCGCGGTAAGGGCGCTTCAGGCAGTAAGCAATAAACTCACTCCTCCCCAAAGAGGGGAGGCAAAGCTTGGGAAGGTAGACCTGCTAGAACTGCACAGGATATACACATAGACCGGCGTAAATCAAGCCCCGAAGGCCAAGACAATACCAGTCTATGGGGTGCAGTATCCATCGGAACATATACTACACTTTGATCTTAGCCAAAAGGCCAAGCAGGCAAGACTGGAGTAGCTTTGTTCATTGCAGAATCTAAACACAACATTGTATATGATCATTTATCAACAAAATAAATACCGAGCATGGGGTTGCTGCAAATTTGATTGCATCAGTTACCATAGAGTTTTCTTTTAATTTTACAAGCGAGTTCATCCGTTTTTTTTTTGTTTTGTCGTACTTTTTATCGTACGGAGTGTTTGATAGACGATGTTTGGCCCCGTGTAATTCTTGTTTGAACGCCTCTTCACTTAGTAGTACTATTACATCATGACATTGAACTGGATAAGCGACGATTTATAATCATAATTATCCATGTTCCGTCCATAGAACGATAACAACAACATAAGCTCGTCGGAGAACGCAGTTTTTTTCACGGGAGTTTTGCCCATTTCTGAATTATTTTATTTCATAATCTGATTTACTACGTAGCGAAGAAAACAAAGTACAATAAAATTGTTATCTTGATATATATTACTTCTGCTCCAGGACCAACATTAAATCTAATATCTTCAACGTCATCTCGGAATTGTTTTTACTCGTTCCCTACGAATACACAGCTTAATTCTGAACAAGCACAACGATATTATCGTTTTATATTTAATCAGGTGTCCTCAGGATAATACATTAATTCAATATCTTCGGCACCATCTACGAGTTAGGTTGTAATTGCTATTCAATCGAATACTGAAAAACAGAAGTATTCGATAAATAAATATGTCGCCATTATCGCGTCAGTCTTTGCATATTTTATATTATTCTTCAATTTATTAAAGTAATATTTCGTATTGTTTAGATACAGATTGATAATTTGTATCATTTCGATGTTTCGGACTACTATTTTCTCTCTATGATGGTATATTCACAACGTTTCCAGCGAGGTAACTATACACTTCTTCAGGTGTATCTGTTAGAACTTGCGAACCTAATAGTCGAACATAAAGTTCTTTATGCTAAACTAGGTAAAATCGACTGGATTTCGAACTTACACATTTATGTTATCTATAGGCGTAGGTGGTTCTCGGGTTGTCAGACATGACCAGCTAGAAACGTTTTTTGATATCTCGATTATGACGTATTATCGCCTGTAATACGGATTTAAACTTTAACCTCTAGTATATTGCAATTTAGAACTGATCATTACTTGTGCACATTTTTATTTGAGTTGTGAGAGCCTTAGACGCAATTGGCTTCCCCGGGAACTAAACAAAGGAATTTAGTAATAAGTAGTAATACCACATAGCAAGACAAGCTTAGGTTTAAGGATCACAACAATTATTATAGGATTTTTAAGAACACATGGCGTAACATGAAAATATATGAATTAACAATCCGTTCTAAGTTACTGGGAGGTAAAGTTGCAATCCTTACTACAGGCGATAATAATCCGGAATTATCGGGATAACATTCACTGGCAATATGAATTGGAACAAATATATTAAAGGCACTGCCAAGGCTGCTGCAAAGAAGGTGGGGCCCTCTTCCACTGCGCTAGAACACTACTTACATCGCCCATGCATGGTGTACTGTTTCCATATCTAGGTTGGTGAACCAACCACTCGTCTCTCCCTTTTTAACAGCGTTTTAAAAAGTGTTACCAATTTTATAGGTCCGGCACTATCAACCAGACTTTAACCCCTGTCCAATCACCGTAGTGTTGCATCGCTGTAGTTGTTCTGAAAGTACTTTCATGGAATGTGCTCTGACGAACTCGTAGACACTTGTACCTCCTTAACGTAAACACCACCTACTAACCTGAACAACGGCAATCACATCCCTTCACTGAAGAGGTTCGCAGATGGCGGAAAGCTTTCTACTCTAATAGTTTACCCCATCGAACTTCTAGATTTTAGAGACCCCCACCCCCCGTTTCCTGCGTACCTGACTATGCTAACATGTAAATATTTAGATGTAATACAAATAGGAATCTCACTCTTGTCCTTTTGGCTAACATCAAAGTGTAGTATCTGTTCCGATGGATACTACACCCCATAGACTGGTATTGTCTTGGCCTTCGGGGCTTGATTTATGCCGGTCTATGGGTCTGTCCTGTGCAGTTCTAGGAGGTCCACCCTCCCAGGCTTCGCCTCCCGTCTTTGGGGAGAAGTAAGTTTATTGCTTACTGCCTGAGGCGCCCCTACCGGGGAATGCCGACGGAGCTGCCCAGGCAATTTTTAAACCCGACTTTCCCGACCCGACCTTGGGTCACATCTTACTTGTGGGGGTAAGATAAAAACTGGCCTTGTGCCTACCTCCTGGAGAGGAGTAAATCAATACTTAACAAATTACCTAGTGTCTCTGTAGGTATAGTACCTAATATAAGCCTATCACGTCGCAGTTCCAATGCATATTGTTTGAGGTAGAATAGGAGTAAAAAACAAGATCGAATAAAGTGTTATGTTCGAAATTCCGTACAGTTCCACGAAGTCGACACAGACATTCAAGGTGTTCAAGTTCAAAAAGATGCACTTCATGAAGGCGTGAGGTATCATCGCTCGAAATAATCTGCCGGACGCATTGCGCCGAAAAACGATATCTATTTTTAAAAGTGTCAATAAAAAGTAAAACAACGCTGTACAAAAACACATTTAAGTCTTCAGTTGTAAAGTAAAATCAGAATTATTTATATAATTCCGCCCACACTTTATATTTATCTGTCTCGGTTTTATAGTCATGTAGCTAGATACACTTGTCTAAGTGTTACTAATCGATTATTTGGTTAATTCAATTGAGAGGCTGGAACCGACATAGTACAGACACCTCATGATAATTACTCTGTTAATACCAATAGGTAAACAAACATCACGCTTCAAGTTTATTCAACAATAATTAGTTATGAATTTAAGACGTAAACTTTAAACTCTCTTCCCATTTTCAAAATGACAACATCTGTTGATAGGATTTACCTCCCAACTCTCGTTCATAGTGTTTAGGTTCGTGATCGAGTTACATTATTATCCTCATATTTTCAAGTTAACATCTTAATTCTCATCTTTTTAATTCAAAAATCCTGTTAGTTAATTGATTGATTGACCCAATTACGATAACCAGCCTACCGACCATGTTGAACCTTTTAAAGGCATGGCTGGCAAAAAAGATTACCACATCCTTTATAACCGCCGACTACTCCCATAACATGACGGCAGATGGCCTACGATACAATTCATGAAAAAATGAATAATTGAATTGTTATGTAGGACAAAACTATAAATGTTATGAAGACCCCCAGAAAACATTGGAAACCTGGTGACTAGAACTAACAATTGGATGACAAGGTGTGGCAGATAAAAAATACAAGAAGGTCTTTTACAAATAGACGCTAAATCGCTAGAATATTTTATCATGACCATAATGCTACTCAATACATACCCAGCAAGTACTATACCAGATAAAAAATAGAACATCTCATGTATATATAATATAAAGTATTTGCAAATAACAATAAGGACCTATACAAATCTAGCGTAGGCATTACAATAACATTCGGAATAGAGTAGTTAGTATTAGTAGAGATCAACAACGGAAAGTCAAAACAGCATATGGCATAGAATTACAAAAAGGGCTATGAGGTTGGTTTGCGAACGATGCTAATGAATAACTGGGATATCTGGAAACGAACGGCATCCCATACACAAGTAATGAAAGAGAAGATTGGGAGATAAGACCTAAGAAAAAAAGTAAACTCATTGAAACAAATTTCTATAGAAAAAAAAACATAATTTATTAGGTTTCTACCATACAATTTAGTTTCAATAAGTTTACTTATTCTTATAGGAATACATATCTGGACAGTATTGCTAGTAAGACAATCTGGACTCATGATAGACTGAACAAATAAGGTATTCAGATATATTGACCAAATACACAGAGAACGTATGGTAATACAAAATTCACTGCACATATTGTCTCTATGTAAAAAGTAAAGGTCGGGATACGGCTGGATGATGGGATAAAAAACAACAAGAAATACAGTCAGAAAGCACCGCGAAAATGCACAATACAAAACGCAACTGAACTGTGAAAAAGGCGGGAAAGAAAAGCCGGAAGAGAAATAGTTACATTGCCGATGTAAGACTGATAATACCAAAGTGACAATGAACGGGGCTGCCAAGGAAAACATCGATAACATAACGAACTAGAGTAAAGCCAAGATTATGACAACTCGCTAAAAAGTAACTGTAAACTTTGTGTACAAAAAACAAAATACGAAACGTAAATCACACGATAAGCCAATGCAGCGAACTAACATAAAAGGAATGCAAAAACATAACTTGTGTTGGGCGATACCGCACTGAAAATTCTGCGAACAAATGCACGATGAATATTCAAACAAATTGTACAAGTAAACACCAAACCCACTTGGAAAATCAAATGCCTAATACCCTCAGGAACATGCAAATACAAATCGACACTCTCATGGAAATAAATATCGGATGTGATAATATTCAACATGAAAGAAATAATCTGCCAAATAGCAGATTTTGCGGTGTCAGAAGATCACAAATTTAGGAAAAAAGAAGGATAAAAACTAAGAACGAAATAGAGCTTGTATACATATTATAGTAGAAGCAGTAGAAATATTTCCGGAAAAAAAAATTAGAAAAATTAGGAGATATTAAGATCAAACGGAGGATATCAACTATACAAGCACGCCACTGATGTAAAGAGTTGAAGTATTAAAAAAATCCTTCGAGTACGGTAAACCGGATCTCTTCTCAAACAAATTAAGATCACGGATGAACTGAAATAGAATAGCATTACGTAAACCCAATAAGTAACATAGAATAACAATTTGCAGGAAACGAAAGAACGAATTTATTCGACGAAATGAAAGAAACTTACATAATTACCACCGCCCCTCTCGTTAACTGCAGTAGCATTAGCATACACTGCTGCGACAGCAAATTGTCATAAAGGACTAGGGAGACCTGAAAATAAACAAGAGTACGATCCAGACCCTTACTTGAAGAACATTCAGAGTTCAGATAAAACCAACGGGTATTATCAGTAGAAAAAGTCAAGTTAAACATATGTTGCGAGAACGAAAAGTAATTTACAATAGTTAACGTTACAAAGGAAAAGTGCAGGAAATGTGGGGGATACTTCTAAGCACTCAAACCCCAGGGAATATTAAACTGTTGTTGCCAGTGAACGAGCACTTATAACTACTTTTGTGAATACCACTACTACTACTACTACTACTACTCTACTACTACTATTGCTATTACTACTACTACTACTACTACTACTAATAATAATAATAATAATCAGAACAAAGAATAGACCACCGCATGTACATGGAAGACCTGAAGCTATTTGCAAAAAATCAAAAAGAAAGTATAATTACTGATAAATAAGACCAGCATCTTAAGCCAGAACATTCAAATGGATATCGGAATGAAAAAGTGTGCACAGATGGAGATGAAAAAAGGAAAGCTGGAGACAACTGAGAACATCGAACTACCATAGTAAGAGCAGATTATTCGCTAGGAAAAGAGGGCAACTATAAATAGTTGGGAATTCATGAAGCAAACACTATACAATCAACAGAAAAGAAAGAGAAGAGTGGGAAATACCTCTTAGAAACGAAATTATATAGCAGAAACCAAATAAAAAGAATAAATACATAAGCAGTACCACTAATAAGATACTCTGAACCATTCATAAGCTGGACAAAAGTAAAACTCAATCACTTTGACCAAAGGACTAGAAAATTAATAACAATGCACAAGCACCGCATCCAAAAAATGATACTGGCATACTCTACGTGGAGAGAAACCAAGGGGGAAGAGGACTGGTAAGTATAATATACTCCGTGGAAGACACGTAAAACGTACTGGTGAAATACATAAACCAGAACACAAAAAGGCTGACAACGAGAGCAAAAGACACTGTCTTAACGAACAACTCAGGTAGCACCGAAACGAGAAACAAACAAACAAGAAAATAAAAGTGTGAAAAAAAAACAACTACATGGATGTCAAATAAGAATAACAAAAGAAGAGACGCACGAAAATAGTACGGCATGGCTGAAAAAGACACTCGAAACTAGAGAACCAGAATATCTACTCACAGCGACAAAAACAATGCGATTAGAATCAACTACATTAAAACTAAAATAAATAAAACCCACGAAAACAGTAAATGTAGATTGTGCTGACAAAGAGACGAAACAGTAAATCACATAAAAAGTGAATGACCAGCTATAACTCCACTGACAAGGCGCGGAAGGGACTTGAATATTGGGGAGGTTTATTTCAACTTAAATTCCAGATGAGAACAACGGTTGTTGCTAGAAATAAATTAATAGTAAACAGATGTTGCGATAACGAAAAATAATTTGCAATTAAAGAAGGGCAGACTTCTGGAAATATCGAGCGATTTGTCACTAGAACTCTTAGAGAACAACACTTGTTATTTCCAGTGAGCAATCAGTAATAATATCGTGCGTGAACATTCTTAAGGAGTAATAATAATAATAATAATAATAATAATAATAATAATAATAATAATAATAATAATAATAATAATAATAATAATAATAATAATAATAATAATAAAACATTCATTAAAATGATCTAATTAAAAATAGAACAATACAGTAAAAGAATCACAACAAATGAAACTAAATAAATATATTTTAGGATTTTAATCAAACATTCGCAGGTGTTTGGAAATGACTGAATTCTATAATTATATATTAGTTTTATAAATAAATATATGGTGGGGAAAATAAAACGCTCTCCAGCAAAAAAAATAATATATACATTACTAAAGTTTTATGAGAAATAGATAAAAATAGATAAATCATAACATTTAAAATAAATGAGTAGGTTAATTCTATACTTGTTAAAGGTCGAATCGGAAACATCTCTAGTTGGAAAAGCAAGCTGCATTTCATCTATCGAAATCAAAATTGCTTACAATAACTAGATTGAGTAAGTTAATCTTATGGTGTTCCTTACATAAGCATCAGGCAGAATTCTAAAACGATTGAACAATTAGTCATACTCCGGAATCCCACTGGAACATTATAGAGAGTACTGGTTTCCTGGCATTGCAATTTAAGTTTCAAACAAAGAAAAGAAAGTAAAACCTGTAGAATAGTAGTTTTTCTGTGTCAGAAAATCACAGTGTTAGAATCAAGGAAACAGAAAACTATGAATTAAATAGAGTTTGTAAGTGAATATAATGGAACATGATAAATATTCCTGTAATACAAAAGATAGTATACGTTGAATTAATAATGATTATTATTAATGTAAATAAAAGTACAAAGTGGAACTTGGCTTTACTTTCGGTTGCCTCCTATCTCTCGCTTCGCGTATGTTTCCCTTTAATTCTCACATTCCATGAGCTATGTTGACAAAAAGGGAAGAATGTCTGTTTACTGGGTAGGAATCTATCCATGTAACACTTATTGTATGCTAGTTTTTACTTTGGATTAGTATTCGTTTTATTCTCTTACATCAAGTGGCTTCATGCTTTGTCCATACCTAGCTTCCATGTAAAAATTGTATGAATAAGATTATAATTCTTATGTGCACATACTTAATAACATATTTCATCATAGCGTTGGGTCAGTACAAGATGCTGTCTTTTTATTATGGGTAGAGCTAGATTACACGACGATGAGAAGATCTTCAATTTGTTGATCACTAACCTAGCCAGCTATGTACCTCCGAGATATATAAGGCGCGAAACGATGGATCCCTTTACCATTTTTCGATCAAATGTTTTCATAAAATAACATCGTAATCATATTTCGTCTATCAGCCCAGCCTTTATATATCTTTGATAACAGATCTTTAAGCGTATTGTCCGGCATTCTGTAAGCAGTGGTATGTTCGATTTTTGATTATTTGTACATAAAAAAAGTATTTGCTGATTTGTGTTCAATCTGCCATTTAATGTAAATACAAGTCATTAGATTTACAAATATGTTTTTTTCTTATATTACTTATCCTGTGTAAAACCTAACACAAATCAATACTATTATTCTATGTTGTAGTATTTTTGAGAATAGATCCACTTACAGATAAAGAGCACATTTCAGTGCTAATAGCCAACCTACGTTTAATCCGGGCGTATGTTTCTGCTTTTTGTATTAAGAAAATATTACGTACTATTTGAGATGAGAAAATATTGAAAAAATATAGGAAAATAGAGAACAAAAGAAAAAAGTAAAGGAAGGAGTACAAGAAGAACAAGAAAAAGAATAGGAACTACAAGAAGAAGACGAACCACAAGAAGCAGAAGAAAAAAACAAAAAAGAACAAGAAAAATAACAAAAAGAAGAAAACCACAAAGCACAAGATGAAAATAACAAGAAGAACAATAAAAGAAGAACAAGAACAAGAACCAGAAAAGAGAAAGAAAAAGAAGAAAAAAGAAAAAAAGAAGACAAACCACAAGAAGCAGGAGAAAAAAACCCAAAAATAAGAAGAACAATAACAAATAGAAGGAACCACAAGAAGATCAAGAACAGGAAAAACAAGAAAAAGAAGAACTACGAGAAGAATAAGATCAAGAACAAGAAGAAGAACAAGAAGAAGAACGAGACGAATAACAAGAACAATAAAAAACCAGAAGATGAACAATAAAAAGAAAAGATAAATCAGAACAAGAACAAATTCAAAAACAAGACAAGAAAGAACAAAAAGAAGAACTACAAAAACAAGAAGAACAAGAACAAAAACAAAAATGCGAATTAGAACAAGAAAGGAACATCAACAAAAAGAATAACAAGAACAAGAAATAGAAAAACAAGAAGAACCACACCAAGAAGACGAACCACAAGAACAAAGACAAGAACAAGAAAACACAGGAAAAGAACTACATGAAAATAAAGACAACAAACAAAACCAAAAACAAGAACAAGAACACGAAAAGTACGAATGCAAGAAAAAAAATAGAACAGAAAGAACAAGAAAAGTAACACGAACAAGAACAAGGACAAACACAAGAGCAAGGACAAGAAAAAGATGAACAAGAAGAAGAATAAGGAGAATAACAAGTACAAGCAAAAAAGGAATGAGAAGAATAAGAACAAGAACCACAATAAAAACAAAAATAATCACAAAAACAAAAACAAGCAAAATAACAAAGACTAGAACAAGAAACACCAAGAAAAGGAAGAACTACAAGAACAAGAAGACCAAAAACAAAACCAAGAACAGGAACAAGAAAAGAGCAGAAAGAAGAAAAAGAACAAGAGAATAACAAGAATAGTAACTAGAACAAGAACAAGAACAAGTAGAACACAACAAGGAGAACAAGAAAAACAGGAAGATGAGAAACAGCAACAACGAGAACAAAAAGCACAAGAACAAGAGCAAGACCACGAATAAAAAAGAAAAAGAAGAAGAACCACAAAATAACAGACGAACCACAACAAGCAGAAGAAAAACAAAAATAACAAGAAAAATAACAAAAAGAAGAAAACTACAAAAAAACAAGAAAAGGAGACATACTAGAACTAGGCAAAAAAGAAAAAGAAAAAGACCACGAAAAAGAATACAAACAAGCCGCGCATCCGTGGTCCCCCTCTGTATGTGACTCGATGTGGCGAGTGTAAAATGCACTAAATTTGGGCAATTTGGGGCATTTTTGACCCCCCCTTTGACAAACTGGGGGCGAGAACCAGAATTTTTCTGAGGTCAAGGATGCTCATTTTATATCCAAAACAATTGCCTCTACATTTTGGCCAAGTTTCAGAAAAATTGAATGCATGGATCAAATGTTATGGGAGAAAAGGGTCATTTTTTGCCATTTTAGGTGGCTTTTGACCTCCTGGGCCCGCGAGCCAGATTTGTTCCAAAGTCAGCGATACTTATTTTCTATTAGGAACAATTGCCTCCACATTTTGGTCAAGTTTCAGAGAAATTGAATGGATGGATGAAAAGTTATTGGGCAAAAAATGTCATTTTTTTGCCATTTCGGAGCCTCTGGAGGGCTAACCAGATTTTTTTTCCAAAATCGGAGAATGTCACTTTTTTTACCTGACCAAAGTTACAACTTCATGCAAACTTTCAGGGGAATTCAGTGGATGGTTGCGGAGAAAAATCCGGACGGACGGACGGACGGACGGACGGACGGACACACGGACAGACGGACAGACGGACGGACGGAAATGCCTCAAAACATAGGTCTCCCGATTTTATAAATAGGGGAATCAACAAGAACAAGAAAGGAACTAGAACAAGAACAAGAAGTTTAACAAGAACAAGAAATAGAAGGACAAGAAGAAGAACAATAACGAGATAAAGATCAACCAAGACAAGAACAAAGACAAGAACAAGAACAAGAAAAAAAGAACAAAAAGAACTACAAATCAGGACGACCAAGAAGAAGAACAAGAAGAAGAATTACACGAAGAAAAATGATAACAATAAGAAGAACAAGAAGAACTACAAGAATAAGAAAAAAGACAAGAAAAAAGACAAGATGAAGAACAACAAGAACAAGAAAAAGAACAAGAAGAAGTAGAAGAAGAACACACACAAGAACAGGAACACGAACAAGAAAGAGTTGCTGGTGTGAAACCAAATACAATTTGGAGGAATTGAAAATAGATAACAATAACATTAAGATGAAAGGAAGAAAGAAGAAATAGAGGAATAAATGAAACAGGAGGAGAAACATAGAAAGCATATGAGAGGAGAGGAAATGGAATAAAAATAAGTGGGCGGACAAGATATTGTAGCAGGAATGGAAATAAAAAAGAAATGGTGCGGTCACATTAAATAAAAAGAGACATAGATAAAGGGGAGGAAAAAGGGAAACAGAAAGGAATAAAATAAAGATGCAGATATATATGGAGAAAGGTGGAAAGGGGATACAATAACATTAGCCGGAGGCGTAAACAGAAAATATTAATAATGAAGTAAACAAAAAAGGCAGCCGTATAAAGAAGAGGAAAAGAAGGTGAAACACGAAGAAGAAAAGAACAAGTGAATAATACTCGTAAATATCTGGTTATGACATCCAATTTTCGAAATAGAAACCTTACTCGTGATCTGAACGGCAAAGTTCACTGATAGTTTGCAATCAATATGTTTACTTAAACCCCCAGAAAGTCACAACGATTTATTGACTAGTTTTATCAATGGCCTTATCATTAAAACGTGTTCCCTCGGGGAATGACATAAAATGTAGCTTAATAATTCTTTAATATATACTACTTTTCATAAGTTCAAATTAGTATGTTTTCCTAATCACAAACATGTAGATAACTGAATTCGATGGGGATAAAATGAAACTATATTTTATAAAGCTGCCTAATATACAAATAGTATATATGCATAGAATTGTTCACTAAAACCTAATTAATACCGAACGCGCAATGGATAACACGGTTGAGACAGTCAATGCCATGTGGCAGGTTCCTAGAGGTTCAATCCTCACTACAGGCGATACTAACTTAGAATAAAATACAACTAACTTTACATTTCTACAGATAATGGCTGAAGGAACAAGAAAAAAAACTACCCACGTGGATTAAATAAGTGTTTAATTAGAAGTTTCGCATATATCCCCAGTGTCAACATGACGTTGCCTGATTTCTAGAGTATATATGTGAAACAAATCGAAAGTTACATCCGTCAAAAGTGTTGAGAATAATATCCAAGATATGATAGTAGTTTGAATAATTCAAATTGTCAATCTTTATCTAAACAATTCCGAAACAATTTAAGGATATCAGCGACACTATTAGTAGTGTATAACGTCAACTTTGGATATTTTCATTCTTAATTAAGGACCTTTACGATTATTTAGTACTTATATCATTGGCATTTTGTCTATCGCAATTGTAAAATATGCTTAGACATGAGCGAGCATGATTTTCTCAAAGCTTCAATCATCACTTTACGATTCAATTGATGAATAATGAATGTTTTGATGGTTGAATGTTCGTTACATAAATGCAACAGGTTACACATACGTGATTAAGATAGTGGATATCGTTAATTTTGATGCATTATATTATATCCCGTATAGTTAGTAGTATTGCTCTCACGCTTTTAAATCTATCGGAGACGGTTTGCCTTGATAGTGACTGATGGAGTCTGAAAACTAGAATGTATTTTGCACAGTATGCAAACCTGCCCCAAACTGGCTAAAGTGATTCCCATAAGTTGTTGAAGTTCAGAGTTCTCATGTTACGCTAACCCATAATAATTTCATAACTAAACGCTGAAATGTAATTCATAGAAAATGTGACTTTTGATTCCTTTAGAGTGGGTTTTGTGCATTTTGAATCTTCAAGATAAATGTTAACGCTTGATAATGCTCTGCTTAGTTTCTCTTGTAGATAGTGATTCTATAGAGATGCACAGACGTATTAGAACGTTGTTTTTTTATATCTTGTTAATAGTAGATACTCTAGTAACTCTCGACAGAATAGGAGTAAATTGATGTCCGTCCCAAATGCTGTGAATTATTTGTCTTCAACGCAAAATAACAGTTTGTAATAGGCACATGTTAGATCAAAAGTATGGAAATACCTGCCATCCTATCAACAAATATTGAATGCTTGATTGTGAGTATTATTTCTGTAAATAGATTGGCAATGTTTGAGTAATTCCTTCACAGCGTTTTCATGGCGATTTTATTCGAAACTAACGCTGGACTTTCCATCGTAAAACCATAATTGATCCTTTACATAAATAGAATGTAGGCCCTCCGTTCAGTCTAGAGAGACTATTGATACCCCTATAAGGGGATGGCTGCGCGTGTAATTATGAAGCAAGGGTTGCGCAATCTCTAACAACACCTCTCCTGAGTCGGCACTGCTTGATTCCAATGGCAAGCAGTTCAAGACGACTGGAAACAATGCCGAGATAAACAGAGAGCACATACAGCACCTGGTAGTCCCAAATGGTCACCCATTTAATACTGGCAGGCTCGACGTTGCTTAACTTCGGTGATCTAACGGGAACCGGTGTGTCAACGTGATTTGTACCGTATAAACATAATAAACGAAAGCTATAGATAGTTGTAAGAGGGCAGTATAATCTCCAGATTGAGGGACATTTTAGCCATAGGTAGCGGCAGGTATCTGTGCGTATTGCCTTCCATAGTCTTCACTGGCAGTCTTACAAGCGTAAGTAGTTAATCACTCGATCTCTAGTAAACGTTGTCGCATAATCTTAGACGCATGTTCGTTTAGGAAAGCGTCGCGCGCAAATTACTGGCGATATTTCTCGGCAGTAACGTTAAAAGTTGACGATATTTACTCAACATATTTGATTTCTGTTAGACGTCATCCATGGTTTGCGTTTTTATTTGTCGTCTAGTAGCTAGAAAATGCATGCGAAGATTGTGTTTAATTCTGTATGGATTACTTTGAAACAAAAAGACGATTTGTACGTAGAAAAGTTCGAGTAAATTCGTAGTGGCAGATAAGCAATTTATCAAGCAGTCTAATTTCTTTGGAATTTTGTATTAGAATTATATGGTATAATTGTTGCACGTTAATCTCCAATGAAGTATTTCCTATCAGTAATACCGAATGAAATCATGATGAATAAACAACAACGTTAATTACCACTGAATAACAGCTTTATTAGACATCACATTAATATGTATTGTTATTGAAGAATCCAAGTCTATCATCTTCTGAGTATTGATTTACTCCTCTCCAGGAGTTAGGCACAAGGCCAGTTTTTATCTTACTCCCACAAGTAAGATGTGACCCAGGGTCGGGTCGAGAAAGTGGGGTTTACAAATTGCCTGGGCAGCCCCGTCGGCATTCCCCCGTAGGGGCGCTTCAGGCAGTAAGCAATAAACTAACTTCTCCCCAAATAGGGTAGGCAAAGCCTAGGAGGGTGGACCTCCTAGAACTGCACAGGACAGATCCATAGACCGGCGTAAATCAAGCCCCGAAGGCCAAGACAATACCAGTCTATGGGGTGCAGTATCAATTGGAACAGATACTACACTTTGATCTTAGCCAAAAGTCCAAGAACGTTATTCTGAGTAATCAAAGTTCTTTTAAACCTTCCAATAAACGAAGATAATTCTAGAAGTTTATAATAATACTTTGTTCTTTTCTCTTTTTCGACGTATGAACAAATTTTGGATGATTTAATGCCGGGTCCAGTCATTTTTGTAATAGTGATACCCTCCTGTTTAATAGAATATTAAAATACGTATCCATGGTTATCGCTTTATTAAATTATTTCTTATATAAATATATGTGTATAGAACTCGCCCTTATTTCATGTTATAAAAACAGACAATTATATTTAATTCATAGATTCTACTTTGAGGACTACAACCACTTACCGTCAAAGTGGACCTTGAAATAATGGTAACTAAAGGGGTTATTTTCTATTCACATTAGCTTAAAGACTGGGGATTTAACACATAATGCAGTTTTATACATCGAGCATTGATTATATTAAACGCATAGTTTGAACTATTACAGGTGTTACCAACCAAAATAAAGTTGACCGATGAGTTGTGGTATGACGATGTGATCCGCACTGTTTAGAGTGTTTACATTCACGCCTTATCACTAGATGTGGTTTAATATCATATCTGTAGATTTTTCGACATACGGATATAATTAAATCTGCAATAACATCCCAGTAGTTTGTTATTTATTTAAATTTTGGTAAACCGGACTTTTTCAACGTAAGTTACATTGTCATACGTAGGAGCCACTAGTAACTAAGAGTCAAATACCTCAACAGGATATGAATTAATAAGATTGTATATTAGATGATGAATAATACTATAAACAGATTAGAAGCAATGCGTTGAATTTGATTTTTTAAGACGCCATCTCGACAATTATTTCTTATTATTGGAATCGAAATAAAAACGAACATGTTGTAGTCAGTTGGGAAGCAACTCTGTGATATTCTTTTCCACAGTAAAAAACTTGTTTTCAAAAAGACATTGTTCATAGATATTCTATTTGGTCTGCGTGCTGTGAATGTTTGGGAACATTGTTGTTACTTAGTCGAGCATCTAACATAAGCATAGATTGTATTTTGAAGAACATTCTTTATTACATTTAAATTGTTACTAGAGATTCGGTTATAGTACAATGTTTAAACAGCTTATCGATCAGAGACTACTAATATTTTTTTTATTATTCTATTAGTTAATAAAACATAAACTCGGATGAGTATATCTCATACATATTTCATATTCTGACGGAAATGAACATTTTATTAATAGTTTTACTAGAAAAATTGTTTTCTTTTATAATTAACGTATGGATTGTAAAACGCATCTGCAATGTTTACACATTAAGGCATATAGTGTATATCAAACTGACACGTGAATCCAGCAACAGAAGGTAATCAAGATTGTTTTGCAAGTAAACTGTAGAATTTCCTACGAAAAATGTAAAAATAAATTATACTATAAATCTTATTCGTAAAGAGCTTTTGTCCTATCAGGATGTGTTACGTAAGTTTCCTTTTTTACGTGTTGGTTGAATCCTAGATATCAAATATGAAATATTTACTGATTCATTTATATTCTATTATCCGTTGTGCCATTATTTAAGAAAGCCATTTTTACGTTTGCTTCTTGATAATAAAAGGCAGTGTCGATTTTATTTTCTCTTATTCGCTTTTATTGTTTTAGATCGGTTAAAAAAGGGTCATGGAATTCACCAGAATTGTTTTTGTCAGTTAATTAATTCTGTATTGTTCCCTTAATATTTACAAATAAGCACAAGAATATGCAATCGAACATAAATTGACAAAAACTATCATATTCTATTCGAAAAAATCTGGAAGGTCTATTGGCATAACTGATACATTTATGAGCAACTTAATCAACTATGTCGACTCAAATGATATCGGATTGATTGTTTTCATCTCTGTACTAAGTGAAAGTTATTAAACTACAATTCTTCTTAACTATACATTGGAATAAACACTTGAATAAACTAATAATATATGATGAATAATTATACGTCTGGAATAGCAGCTTCATTACACCTACTATTCTCGTATAGAATTACTATAATGTTCTTCCGCATGTATGCCTTATATTCGACATTTATTTTCTGCAAATATAAGTGATAATTCATCGAGTATGTATCTATGTTCCATATAGGCGAGAAACACATACACACAATAATACTGAAACCATTTATAAATAATTTATGAGATTAATATCGAAAATAACACAAGTAGATTGATGACACAACATACATTAAAGGCAGCTCTCACTAGAATCAAGAACATTAGAAGGAAATATAACATAACAATGTGTGATCTAAAATTTCCGAAAATACTTTTTCTGGAGGATTTCATACGCAATTAGGTTTTAAAAAGAAATAGTTGTGTATTTAGTGTAAACAATGTGGACACATGTGAATTGTTAAGCGGGTAATAGTGTTCGAGAACTCTGTAATTGATAATCGTTTATTCTGCTAATCGCAAATATAACAAATAATTTAGAGAAGATAATAATCACGCTTATAAGACACATACATGTGTAGTTTTAGGCAAATGTAATTCCGCTAATCTGGTAATCCTAATGAACACAATATAATTTGGATTAGCTAATCAGAACAGTCAACGGATTAAAAGAGTAACGTTTTCTGGTTGACAACATATATAATTTACACACAATAGCAAGATTGAGATATGAAATAAGAACCGTTCTACACACGTATGTGTCCTACAACATTGTCCTCGGTAAACATGCAAATCAGTGTTAGTAGATATAAGTGTGAGAGTAAAAATATATCCAACTTCATATATGATGAGATAAATTAAACAGTACGAAATATAAAGGTCCATGAAAGTGAACAAAACAAACTTATAGTTATGACACACATATAACCTGTTAAGCGGACTTATTTCAAAAACATGTGATTTGGAGATACAAAAACGGTCATATAACATATAACATCGAATACAGAAGAAGATATCATATATAATTCATGTTTAACTCGAAAGTTGTCGCGCTTATATGTTGTCTTACATAAATGTAGTCATTCTTCTAACATGCATGTCAGAAGGTTATTTGTATAGATTTCATTTATTAAATCTACAGGGTGGGCCAAAATAAGGGTCCTATCTTTAAATTTGAATAACTTGAATTTGAATAACTTCCACAAAATAAAAGTTAAACTCACCAAACTTTATGTGTGTGTAGACTGACCCTTTCGAGATTTTTTGAAATAAACAAAACAAATTTTAGCCGAAAAACACTTCTTAAAACTTACAAAAACTAAAGTATTGTTTTTTACACTGTTTTGAGTTTTTTAAGCATAAATAATGTTTTCTAAATGAGGGTACGTTCCTTAGGGCTAATACGGATCATGCTTGCTTCGGAAGGGGTCCTTTACTTATTCTAAAAAATTTTTTTTTTTTTAAATCAATAAATAAAAAAGTTATGAATTTTTAAAAATAGGACCCTTATTTTTGCCCACCCTGTATTATTTATTTATAAAAGCATTTATTAAATCTATTACAAAAAATATTAAATAATCAAATTCTTTTTACGATTAAGATCTAGAACGGTCCACGGATAAATAGGGTAGTCGTGTTCAGTTTTCCAATATATATAATTTACAAACAATAACAAGATTCAGATATGAAACAAAACATAGTTATAACTGATGTGTCCTCAGAATCATCCTCAGTGAACGTGCTTAGTAGTTTTAGTAGATATAAATGTGAGAGTTGACATCTATTCAACTTCATATATAAACAGCACGAAATATACAAGTCCATTAAAGTGAACGAAACAAAGTTATAGTTATACAATACATATACAATTACATAACATGAGATTACAAAATGAGCAGTGAAACTGCCATTGATACAACATCAGCATCATTAGTCAAGGCAACCCAGAGATCCAGAAAGGTCAGGAGTGATTTTGTGTTATCCGTGTGTACGTACGTACGTACGTGTGTACCACCCTGTATCTCATCAACTATTTGATGGATTCAGCTATTTTCAAAAACATGTGATTTAGATATACAACAACGGTCACATAAAGTATAACATCAAATATAAAGAAAACAATGTCATATATAAGTTATGTTTGACTCGAAAATAGTCGCGCTGATATGTTGTTTTACATAAATGTGGTCATCCTTCTAACATGTTCGTCAGAAGGTTATTTTTATAGATTTAATTTATTACATGAATTATTTATTAAAAAAAATCATGTATTTAATATATTAAATCATTTATTAAATAATAAATCTCTTTTTTACGATTAAGTAATATTCTTAGATGCTGCTAGTATTTTATGAAGTATCAGGTTGGAAAGAAAGTAATGTCGTTTTTGTCGAACACATTTATTTCATCTGAAAAATTCACATTGGAGCATTTTTAATCATTACAATAATTTATCTCATATACTATGACTTCTGTCTAACGATCAGCTACTTTCTAGATGCTTTCTACAAAAAAATTATCTAATTTTTTAGAGAAAAACAGATTTAGGTCATTTTTTAGTTTGTCGTCATTTTCATGAATTGTATTGATTAAGTGATGCTGCAACGACCGGAAAAATGGTTGTCGGATTGAGTACTGTCAGATGAATAAGGCGGAGAGGCAAAACTTCCCAATTGTAACTCATAGCCTTATCCTAAGTGCGTTTTTCTGTATGAGGTTTTGTGTTATCATGCTGAAGCACTACACCCATCTATTGAGTAATGCTGGTCGTTTTTTTTTATAAAGGAAGTCATCGATCATCCAGCTGTGAACAATATTTGACTGCTGTGATTGTTTGATTAGGCTCTAGTAACTCATAATGAATCAATCCTCTCATGCCCAACAATAAAGAAAGCATAACCATTCTTTGGGGGTAGTGCTTGTTTGGGAACAGGCTGTGGACTTTGGTTTCGGTCTAACCAGCGTCTTTTGCGTTGCGTATTCTAGTAAAGAACCTATTTTTCACTTCCAGTCACAATTCTTTGCAAAAATGGTTGGCGATGATTCCTGGAAAGCAAAGATGTGCAAGCAGTCAATCTTTGATTTCGTTGAGCGTCAGTCAAACCGTGGGGAACCTAGAGTCTAATTTTGAAACTTTTCCTAACTGGTAAAAGCATGACATAATTGTGGTTTGAGTTGTATCTAAATGTTGAGCTAATTCTCTGCTGGTTAACTTTAGATTGAACTCTACAGAGTCTTTAATGGCGTCTTTATCAATTGTTTGTGACCCTCGCGAACTTCGCCAACTTACAGGATAAAGTCTCCAGAAAAAAACATTTTGCAAATCACCGTTAACATTTTCGATCATTCAGTACATTTAGACAGTTCCAATATTCCTTGTAGCTTCTGCACCTGAGTGCCCCTTTTTGAGTTCATAGAGCATGAAATGTCTCAGATGCTCCTCACTAATATACTTTTATTGACGGCTGAGACCGTTAAACTTAATATTTTCCAACTAATTACTATATCAGAAAGGCAAACTAAGAATTTTAGATACAAATTCACAAAAAATCTAGAACTGTGTACAACATAAGAGGCTACAAAGTGATGAAGTGAAACATACGGCATTACTTTCTTTCCAACCTAATATCTTATTTTTTAAATATTCTATAACCATAATAATTTCTTATCGTATGCTGCTCGTATTACGTGAAATATATTATTTCAAGAAAAGTGTGTGCTTCTACAACAAATCCTGGTAGCACCTGAAATGTATTCTGTACTGTATGCGTGTACATTTAACTAATATTATTTTAGAAGGCAATGGGTTACGTAAACGTGTATTCTTCATTAAATGTGCAATTATAATCTATATAAGATTGACAATCACATTGGCATTTACATTATTTCATGAAAATCTTCTATATAATAAAGTACACTTTATGTTTTCCCTGCAATAGAAAAAATAAAGTACAACTTCTCATGTAAATCTATTTCACGGACAAACTACGGCACTTCGTAAAGCGTGGTTCACTGAAATATTCTTTTATTTTATATACTTACAAATATAGTCACATTTTTTCCGTGTTATTTGCTTTTCCCAAATACTTTTAAAAAAAGTATAACAACTAAATTCCCTTGATATACATGCTCTATTCTCACGTGACTCTTCTATATCGTGTCCTTTGTTTATACAAGCGACATTCTGTTACTGAACCGTTACATTCCAGATTCAGAGAATGCTATTTCGCAATTCTGGCTGCTGGAATCTTATACCTTTTGGACAACCAGATTAAGTTTTAACAAACCATGTTTTCAAGGCAAGTATATTTTTTATGTTGTTTTTTTTCCATTTCTATTTTTATTACTTATTTTTGACGATATATTTTCTCAAAACTTAAAGACAAATAGCTCTAAACGCATGCCCTAAAAACAAAATAAACAGTTCGGATTATTCGTAGAGCCAATGAAATAATGTTATACGGAAATATTCTGGATTGAATACTTCGCATAAGAGCACACTAACGTAATAATTCTAACAAATAACACAATTATAATTATTATGACTTAACATGAATTTTTGCTAGCAATATTTTTCAGGGAATAAAATACTACATTTCTGTTAGGACAACTAACGAAAACGGATTACCTCCCTTGAACCATTTCGGGAGTTAAGATTTATAGCCCTTGGAAATGGTCTTCTGCCCAGAGAGAAAGATAAACAAAGATCACGACGTAAAACTGTTAATATCACAATCGCGTACTTCATTAATTCATTCTGTGTACAGTTTTAATAAATCTGTTAAACGTTTCTCTTGATAGTTCATCCATTTCTTTACAAGTAATTCTTCATAATTAATCTAAATTACGAGGGTATAAAACAAAATGCACAGTTAGGTTTATTCGTAGAGCCAATGAAATGACTTTCTACAGAAATATTCTGTATTTAATACCACGTCATAATAGCACACTAACGTAATAATTCTAACAAATAAAAAATGATAATTATTATGACTAAACATGAATTTTTGCTGGCAATATTTTTCAGAGAATAAAATACTACATTTCCGATATAAATAGCTGTTCGCTTTTCTTTTATTTATGTAGTCTATCTGGCCGTACCCATTATACACATCTTAGGATAAAAGCTGCTACTTGACCCCATCCTGAATCGACCGTCATCATATGTAGATTTGCAGCAACCATGTCATCATCATCTTCGTAAATATTTGCGAAACTATCGGCAAAGAGAAATGTTACAATTTGAGTAATCATTGTGTTATTTCTTTGCACGTGAGCATAAAAAAATGCATCGGGTTACGACCAGTCTCAAGAGGAAGCTGCCTCTCAAAATGTTATCTACTTATGTTGGAAATGTGTTCAACATTATTAAGATGTTTAGTGTTGACCTTCAAAAATGTCCCGGACATCGTCTCTTGGTAATGCCTCCATGTAGCATTTCTGTTTTCTTTAACGAGGAATCTTCTTAGCAATCAATGGTTTATGTTTATTGTGCTTTGGCACTTTCAGGGGTACGGGCATATCTGTAAGGTTCAACAAAGAATTTATTTAGTTTTGCCCACAATGTTTCAACTGTTTGACACACAGTGAGGTTATGCTTGCCTAACTCATCGGAGGCCGCTTTAATTAAATCATGATTCATAGCGGCAAATTTTCTACTCATCTGAGACACTTATGTAACAGGTGAAGACGATTACAGGCCAATTATATTTCTTTTAGATTCTGTAACATGCTGGTATAGAAAAAATCACTCAATCGTGTGCAAAATATACTTATTAAACGTGTGATTGGAAGTGTAAAGATTAGAATGACAGTCAATAGTCGGGCATTAAAATCTCACAGTTCCACATCATTAGTGAGGCTTTTGTCATTAGCATCTGCAGAAATTGGGCTGCGATATATTGTAACATATCGGAATATTTTATCTGCCAATGTTTATATTGCGAAGAACACCATCAAATTCATCAGACAGGTTACAGTTGGAAGAAGTAGAAGTTGAGGTTACTTGAGCGATGATCTTGTATACACAATAACTCTACTTAATTTTTTTGATATATGTTACAGAGAAAAGTAGTAAAACCTTGCAAGTGAATCTCTGTTTCTTTGACTTCTGAGGATTGTCAAGTTTCAGTTTTCACTGCATAGTCTGCATTTTAATCTACAATAAGAGATTAATGTTCATTTAATTCGGAGCAGGTTGAGCAAGCGTTTGATAAATTATTGTAAGAGTGTGCCAAGAATACAATGATTTGTACTTTAGTCTCTCTTCAGAGATGTTTGAGAGGAAGTAACAACACTCTGACTCTTCGTCTGATTCGGTTTTAAGTTCTTATCAGGTATGTCTGGAGTCCCTGGAGATAGTTATCGGTGCCGACCACAGAAACAAGTGTAAGATCTTCTCAATCCGTAGGCGCCGACCAGTTTCGCCAGCATTTTTATGCATTTGAAGCTCGGCCTTCGGGGTTCTACATCGAATTATTTCTTTCCAAGAGAACTGATTCCAGAGTTATAACGTTTTTCTGCCCCAGTTTAACATTTAACCTTTTTAACATTAATGTAGAAACGTTTTGGATTTTGAGAAGTGGCATCTTGACCCTTGTTAAGACAAAGTATTAGGTTTGTAGATTACCCCTCTAGACGCGTACCAATTCGTGAGAGTTACCTTGGTCAGATTGGAAATATCCTCAAATCTATTATGACACCTCTTTAACTCAGTATTAGTCGAGCTCCTGGCGACCCCGTTGACCGAAACAGATTTGCCACTCTGTATTCCCTCGGTTTTAGGGTCATCGACGTTGACAATAGATTCACTTAAGTGTATGCTGCAATACAGGAAATTATGTCGATGATTTGTTGGGGGATCCAACTTGATTCATCGTATTGGACAATAAGGGTTTTTTTTGCCGCAATATACTTACTTGCTGGTGGAGTCACAGGTAAAGTATTCTGGCAAGAACCGTGTGGCATGGAAGTCATACCTTTGATTTTGAGTTAATACGAATAGGATTTAGTAGAGAAGCTGCGATAATTAGTGATATATTCTTTTTAGACATTTTGTTATTGCTTATTTGTCAGTGAAGAATTATATTTAGTGGATGTGGTGGTAAATCTCTCAAAGACTAGAGTGATGCTATAATTTCGTCCATTATAATAATTTGCGACTCTAAGGGTATCTAGCTTGTAAGTCAACTTTATTTTGTGCTATGTTATTCTCCAACTGCTTGCAGTCACATACGGAGGTTGGTGGCTGCGCATCATGAGCAACCTGGGTTTACGACCGGAGTCATGTTTTAGGCATATTGCGCTAAACAGATTTCTTATGCTTCCTTGTTTTTAAGATGAGCGTAAATAAATTTATGTCTTTTACGCTGTTTTTATTCATTTATTTGTTTTTATTTTATAAGAAACCTTTTCGAGACCGATTGGCATGGCGGATCGTACCATTCTCGTAGACTAACGCTTATACTCCTTGATTTAACATTCGTCGGCAACAGAAATTGGAATGAATACATAGACGATTTTGTCAAGTCGGACGCAAAGAAGGTGATAAATTTCTTAAGAACTAGGTAACTACTCACACCGTCCAGTATCCTATATTTCTATTCAGCCAGCATTCGCCGATGTATGGATGTCTGTACCATATATGGGTTGTGCACCATCCACTAGTCTCTCCTCTTGGACAGGGTGCAAAAAGGAATTTCTAACCTGATATGCCCCGCACTGCTAACCAAACTCCAGCCCCTATCCCATCCGAAAAATGTTGAATCCCTGTGCTTGTTTTACAAGTACGCCCACATTATACCTTTTATATTTTGTTATTATAACAATGTCAAAACAAAACAATCTATGTGCAATATGTATCACTTACAATTTCGATTCTTCGTTAAATGATCTTTAGGTGACAAGAACAAATGAACAAAAAAACTGAAGAACCAGAAGATAATTTTAAAAAACACATAGGAACCCGCATGTGAAGAGTATTAAATGTATAAATAACGAGCCAGGAGAAACTTTAACGATTTAACTTTCATGGCGATATAATTAGCGTCACAATGAATTCATTGTGTTAACTATTTTAAAAGGTTGTTACTGGTTCTATACATAATATTATTAATTGTAGGTGTTTGTGTTTTACAAAAAGGTTGCTTCGATCAGTTTAATATTTTTTATTCGTATTAAATATATTATTTGTCTCAAATCAAAGCGGGGGCAAGGATTTTCAGAAACGACTACTTTACTTGCCCACTGACCATGCGTTATATAAACTCTAGCTCAATTTACCAGCTTTTACAAAAACATAACTACGTATGTGTAGCCTTCAATTACTATTTGATTAATTACATTGCATCGATGCCTAAGGTAATTTTTTAGCCGTGCATCAAGAAAAATAAATCCTACATATTTAAAAAAAACAACAACCTAAAACCGCATACCTTACGAATTCAGACACATTAACTTACCTATTTGCATGTAATGAACACATTTGCAGACATGAATCGAAATCTGGTTCACAGATTACTGCAAAAACCATTAAAACCTTAGAAGTAAACAAACACTTTGACAACGCAATAGAGAGAACAATTGTGTAAAAACTATTCTCTTCTGGAAATTAATTTAATCTCTTGTAGGACTGGGAATCTGTTATTCGTCCAGTATACACACACACACCCACACACACACATACACACACATATATATATATATATATATATATATATATATATTAAGAGATAAAGAGAAAGAGAAAGTTTTAGGAGATAATAAAATAAACATTCACTTAGCTACAAAGAAAGATTCTGAGTAAGACCGTCGAGTGTTTTAGATTGGCTTAATTTTTACGTTGTAATCGGCAAAAATAAAACTACATTTCTCCATACGATTTGATAATTTGAGATGACCGTGAGGCTAGGCTGAAAGCGTGCATATTTATTTATGTATATATTAGTGAAATTGTAAGCTGAATGATTTCTACACTTGATTATTGGGGAAATGGTAGTATGATCAGTACCATTGGAGAGCCATGAATATTATAACTTTCCTGTTTTTAAATCTCCGAAACAGTTACATGGTAAACAGCTGATGATCACCGTGTTAATATTAGACACTTACGTTAAGGTCTCCTGTTTTTGTTTCACTGTTAGATACTTAATCCCCTGTTTTTATTTTATTTACTTACTATTATATTTTTTTATTTATAAATTTTCCAACGAATGTTCAGTCTGCAATATTTCGGATTCAGTTAGTTTCTCTGGGAATTTAAACTGCATTTTCCTTTTTTTTCTTTTTTTTTTTTTTAAATAACGTAAAGCTTGCTTGGATTATATATATATATATAATTATCTTGACCATTTGAAAATCATAATACTGCGCTATTCCCAATATCGAGCATCAGTTATATATTAGAAAAACATACATGACACTTTTTAAATATATTTATGAAATACTTCTTCATAATATCCTTGAGTATGTTAGATTTAGAAGCCAGAGAAACGCAGATATATATGTACTTTTAAAATATAAATGTCGACAATATAACGTTTTCTTCAAGCCTAGAAACATTTTGTGTTTTTTCTTTTTCCCTTTTTTTGCTTGTGTCATGGTGTTACTAGCAAATTGTTCAATAGTCATTTTTTTAGAATTGTTTATTCACGTAGATCGCAATGACACGCGTAAAATAAATTAAAGAATTATATTTCTTCGATGTACACGTTGGGTAATTTTTGTTTGGAAGTTTAAGAAGCAACACAACGTAGATATATCTTATTTTTAAAATAAATAGTTATTTATTTAAAATCAACTTTTCCTCAGGACTAGAAATACTTTGTGTGTTTTTCTTCCTCGTAGAAATGGTGTAACTAAATAATCCGAATGGTCTTTTAACGGTGTCTTTTTTAAATGATTTTTTTCAATAAATATTTATTTAATATATATATATATATATATATATATATATATATATATATATATATATATATATATATATTAATCCAGGTACTGATATTTTTTATTTCTTCCTCTTCTTCTTTGCTAGACGCCATTCTTCATGGACTTCACCGACCGTGTCGAATCAAGAAAAAAAACTTTCTGCCTGATGAGACCTCAGCTCTCGATAGCTGTAGATCGATAACATCGACAAGCCAGTGTAGCAGACCTTGTACATGTTCGAATAAAAACATTCACTATATATAAATATATATATATATATATATATATATATATATATATATATATATATATATATATATATATGGGAAGAGAAGGATGAAAGTAATCCGACGTGATGGGAAAATGAAAAAGGAAAACCAAAAAATGGATGTTTTTTATGTGTACATCAACGTTTAGTCTTTATTTATAAGACTTCATCAGGATGATAAAATAGAGAAAAAATGTCATGCAGGCACAGATACATGCAGGGTAGACATATTGGGAAAAATAGAAGGAAATAGTTGCCAACTGCTGGGTGGACGTCCGTATTTGTTGGAGAAATAGAAATGAATGTAGAAAAGAATGAGTGGGGAAAAAATGGAAGGATAGGGTTAGCCAGGACTACTGTGGCTAGTGGTAAGAGAAAGAGGTGGGGGATGAGCAGGGGTAAAGTGGATGGCAGAGAGGGAGGTGAGGAAGAGGGGGGGAGGAGGGTATTTGACCAGATGGCTGCGGTTCAAGATTGAAGGGGAAAAAGTAGGTTGGAATGTTTGTGTATGGGGGGTGTATGCAGGGAAAGGAGGACTAGAACATGGTCATGCATTCAAATTTGAACAAGCCAAAATCACTAAATATATCCACAACAAATCTCGGCGAAGATTATTAGAAACTGCCCTCATCACCGCCTCCACCACCATCAAGCAACGTAATGGTTTCTTTAACCTATCACCCTTAATAAGCAAGATCATCCTCACAGAACAAAGACTCTTGCCTGATCATGGTTAAACTTTTTTCATCTCCAACCTCTATAACACTCTCCCATTTACTTTTCCCTTTCTTTTTCTCCTTGAATCTTCATTTTCTCCTTACTTTTTCCTCACATTTTTAATACTGCAGTCCAAATAAACTTTCTCATGTTCCAAATATCTCAAATATTCATACCCACCCTTTCAATCACCGCCCTCCTCCACCCCCCAATCCCTCACTCATTGCTATCATTTTCCAAATATTTAAAATATTTCACACCCTATCACAACAAATCCTCCCTCTCCCCCACTCAACTATTTTCTCCCATACCCCTTCTTAAATTCCCTCATTTTCTCAAAACGCTCTCTAAGACCATAACTTTCGCCCATCCACCAAAATCACAGACCCCCTTCCTCTCTACCCATCCTCCTTTCCCTGCATACACCCCCATACACAAACATTCCAACCTACTTTTTCCCCTTCAATCTTGAACCGCAGCCATCTGGTCAAACACCCTCCTCCCCCCTCTTCCTCACCTCCCTCTCTGCCATCCACTTTACCCCTGCTCATCCCCCACCTCTTTCTCTTACCACCAGCCACAGTAGTCCTGGCTCACCCCATCCTTCCATTTTTTCCCCACTCATTCTTTTCTACACTCATTTCTATTTCTCCAACAAATACGGACGTCCACCCAGCAGTTGGCCACTATTTCCTTCTATTTTTCCCAATATGTCTACCCTACATGTATCTGTGCTTGCATGACATTTTTTCTCTATTTTATCATCCTGATGAAGTCTTATAAATAAAGACGAAACGTTGATGTACACATAAAAAACATCCATTTTTTGGTTTTCCTTTTTCATTTTCCCATATATATATATATATATATATATATATATATATATATAAGTAAATAAAAGTGTACATAATACATATTCTATTAAGCCCTATTTTTTTTAAAGCGGGTTTCAAATAAAATGCATTCCTTATACCTTCCATAAGCCACAGGTTTTCAAAAATAAAATCTTATCCTCGGAGGAATACAAACAGATACGTTGTTATGGGAAATTAGCAAAATGCATAATATCTATAATTGATCTATTTAATATATCGAGCCTCAATATTTTTCATAATAGGGTTTACTTGCAAGGTATATAGCATATCTATATCGTTCTGTTCATTATATATATATATATATATATATATATATGTATATATATGATAACAGTCGTTCTACATATATATATATATATATATATATATATATATATATATATATATATTTATTTTGGTACAGAAAAATTAGTACAACATTCGTACCGTCGGTTTCAAGCACGGGACGTCTTAGCCATCCGACTCTCTTCAGCTTCTGTAATCATCTGTTTTGGAAATGTGAAGTCACATGACACTCTCGTTGGGACACGTTATTTGCTCAACGTGTTGTGTATGTATTTTTGAATTTAAATTTAGTGTGATGAAACTGTTCAGATTTAAAACCTTACTAGATTTGGAGAGATATAAGAACATAAAAGTAAAGAGAATAAAAATAATAATAAAAATAAAATGAAAAATAAAAAATTAAATTTGAAATTAAACATGAAAAATTAAAAAATAAAAATTAAAAATTCAAAAATAAAAAAGTGTCTATGTAATTCCCGTGGGCCAATTTTATGAATTTGTATCATTGGCCGTAACTGTTTGGGGGTTTGAAGGTGTGCGTTCTAAAAAGAAACCCCGTTAATTAATATCGTGTTTAAATTCTTTTAGACAACCCGAAGTAATTTTACTAAAGAAATTGCTGGATCTAATGGAGGTAACTTTGTTGGAAATATAAAGGTGTGAGGCCGTTTAAATGGATTTGTTAGATTAGTCTGTACCAAAATAAATAAATATTATGCTCTTAATTTTTAACTTTAATTCTTAATTAATCGAGCACTCTGCTGGTATTTTTCATACTATATTACAAAGAAGTTATATATATATATATATATATATATATATATATATATATATATATATATATATATTACAAAGAAGTTATATATATATATATATATATATATATGTATATATATATATATATATATATATATATATGCGTCTGTGTTTGTAATGGATTGAAAATGTGTGTAAATATATCGAAGCGATTTTGGATGGACAAGGTGTTTAATTTCCTTTGTTGAGATGTCTTCCATCACGTCGAAAATGTTATTAGGAATCGGTATGCTATGTTTATTGAATGAACAGTGTTATTATGCTGTTCACATTAAGAGAATTCGAATTACTTAACAGAATAACATGTGTTAATGAAAGGATATTTCAGATGTATATATATATATATATATATATATATATATATATATATATATATATATATATACATATTAGTACTTCATGTATCCACATAAAATATTATAAGGAGATATAATTTTTTATGTATCAGTTTTTAGTATTTACTTCAACAGTGCTCGATACGTAAGTAGAGCTAGGTAGTAAGCAATGAAAATATATATGGCAATCAAGCTACACAGAGACTCCCGTATTTAGCCTGACGATTCCCCCCGGGGATGAAACACGGGAGCCTCTGTGTAGCTTGATTGCCATATATATTTTCATTGCTTACTATATATATACATATATATATTACTTTATATATATAAAACTGTACATAAAGACATATATACATACAAAAACATAGTTATATATATATGTATATATATATATGTATATAAATATATATGTATTCAGGCAGCATTGTTTCTATCTAAGAATTCTGTTTCATTATACCTTTTATATTTTGTTATTATAACAATGTCAAAACAAAACATTCTATGTGCAATATGTATCACTTACAATTTCGATCCATCGTTAAATGATCTTCAGGTGACAAGAAGAAATGAACAATAACACTGAAGAAAAAGAAGAGAATTTAAAAAGCACGTGAAGAGTATTAGATGTAAAAATAACGAGCCAGTGTACGTCCAGGAGAAACTTTAACGATATAAATTCCGGGTCGACAGAATTAGCGCCACAAGATGAATTCATTACGTTAAGTATTTTAAAATACTGTTACTGGTTATATACATAATATTATTTATTGTAGGTGTTTGTGTTTTAAGAAAGGTTGCTTCGATCAGTTTAATATTTTAAATTCGTATCGAATATATTATTTTCTTGTTATTTAGAAGAATTTGTCTTAAATCAAAGCGGTGCAAAGTTGGTTAGCACCCACTACTTTACTTGCACACTGAGCATATAAACTCTGGCTCAATTCATTAGCCTTTACAAAAACATAACTACGTATATGTAGCCCTCAATTACTATGTGATTAATTACATAGCATCTATGCATCAAGTTACTCTTTAGCCGTGCATGAAGAAAAATATACCTACATATTAAGAAAAACCTGAAACCGCATATCTTACGCATTCAGACACATTACATTACCTATTTGCATGTAATTAACACATTCGAAGACATGTATCGGAATCTGGTTTACAGGCTATTACAAAAAACATCTAAAACCTAAGAAGTAAAGCAAACGTTTGACAACGCAATAGAGAGAAAATTATGCAAAATCTCTCTTCTTCTTGAAATTAATTTAATATCTTGCAGGACTCAGAATTGTTATTCGTCCAGTATATATATATATATATATATATATATATATATATATATATATATATATATATATATATATATATATATATAATATATATATATATATATATATATATATATATATATATATATATATATATATATATATATATATATATATATATATATATATATATATATATGTATATTGGCTTCAGGAAAAAGCTATAAACATATAAACATAATTGTATTACAGAATATACCTTGCATTGAACATTTGAAGTTTGAACTAAATGTTGACATCCGTGCATGTTTATCACTCTTCGACAATCTTTCTTTATATATACATATATATATATATATATATATATATATATATATATATATATAATTTATTTAGATACTGTATGTTACTTAATTCAGCAATGTACCGTGGTTTCATCCAAAAGAGCAGATTTATACATATTTAGTAAATCTCCGTGCCCAGTTGAATCATCGGCAAGCTGAAATGATTGTAGTCACGCCCGACAGGGAGTGGCGTTAACAATGACAGAAAACAGTGTATCTCTGAGGTGGTCCCTGAAAAAAACCGGTGTGGGATAGTGATTAACTAAGACTTAAGGGAGATCGATGTTATTTCGTGTATGAAAGGCCTTCATTTTATTCCCTAGCAAGTTTTATTTATTTATTTATTTATCTGTTAGCAAGTTTTATTTATTTATTGATTAAGCTGTTTATTTTGTAATGTTATTGTTATACCTGAAAAATACGAAAGGGGGTGCTATATAGTTGGCCGTTTGGGTTTGTGAGATTAGGGTGCTTTTTTTGTTGTCGTTTTTGGGAATAAAATTATGTATCGGATTAATTGTTCGATATAGAGCTGAAAGAGATGGTTCAAATATGTTTTTATGGATTAACGTGTTTGTTTATTTTTGTTTATTGAATTGATGTTTTCATATTTTCTGTTCTTTTTTTAATGTTGTTGTTATGTCTAGTCTGAGAAAATACGAAAGGGGTGGTCATACAGTTGCCGTTTGGGTTTGTGAGATTAAGGTGCTTTTTTGTTGTCGTTTTTTGGAATAAATTTATGTATCGGATTAATTGTTCGATATAGTATTGAAAAAGAATGATGCAATAATGTTTTTATGGACTTAACGTGTTTGTTTATTTTTGTTTATTGAATTGGTGATTTCGTATTCTCTAGATATTAATGGGAGGAAAGCGGTGTTTCATTGACATGTCCCGTAGTGTTGAAAACAAACACAAAAAAAACGAAAAAAAGGACAACAAAATATGGTTATAAACGGAATGATGGATGCTATCTGTTATTTCTGTTTGAGGGGTATGAATTTAGTCTCTTTATTGATGGTGTGTTACTAATATTAATATTTATATTTATATTTAGTATTTAGTGTATTTCATTAAATTCCTTATCTTGTTATTTTATTCCACTCGTTCCTACGTCCATGCGCACCGGCAAATAAAACCATATACACATACGAGCATGGAACCACAAGCATACCTATACACAATATCTGCATGCACATGCACATGCGTGCACGTACACACATCTTCACTCACATATACGGGGGGGTATTAATTTTATATTTTTTATTATTTATTTTTTGTGTTTTTAATTAAATCTTTTATTTATTCTATTAATATTATTTTATATTTTCTATTTATTAATGCTCCTATACATACACACGCGCACTCGCACACATGCTTGTATACACATTCGGACGTATACACACGTCTGTAGATTCATCTTCATTTATACAGGGGTGGGCGGGTGATGTGAGAATCTATTATATGGATTGTATGAAGCGGGGGTGGGGGTTAGGGGGCAATAAAACTTTCGTTGTGTGGTGTATCTGTATTACCGTGATAGGATGGTCACGTGGAGATGGGGTATCTGCCGATAAATGTATAAGCCACTGTCGATGGGGTTAGTTTTAGTATGGATGATGTGATTATCTGAGATGAAAGGGTGGGGTGTTTATTGATGAATGTGTTATCTGTGGTTAGGACTAGGTTGTATCAGAGTAGGCAGGGTTTATGTAGTCGCGCCCGTCGTGTGTTTAACATATATCTGGGAGGGATATTTTGTACGTAAATCGAAAGATAGGAATTTTGTTATAAGTTTAGGGAGGTCTTGGGGAGATTAGTTATTTTATATGTTAATTGGTTTAAAGGGATAATTGGGGGGTTATGTAATATTGTTATCAGACCATTGGGTTAGCAGGAATTTTCTTCTGTGAGGCATTTTCTGAAGACCTCGGTTTTATGTTCATTCAGTTTATGGAAGGGTTGTTGATAGCTTGTATAATTCTGAATTTCTCAGTAGTGCACAAAGGGCAGATAATGGAGGTGGGGCTGTAGGATTTAGGTTTGTCGGTAATTCTCCATTCTATTTTGTAGGGGGTGTTAGACTTCTTGAGATCCCATACGTGGGTTGCCAGTGTGGTTATGTGGTCTTTTTGGGGGTATTTGAAAGTGTTGTTGTGGGCGTAGAGTCTTTGTTTAAAAGATCCTTGGGCCATCCCGATGTATATATCCTCCCTGTTGGTATCCACCCCGGATATAACCTTGGCTTCGTAAACAACGGAGCTGACTGTGCATCCTCCACCCAAGGGGCAGGTCTCACCTCTTTTGCAAGAGCAACGGGGGTTGGGTGAATTAGTTGGTGGCCTGGAGGTCAGAATGGATCCCACAGACTTAACACATGAATAGCTATTTTTTACTGTATTTCTGTTAAAATGTTTATGAAGATTATTTGATGGCGGGAAGTGCTTATCTATTAGTTTGAGAAATTGCTTACCTACGCAATATTTGACAGTGAGGGAATTAGGGGGGGGGCGAACCAGATAATATTTCTTTGTATATATATATATATATATATATATATATATCAACAAGTAAAATATGACAATTAAATTGTACAAGATAGAAATTTTATTAAGCTATCAGATTTTAAAAACTAAGGGGCCTCAAATAAAAAAAAACATTTATGAGTCCGTATTCTGGGTACTCTGCGGTTATGACCTATGTATTTTGTTCTGCCCAATTTATCAGAAGTGTCTTTCTCCTGTGGATACAGTCCTTATATATCTCCCCTTTTTTGTTTAGGCATATAATGTTAGGGTCATTGATGGTTTTAGGATTTTGGATTTCACAATGATGAATTCGCCTTCCGAATTTCGGATTGAACTGTATGGTATCCCGACTGTAACCCTAAACTTGATTTCTATTATTGCATGTTTTAATTATGGATTGTTTTTTATATTATGTATATAACTGTTTTTAAATTTTTAATTTTTAAATTTTTAAAATATTTTTTTTAATTTTTAATTCTAATTTAAAATTTCAAATGTGGAGTACCCCATATCCCCATTTTTCCTTCTCTTGCCTTTTATCTTTTATTTTTACACAATTTTGTTATCCTTCATTTTATCTAACAGTGTATTTATTTCATCTTTATTTTTCTTCATTTTTCGTTATTTTTCTTCATTATTCTTTTTCATCTTTCTTTATCCCCCCCTTTTATTATTAGTACCTTATTTTTTATGATTAGTACCATTACGACTTCATAAATGTATAAATGGTGTGACTACAATTGATTTAATTATAAGTTTTATTTTTAATGATTTTAATAATGCTCTTATTAATTATTTAGTTAATTTTACTTTTGCATTAATAATTGAGCACTCTGCTGGGAAACTCTCCCAATTAAGAAATACGGTATATATATATATATATATATATATATATATATATATATATATATATATATATATACATATATATATATATATATATATATATAAATATATTGACATCTAATGTTCATTGTACGCGTAATATTTTAGTATGTTGACATACAAAACAATCACAACAAAGAGCATATATTGCAAACGTGTTCATCTAGAATCAGGAAATGGTCCGGTCCGGAAGTTAGAGGTAATAGAATACTAAGATCATTGATTTAATGATCAACAATTGAAAATTATTAATAGTATGAATAAAGTTTGTAAACTGATGCAGACAGTCTATGACAAGTATTTATTCGCATTGAGTTTGAAGACAGACGTATTATGTTCTGTAGTGTAAGGGTATGGTTTAATCGCATAGTAATGTGTTCCACAGAAGGAAGTTCTTGGAAATAAACTTGCGTTAAGCACACGGATGAAGAAAGTTGTTTTTGGTTGTGGTAGAAAGACAATCTTTTGTCATGAAGATTTTTTAAAGAAAATCAGATATTGAATTAGGGTTAGGGTTAGGGTTAGGGTTAGGGAACATTTTATGAAAATATAGACAGTGTAAAGAAGAAAAGATGTATAACACATAGAAGATTACCACCCAATACATTGCAAAGTTGATGTGGTACTCTGAGAAGAACCTCCTATGATATGGCAGCATTACTCCGTTCTCGGACTTTTAAATAGGTAGAAAATGTCATCGATATTTAAATACTTTCTGGAGAAGTTGAATAAATATCATAGCGGAATCTAGAATTTATGCATTGCATGCTGAGCTTAAGTGGAATAGAGTCTAATATAGAGCAATTCATTATGTTTGTGTAAAACAATGATTTAAGTGTTGGCTGTAAAGTAGACGACTGTCTTTGAGGTACTTAAAAAAACAAGCAACATGTTTTCCCATTTAACCACGCGCACCTGGTCAGAAGAGAGACTCAGAAATATTTTTTTGTACCAATGCTCAACAAGGTGTTGTCATAAACAGTTGTGTCGTTGTTACAGATGTTAGCAAATGCTTTCAGGATATGAATTGGAAGACAATTAATGAAGACCAAAGAAACGTGACGGACCCAGAATATATCCTTGATGCACGCGAGCAACTTTGCGAAGCAACCCTTTTTGCCTGACCCAATAAAATGTGATACATGTCGACTGGTATTGCAGAAAAGAAAGAAAAATACGTATGTATGTTGGTAATTGAACTAATATCTTATTTGTATAGGTATATATGTACAGGTGTAAAAAATGTATGTTTTAATTTTCATATTTATTTCGGGTGTACGTATGTATATTGATAATTGAACTAATACTTTATTTGTATGGGTATATATGTACAGGTGTAAAAAATGTATATTTTTTATTTTCATATTTATTTCGTGTGTACGTATGTATATTGATAATTGAACTAATATCTTAGTTGTATGGGTATATATGCACAGGTGTAAAAAATGTATATTATTTATTTTCATATTTATTTCGTGTGTACGTATGTATATTGATAATTGAACTAATATCGTATTTGTATGGGTATATATGTACAGGTGTAAAAAAATGTATATTTTTTATTTTCATATTTATTTCGTGTGTACGTATGTTTATTGGTAATTGAACTAATATCTTATTTGTATGGGTACATATGTACAGGTGTAAAAATGTATATTTTTTATTTTCATATTTATTTCGTGTGTACGTATGCGTTGGTTAATGGGCATATTCATATGCCACTGTGTGTAGTTAAGTATGTGCTGTACGAATATGCCCATATATACGTGGTTATGTATTTTTATATAGACTTATGTATATGAGAGTATAAGTAAAATGTTAGTAGTGCAAGCATTTACATTTGTATGCATATATGTGAGTAGGTATTGATGGTGGTAAATTTACATGAGTGTAATGTAAGCACATGTGGTTAAAACGAATTAATTCAAAAACCGTTAGAATAATGACAAAAATACATATATATATATGGATATATATTGTAATATATTATGTTAAACTAATCAGTGGAACAGGAAATGTATCCATAGGCTGTTTGAAATAAATCTGGACATTCCTACATGTTTATCACTCTCTTTTCATCTATCTTTAAATATATATATATATATATATATATATATATATATATATATATATATATATATATATATATATATATGTAAAGAGAGAGAAAGAAAAAGAAAAAAAGAGATAGATAGATCGATGGATAAAGCTTCCGTGAGATGTACTGACATTTATGAAATTGTGTATTTTACTATACACAATTTCACATAAGAACAAAATAAGAATAGGTGTGTTCTTACAGCATTAAGATTGCCACTAAAGGCAATGGAAAATGAGAATAGGACAAGTTTATTAATTGTTCAACTCGGAGACGGTATCAAACACTTCTACAACAATTTTCGCAGGAAAAGTGAATCATTTAAAAATCGTAGAAACAAAAAGGGGCAATAGATTGAAAAGATCCTAATAAAAATATGTTATCTACGGATCTAAAATCATGCAACATATGAATAACAAATAACTATAACAAATAAAAAGCAAATATTTTGAAATATCTGTACGAAGAAAAAAAGCATTTTCTTCATTTTCTGTAAAAACAAATTGTATGTGTCACAAACAACACATTTCATAATACTTATCAAAAATGTCTCTCCGAATGCTCTTTTTGCATAAAGTATTTGATTTTGTTAAATGTTGAATATGCGTTCTGGTTGTAGTATCTCATATTTTTTGTAATTAAGTAGTCAACATGATCAAATTGACTCATAATTTTTGAAATATCAACCATTTGTCAAATTCATGACGAACAAAGTGATTTTTTTGTGAATTTAGTTCTTTATATTTTTGTACTTTTTACATTTGATTTGATAGAAATAAATCAATTATTGTAAGCTGCTAACAATGATATGTATAGTTGCTAACTAATGATATGTATAGTTGCTAACTAATGATGTGTATAGTTGCTAACTAATGGTATGTATAGCTGCTAACTAATGATATGTATAGTTGCTAACTAATGATATGTATAGTTGCTAACTAAGGATATGTATAGTTGCTAACTAATGATATGTATAGTTGCTAACTAATGATATGTATAGCTGCTAACTAATGATATGTATAGTTGCTAACTAATGATATGTATAGTTGCTAACTAATGATATGTATAGTTGCTAACTAATGATATGTATAGCTGCTAACTAATGATATGTATAGTTGCTAACTAATGATATGTATAGTTGCTAACTAATGATATGTATAGTTGCTAACTAATGATATGCATAGTTGCTAACTAATTATATGTATAGTTGCTAACTAATGATATGTATAGTGGTTAATTACTAGACATTACTAAAAACAATCCTTACTTTAACCTTTCTCTTTAATTATTATTTAGTAGTGATTTTGATGTTCACATGTCCGTCCCAGTCGTGGACCCTAGTCGTATGTTTGCCAGGCTTGTATCATCGATCGCCTTTACCCCAAAGCAATTGGAATGCCCTAGAGGAAGGGCAAAACACGGTAAAGAGACAACCTCGATAGGAAGATAGGTCCTATTTGGCCAAGCCTAGCCAGGAATCAAACAAGGTAGAGAAAAAATCAGGAAGGGATACCGCCACCAGGAGTGAAATAAAAATACCATTATTATGATGATAATGATTGATATATATATATATATGAAGAGAAGTTTAGCTAACAGAAATATAATGTGTTTCTAGGAGATTAAAAAACAAAACATATGATAAAATAGATATGATGTTGCGTATCCCCAGGTTATATTTGAAATATATCCTGGAGATAGGCAACATCATATCTATTTTATCAAATATGTTTATGTCATCTCATAGAGACACATTATAGTTTAGTTTACTATAAAAATATAATCTATACCTTTTGTATTCGTTGAATTAATAAATAAATATATATATATATATATATATAAATATATATATACATATATATATATATATATATATATATATATATATATGTATATATATATTTATATGTAAGTGTGTGTGTATGTACGCGTGCTGGTCAAAAAAATAGAACATATGTATAAAACTGTAAAAATCATTCCGTTTGAGATAATTTTCGGCTTTTAAATTGTGTAGGCGAAATATTCTATATGTAAATAACAATTACAACTATTTTTAATCATTTGTCATATTTGCATGTATCAGACTTGATTGTCACAGAGTAGTTTATTGTCACATTAGGAAATTCAACGTTTCAATTTAATAGAACATTATTCGTTGAGTAATCTCAAACTCAAAAAATTTATGTGTTTAAAAAGATTTTGCAAGTAATTTAATCATAATCTCTCATTCTTATTGAGGACAATCTGTGAGATGTAATTGGTGCTAAAATATTCCTATAATGCTAAACTAACTGAAATAGTTGGTTTACGATAGAAACTTTTTTTCATATCAATTGCAATGTCAGTTTTTCAATATTTCGCGTTTCCAAATAATAGAACAAGACAGCTAAGAAAACAAAATAGTTTTTTTTATTAACTTAAATACATATAAAAATTAATCAATATTTAGTAGCAGCACCTTTTGCCTTGATAACAGCATCAATTCGCCGGGTATGGAATCAACAAGCTTCTCGCAAATCTGTTTAGAAACCGAATCCCATGTGTTCTGTATTGCAATCTTCATGGCTGCAAAGGTAATAGGTTTTTCTTTGCGAAGCTTCCTCTTCATCTGATCCCACAAGGCTTCAATAACGTTCAAATCTGGCGAGTTCGCCGGCCATTCAAGAACAGGGATCGATTGTTCTCGGAGCCAGGAAGTTGTGGACTTGGCAGAGTGTGTCGGTGCCAAGTCATGTTGAAAAATGATGTATGTGGCGTCACTGTCAAACTGATCATCCAGCACTTACAGTAAATTAGCTTCCATGATATCTTGGTACACTGTTGCGTTTACATTTCCTTTGATGAAGCAGAAATTACAAACACCCTTAGCACTCATACAGCCCAAAACCATACAAGACTGCGGGAACTTCACAGACTTCTTGACGCATTCTTGGTTATACCGTTCCGTGGATCTTCACCAAACACGTGGCCCTTGGTCGCCGAAGGAAATACAAAATCGAGACTCATCTGAAAAGATCACACGCCGCCATTCGTCTGTAGTCCAGGTTTGATGAGGAGTTGCCCATCGTAGCCTCTTCAACATCTGATTTTTGTTAAGGAGCGGTTTGGTGGCAGCTATACGATTTTGGTATCTCAGTTGCTGGAGACTTCTGTAGGTAGTGCTTCGTGAAAGTCGGCATCAGAAGCCTGTTTCCACTTTTAGTAATGTGGCTTGTTGACTGGAATCGACTTTTCTTTGCCACCTTGTCCAGTGCCCGGTCTTGTCTTTCAGTGGTGCTTTTCTTTCGTCCGCATTTCTTGCAATTGCTGTTGGAAACAACCTTAACATCTTTCTGGAGCACTTTGGTCACTACCGATTTTGAACATCCGACCTTGGTTGCGATTTCCATGTGCGTCTTTCCTACTTCCCGCAAATCGAACATTCGCTGCTTCTCAAACAAATATATGTCTTTAGAGCGACCCATAATGAGAGATTATGATTAAATTACTTGCAAAATCTTTTTAAACACATAATTTTTTTGAGTTTAAGATTACTCAACGAATAATGTTCTATTAAATTGAAACGCTGAATTTCCCAATGTGACAATAAACAACTCTGTGACAATAAAGTCTGACATATGCAAATATTACAAATGATTAACAATAGTTGTAATTGTTATTTACATATAGAATATTTCGCCTACACAATTTAAAAGCCGAAAATTATCTCAAACGGAATGATTTTTACAGTTTTATACATATGTTCTATTTTTTTGACCAGCACGTGTATGTGTACGTGTGGTTATATATTACACATTAAGAGGAGTGTAAGATAAACATATGAGAACTACACCTTCCGATGTATAAAAAGGGATACCTCTTGTATTTCTCTGAGCGAGAATGATAGTAAGTGATATATATATATATATATATATATATATATATATATATATATATATATATATATATATATATGGGCGTGTGTGTGTGTGTGTGTGTGCTGCATGTATGTATGTATTTATGTATGTATGTATGTATGTATGTATGTATGTATGTATGTATGTATGTATGTATGTATGTATTTATGTACGACGTTGGGTTTGTGTGAAAGTGTGTCTTCAATTGCTATTACTAGGAGAGTTTAATATTAAAGGAAAGCCGGCGGATATTTTGATCTTATTTGCTACATCCTGTTGTTTGTATCGCACTTCAAAGGTTTTTCTCTTCATATTTTATTTATAAATTAAGAAACACACGAGTAATAAAAATGTGTATTTTATCTAAATCCCTGACGAATCGATGGGTTTAGCTATACGAATCCCTCATTTCAGATAGTTACTTTCGCTTCATCGCAGCATAAACAAAGAAGCCATGGATTTCTACTCTTCAATCTGCGCGTCTCTAGGCAACCTCCAACAGCGATTGAAGACACGATCGTTCTTTGCGAGGCGATGGCGACACTAGTCAGACTTCTTAGCTTCTGCCACTCAAAATGTAAAGGAATAAAAAGTAGGATTAATACATTAAAAGGGAGTTTTTTTCTCGTAGGGAAATTGATTTTTCAGATTTCTCTTCCACCAAAAGACAAGACAACCAGCGACACCATACGTATTTGCACAATTGCGTTTTGCTATATACTAGTAAAATACCCAGTGACTGATTCAATACATACATAGATGCACTAAGAATAAAATATCTCAATAGTAATAATATTTCTCGTCTTCATACACAATTATTGCTATTTACTAATTATTATTATTCATGAAGCTTTTTAAAGAGAAATCGCTCCAGACAAGGCATGAAGCCACTTGATGTAAGTAGCTAACAAAAACAAATATCATTATCGGAAAGACAGATGATGCATATTGGTTTTAGTATTGCAAAGATTAAAGTTATCCGTAAGAGGAAAACAGTCAGCAGGAAGAAAGTTCTACAAGCCTTTTGTTCTTGGAAAAACGCTGCTGAATTAGGAAGCTGTATTACAATGAGGTATCAAAACGGCGAATAGATGGAGACCGATAAATCAACAAGTCAAACGAGATGGAACAAAAGAGGCAGGAAATGGATCACATAATTCTTAATAACATAGGTCATAATAGTATTTATCGAAAAGACTGAGACTAGCAACATCACGTTTGTAGGAAGATAGAGAGTGCAGAGAAGGAGAAAGGTTAAGGCCAATCAAATTACAGACAGGTTTCTGCCCTTCATGAAGAACTCTGAAATTGGACAGATATTCACCAGCCCAAATATGGAAACAGTACTCCATACATAGTCTGATTGTAGATTTGTAGAGATTGAGAACACCCGCAGGTGTGAGAAAGTGATTGCAGCGATAGAGAGAACCGACCTTACGAGAAGCAGAAAGAGCAATAGATTGTATGAAGTCCAAGAAAAAATTGATGAGAGAGTAAGACCAAGAAGTTTCAGAGTCATCCATGAGAATCTCAGGAAGAAAAGGGACACGTTTACGATTAAAAGACACAAGATCTCTCTAAACTGGATTAAATGAAACAAGCCATTTCGTACCAAACTCCACAACTGAACCTACGTTAACTCTTAGATCAGCTGCATATTTCGACCGATCCGAGGGAGATGGGTGAGAAGAAACACAAGAATAGAGAGCGGTATTATCAGAACATTAAATATAAATGGCAAGAAATAAAACTAATGTTAAAATCCTATGTAAAAAAGCTGTTAATCCATCAGAATTCATTTCGGTCTATTCATGAATAAATCAAACATTAAAATAGTATGTTACTAGATAGAATGAATAATTAATTACTTCATACTAAATTTGAAAGGGATTTAGAATGTCAGATAAACAGTGATGGTTGCTTTTAAATGATTATGTATTAAAGGATTCTCATTTTGAAGATACTAACACCCAATAATTTTATAAATAAAGATTAAAAACACTGCCTTAAAACAATTAATTATAATTGTATAACCATTTGGTTTAATTAATGATTAAATGAGAAGACGATACGGGATACTTTAATGAAAACGAGAAATGAAACGAAAGTTAAAATAAGTCTGTCGAATGCCAAGTATATACAACGAGTTAAATAATCAAACCAATATTTAATGATATTAATACATCGTTCGATCAGACTAAGACTTAACTTATAAAACAATAACATTTAAGCCAAACTCGACTATTTATCAACATTGTATCCTTACAGTGTTATACACTGATTCGAACACTTCTCTAACAATTCGAAGCATTTTCGGGAAAACTGCCGCCTAATAAACCGGTATCGTCCGGGCGTTTGGGTCTGGATTTACGCCGGTCTATTGGGGGGGTCGGTCCTGTGCAGTTCTAGGAGGTGCACCCTCCCAGGCTTTGCCTCCCCTTATTGGGGAGGAGTAAGTTTATTGCTTACTGTCTGAGACGCCTCTACCGGGGAATGCCGACGGGGCTGCGCAGGCAATTTTTAAACAGCCAGAGTGCTCAAATTCTCGAGCGCTGGTTCTTTTCCACTTTCCCGACCTTGTGTCACATCTTACCTTGTGGGAGGAAGATAAATAGAACTGCTTAATTTGGGCGACCTGGTCGTTTAGCATCCTTAGTATCTGTGCAACTGCGTTTAAAGGCAACATACTACTACTTAACTGGTGTCTCTAAAAGAGCATGATCAGAACAACACTTATTCCGCCATTGGTTTGCTTAAAAACAATTTTTCGCATAAAAAGCGATGCTTTATAAACACATGTAATTCAGATTTTCTATCGTTTTGATAATTTGCAACATAAGCTTAATTTTAATCACTGTCCTTTCTAAACTAATAATCTGATTATGTTCAAATGTTTACACGTGCAATCTTAAGGTAATTACTTTACAAATAATATATGCATTTCAATTAGTGGCCCATCTATGTACCAGGCACGGGACTTATTGAGGGATGTGTTTAACACAATATATAACAAATAATACTGAGAACATGCCGTTGGAAAAAATATTTACTCACAGGCGGTTGTGAACGAAACTAATTTTAAAAAGAAAACATCAAGTCAGAAGTGTTTCAATTACAATATAAAGGAAATGCTATTTTATTTCTTACAAAATATTTTAAGTAATACAATGCCACTTCATATACAAACAAACTGGAATCCTTGTCAGTTGTAAACAAGAACATCAATGTCGTAGTAAGCCTGCATACATCCGTCTCACAACGATTGTCATGGCAAATAACACCCAGCCATGAGAGACCAACGTTCAAATTCGTTGGCCTAACATTCACAGGTAACATGAATTCGAAAAAAATATATATTCAAGACATTGCCAAGGCTGCTGCAAAAAGGTATGCTCCCTCTTCCAGTCTAGTTTACGTCAAACACCTGACATTATCCTATATTTCTGCAAAGCTACCATCTTTCCATGCATGAGGTATTGTTGACTAATCTTGGATAGTGCATTTTCTACTAGTCTCTCTCCATCTAAGACAAGGTCCAAAAAAGAGCCGCCAACTTAATAAGTCCCTCACTATCCACCAAGCTCTATCCCCTGTCCAATCGTCGCAATGTTACATCTTTATACCTGTTTTACAAGTACTTCAATGGATAGTGTTCTGATAAACTGGCTGCTCTGGTGCCCTCTTCGGCGTAAATACACTCGACGAACCCGACAATCAGCTAAGTCCCATATATTCATAGTGGAGGTCCCCAGCTGCCAGAGTGGCTTCTACTCCAATAACTTCTTTCCTCGTGCTTCCAACCTTTGGAACTCCCTCCCTGATCCCTGTTTCCCCGACTGTACTGACATGCAGAAATGTAAAACTAGTGTAAACAGACATCTCGCTTCACAGCTCACAACTTTCGATAACACCCAAAGCTTACTCCCTGATTCTCAGTAGCCCCTTACGTCTACAGTGGCGTCCTACCTTGTTTGGGGTGAACTATAATGAGAAAAAGATTAAATGTGGTCAACATGCGAAACGTGACCGAAATGTTCAAGGTCAATGTCAAGGTCATATAAACTGCGGGACTACAATATATATAAATGGTTTGCTATAGTGTAACAAAAACAACCCCCCCCCCTCAGAGTGGGGTCGTCTGTAAAAAAATAATGATAATCGCGTGCCTAACATAACACACTTTTTGCACGTTTTCTGAAGATAAATAATGATTTTCATCAAATTACTTGCGGCCTCCCGAACCGAAAGTGTGACTTTTACCTTTTCGGTGACTTTTACGTTGGTCTAGATATCCCCAGATCAAATCAGTTCAAAATTAAACATTGACTGATATCTGGGCAAAGTTTGGTGACGATTGCTCAAGCTATGTGAACGGTAGGTACAAAGGAAAAAGAACACAAATTTATTTACTCTTCTCCAGGAGTTAGGCACAAGGCCAATTTTATCCTACTCCCACAAGTAAGATGTGACCCAAGGTCGGGTCGGAAAGTAGGGGTTGAAAAGCCAGCGCTCGAGAGGTGAGCACTCTGGCCATTTAAAAATTGCCTGGGCAGCCCCGCCGGCATTCCCCGGTAGGGGCGCCTCAGACAGTAAGTAATAAACTTACTCCTCCCCAAAGAGGGGAGGCGAAGCCTGGGAGGGTGGACCTCCTAGAACTGCACAGGACAGGCGTGCAGTATCCATCGGAACAGACAGTATTATTTACTCCTCTCCAGGAGTTAGGCACAAGGCCAGTTTTATCCTACTCCCACAAGTAAGATGTGACCCAAGGTCGGGTCGGAAAGTGGGGGTTGAAAAGCCAGCGCCCGAGAAGTGAGTACTCTGACCATTAAAAATTGCCTGGGCAGCCCCGTCGGCATTCCCCGGTAGGGGCGCCTCAAGCAGTAAGCAATAAACTTACTCCTCCCCAAAGAGGGGAGGCAAAGCCTGGGAGGGTGGACCTCCTAGAACTGCACAGGACAGGCGTGCAGTATCCATCGGAACAGACAGTTACAAATTTGACCGAATACGTACACTTCTTAGCGGAGTAAACACATGACTCGTGAACAGTTTGTAAAATAGTAAACAAAAACGTTGAGAATGAAGAAATACAGTTGTTAAAACTAAACTTTTCATGAATTTGGACAAAATTACTTTAGTGTTTATATCGTTGTAGCAGATGATATTTTGCTTTTTGTTACCGGGTAAGTCTTTCACGCGGATTGTTTGTGTACAGACTAGAATATATATAGCTTAACCAATCGAAAACAACCTGCGTCGAAATATCGTTCACAGCTTATATTCATTTTTCACGGCCTATCTTTTTACTTTTAGACATCTAAGTCAAAACGCAAGGTCACAGGAATGATGATAGTCACACTTTTAGCAATGAATCCGGTGTTTCTTATCGTAGAGACTCTCCACTTGTCCCATATTGTGAAAAATACATCTTATGTAATGTATGTGCACATCTTATACATATTAATCTAATACATTAACATTCAAACATTGAAATTAGAATATTATTAGTCATTTAGAAATGTAAATATATAGTAGTTTTAAATTTTAAAAAAGTACTAATAACAATAAATTTTAAAACAGATAAAAAATACAAATTTTTGACGAAATCTTTAGAATGGTTTCAATGAAAAACTGTAGACGGTCTAGCCTATTCCCAGTTGCCTGATTTCTATAAGGAATTAATTTCAATCTTCGATCACTATATTTTAAAAGTGTTATAGCTATCTTTTCTGTAAATTTCGAATGGTAAAACTCATAACGTTGGTGTGAGAACGATTTGGGCTCGTTTGTCTTCTACAAATAAACAATGGGTATTAGCTTAGCGTCAGATCAGAGTCTCATTGAATGCTTTGCGTCATTGTTCATTCTTGGCGTTGCCATTGATCGTCACCCCTCCAATTAATTAATGCATGTAATGAAATATTTTTACAGAGAACTAAAATACATAACAGTGTTATATATTTAAATGGCCTGCTGTTGTGCAACAAACACAAAATCCGTCAGAGTGGCAACGTCTGTAAAAAATAATGATAGATGCGTGTCTAACATAAAACACTTTTTGCGCGTTTTCTCAAGATAAATAATGAGTTTCATCAAATTAATTGCGGCCTCCTCATTTTCGGTGCAAGGATCACTAGAATAAACACATACACACATGCTAATATAAATGACTCTCAATATCTTACCTAATAATGGATATCTATAATATCTCTAGAATTTATAGATTAATCCCGTAGATTGAGGCCGACTGCAATATTTTACTGGAATACATAGTGACACTGTCAAAGATGTTTCATACTTCAATTAATATATATCCTGCATATAGAATAGCCGATTAATAAGATGACATATAAACGATTTTTTACTGAACTATATCTCAACATCTTCTCAAATAATGGACGCCCATAAGATACGTTTCTTTTGTTTTTACATTTCGTGATTTATTAGGTAATGACACGTGAAAGAAAGTCGTGACGGCATTTTCTGCAATAAAATAGGAAAAAGTAATAAATTTTACAACTTTCAATCGTTCTTTATTTTCGTAAATATCTGATACTTTTTAACTAAGAGCAAAGAAAGTTTTCTTTAAAGCAGAGAGAGGCAAGATCCCTTTGTCACCCTCCTCGTTTGGACGCGTTATTTGCTTAGGGGGTTGTGTATGTTGGTTTAAATTTAGTGTAAGGAAGGTATAATAAGGTTTAAAAAAAAGGGGGGGGATTACAGTTGAGAGTTAAACCGGAGGAATTTAAAGAGATATAAACAAAATAAAAAATTTAAAAGATAAAAAATTAAAATATTTCTATATAATTCCCGTGAGTCAATATTATGAGTATCGTATATTTGGCCGTTACTGTTTTGGGGTTTGATGATGTGTCCAAACGAGAGTGACACGTGACTTCACATTTCCGAAACAAATGACAACAGAAACTGAAGAGAGCCTGATGGCTTAGTCCTTCCGTGCTTGAAACAGACGGTATGGATGTTGTACTAATTTTTCTGTACCAAAATAAATAAATATTACGCTCTTAATTTTTAATTTTTACTTTTAATTCTTAATTAATCGAGCACTCTGCTGCTCTTTTTCTTACTATATTACAAAGAAGTTATATATATATATATATATATATATATATATATATATATATATATATATACATATGTATGCATGTATATATACCCATATATTAAATAAGCAGATGAAAATATACCAGACAATATATTATGTATAATGTGGGTTTCAAGTGAGCAATCGTGTTTACATAGACAACATTATTCAATGAATGGATAATTATATCTATGCAGCTGAGAACGTAGAAACTTTTTTTTAAAACTGCATTTCTATTACTTACGTATACAAGGCAGACCACCAAACATTAGCATTATACATGAGGTATAAATTTATCTTTACATTCTATCTTTCTCTATCTCTCTTTCTCTCTCTCACTCTATCTCTCTCACTCTCTCTCTCCTTCATTGTCTCTCTCGCTCTCTCTCTCTTTCTCTGTCTCTGTCTCTCTCGCTCCCCCTCTCTCTCTCTCTCGCTATATATATATATATATATATATATATATATATATATATACTAGCTGGCTTTGCTAGCTCGCTATCGCTTTACAAAGTTCCCTACTTTAGATATGTGTAACCAAAATGTTAAATAATACACATTTATATCATCAGATAGTTGTAAACATAGGACAACACTAAAGCATTTATTCATATAATTAGACAAATGGTGATTCTCTAAGTTTATCTCTTATTTTAAGTATTGCTCTTTAAAAATAATAGCGAAAAAAAAACGTTATTATGTACTTGCCTGTTAGTAAAATAAAAAAGTAGACCAACATTTACGGAAATTCATCCGGTGTTTTTGCTTTAAAAAAATTAATTAAATTTGTATCCGTAAACGCTATTTAGTCAGTATTTCAATAAATTAAGTCTAAATTACCTTCTTTTGACCTTAATAATGCCGAAATGGCGGCAAGAAAGCGTTTACCGATAAAACTTGAATTACTTTTTTAAAACTGGATGAATTTCTGTAAACTTTGCTATACTGTTTTTTTACTCTAACAGGAAAATAACATAAAAATATGTTCATGCTATTTTCGTTTTAAGAGCAATATTTTATATAGAGATTTACCTGGAGAATCACTAAATAAACATTAACATTTATTCATATAAATAAATATTAACATGTCGGTAATTTTTATACACGTTTATTTATATAAGTTGAATTTTTCGAACTAATGTTCTCATATTGTTTGTTATTCTCACAACGTTTCGGCCGAAACATCCTGAGAATAACACTCAAGAAGAGAGCAATAGTCAGAATAATCAATCCTCTTCTAAAAAATTCAGAAACATAAATGTATTTATCTTTCATAAGATAACGTCAAGACATTAAAAAAAGTAGAAAATAAATTCGCCTGTGCGATCGTGTGTGTGCTCTTTTATTAACTTAGAATGTTTTAATTGAATTAAAAAAAAAAATGTTGGCCGCAAACGGGTTGAGACGTGACCGTCGTAAGGTAAACTACTTACTTTACGACGCCCGCCGTTGGAAGCAGTGTCATGTCCTGACTTTCTCTATGTGACGTCGGTAATCAGAGGGAGCGGAGGGAGGGAGATAGTTAAAGAGATAGGTAGATAGAGAGAGAGAGAGACAGACAGACAGACAGACAGACAGATATATATTGAGGGCGTAGGTCAGTCAGTCAATCAGTTTTTTCTCTTTCTGAACACTTGCCCGGTATAGCTTTCTTTGTAGTTAAATTTTAATTACCTCCCCTGAAATTTAATCTGTAGACATTTTCAGAAAGGTTACATATTTTTTTTTTTTTATTAAATCACTTGAATTATTGTTAATAGCGATAAAGATAGTGTATATACATAAAAAAATCGTACGATTAAAGTATAAAAGACTAACACCAAACATAAATTGAGTATAACTATGTTATGCTAATTTGATCTATGCATATCGATGAGTCTATCCTTATATACAATATTACAAAAACTAATTTGTAGTATTGATCAAAACATCAACACGTTTTAATGGTAATATAGTAGTGATCAATAAAAAAACTGTATCATTTATATATATATATATATATATATATATATATATATATATATATATATATATATATATATATATATAGAGAGAGAGAGAGAGAGAGAGAGAGAGAGAGAGAGAGAGATAGAAGGATGAAAAGGAATTAGAAAAGCTTGAAGGTAGATCTTTTTTCAGTTCAGTTGCTCAATGCAAGGTGTATTCGGCAAAAAGCAATTTATTTAATTTTTTTTTCCTTAAGCCAGGGTTTTCAAAAATCAAACTCTTATCATCAGAGGAAATTGCAGGGATAGATAAGTTGTCGAAAAGGCAAGATTCAAAATCTGAAAAAGTCAAACAAAGATTGTGGGGAAAAACAAGGCAAAAGCTGTCCGAATGCAATCATGTGTCCGATTGTAAGAACATCCGGTGTCAAAAAGTCCGGTCTTCTATCTATCTATCTGCTCTATCCAGTATATTGAGCTGTATATTTTTCACAGTAGGTTCTACCTATCCTAAAAGTTCGCTTTTAGTTCTCTACTATATATATATATATATATATATATATATATATATATATATATATATGAGATATTACACACTTATGTACACATACACCTTATATTGCAGAAATATGCCTCACTTTGACTCATAATTATACTTGTCTATATGACGAACGAGCATATGCTACACTGCACTCTAAGTTAGATGTAATCTATGTGATTACATTGCAAAAGAATCATGTCTGGAAGAATATGCTTCTAGGATCGAATCTCCCTATAACTCATTTCCGCATAAAAATGTCTTTTAAAAGATAAGAAAGTTATGAGGTTGTAAGAATGATGCTAATTATTTCTCTGGCTGTTATGAGTAAAGTAACTTTTCAAATACAGTTACACTTAAGCTAAAAATACAGAATCGCATATTAGTCACTTCTGCTCACTAAATACCATGCTCCCCCATCTCTGTCTCTCTCTCCCCTCTCTCTCTCTTTCTCTCTCTCTCTCTCTCTCTCTCTCTTAGCAAGAGTAATAGAAATGCTATGAAATAAGAGTGCGGTGTTACCGAATATGCAGTGATAGTACAATAAGCTTGATGAGCAAATTACAAATTGAAGAGTTCGCGTGCAAAACGCGATAAACGCCATTTTAAAAAATTTTCAGTTAACGCTACCATGGAGTTTACATTTCATCACTCCACCACACAACATAATCATTTTTTTACAAATTTGAATATTTTCCCTATTGTTTTTGTATTAGAAAACTGTGTTTTTTTGCAAAACGCGATAAGTGCCATACTGGTTTTACTGCAAACCCCGATATATCCATGACGGATTTAAACATAAAGAAAACACAACCGTAACTTTGTAACTAAATCAGAAATATCTCGTTTCAATATCCGAAATTAAAAAGATTAACGTTTAAGCACTTTTAAATAAACAACAACTATATTTATAATAAAGTAAACGGCTGTGAAATGCAGGAAATGTTAATTTATTGATTACATTCGATCGTAGAGTTTAAAGCGTGAGTTAAAAATTGATAAAGATTTTTAATATGGTGAAGGAATTTTGAAAAATATACGTAAATAAAAATAATAATAATAATAATAATAATAATCATAATCATAATAATAATAATAATAATAAAATAATAACAATAACAATAATAATAAAATAATAACAATAATAGTTATAATAACAATAATAACAATAAGAACAACACGTGCGTTTAGAAAACCTACACTGTTTTTACATAGAATGCAATAATTAGAAATTGCTCTGCAAAATGCTGTATTTCGGCTTAATTCTTTTCATTTTTAAATCAACAACTTTATTTTAATTGTAAGGAAATATAAAAAAAATAAAAATATACATTTAAAAATTATGTTAGAGTTAACTGTTTAAAAATGGTTCTCGCTTCTAGAAAAATAATCGTATAAAATTTACATTTTATATAACTTGCCTTATGTTTAAAAATGTCAAATTTACACCGTGTTTAGAATTTGTGTTAAAAAAAATAAATACTTTAACTGTAACTTGCTAGGTTAAAAAGAACCTATATAGGAGAGGAAATATTATAAAAATGAAACACATGTTTATGAGATTTTTGTCATTTGAAGTGAGCGAATTTGTGTCTACAACTCCGTCCGCGGGGTCTATTTATAAAATCAGCATCGCGTGTAGTCGGTCAGTTCAACACTGGACGTCTATCAGAGCAGGTTGATACGCTACTCAACCTAGCAGTTTTTAAAATTTCGCCTGTTGCTTTCATCGAAAACAATTCCGTAGACTTTATATTTTAATATAATTTCGAATCGAAAATGAATCAGTATGATTGTAACGAGGAGCCAGTACTTGTTTCCCCAGTGGGGAGGAAGCGGATTATCACTAAAGAAAATCACAAACGAGAAAAAATCAAGAAAATGCGACATTCTGGTGGCGGTAAAATGCCAGCAATTTCTTGTTTTCACACCAAAAATACTTCAAAATTCTGTCACGCTGATCAACTAACTACTGAAGATCTTCTTAAAAACTTTGAGTTTTTTTATTCTCGGAAAAACAAGATTGAACAAGACAACACACTCTTGGATCGGATAAACGTTATGCAAGTGAGACGCCGCCGTCTTAAAGTTCCGAATGAAGATGCTCAGAAGAATCGACATGTCACAAACGAGTACACTTTATTAACTAACAATCACCCAACGACAATTAAAGTTTGTAAAGCGACGTTTTGCTCAGTTTTAGGTAAGTCTCGTTTTTGTTTATGTATTTTCTTTTGTAAAATGTTACCTATGATGCATCGTACTTTACGAGAAAAAAATGACATATTCTTTTAAACGATGACATGTATACGTTTTTGAAATCCAGCAAAAACAGAATAAAACAACAATTAAACTTCAAATTTAGGAGTCATTTCCCCATATACCTTTCACGTAAACAATTGAAAAGTTCGCATAAAACGCGATAAATCTAATTTTTTTCAACTGAGAAAAATATGTTTTTATAGCGCAAATATTGTTGGATAAAACTCACTTTTTTTCTTAAGAACTGAAATCTCAATTTTATTTTTTGCTACATTACACAGTATTTAAATGTATATATTTTTAAATTCTACTAAAATCAAAATTTAATTATTGATTTAAAATTAAATGAATTAAGCGGAAATACTAAATTTTGCAAATAAATTTTAGCTGTTCTATTCAGTGAACACACGTGTATTATTTTCTAAACCGTTAATAGTATTGTTATCATTTTTGTTATTTCTACTCACCGATACTCACACCAGTTAGTATTCGGGAACCTCGCTGATAACAATTTAACATATAACCTTCTTTGTCTTTTGGCTAAGATCAAAGTGTAGTATCTGTTCTGATGCAACACTTGGTCTATTCTGTCCTCGGTCAGTGAAGGAGAAGTGTTTTTAGACTGAGGCAATTTTAATTTTTGTTGCAATTTAAAGTGCCCCTTTTGGGGGAGCTGGATTTTCCTCACATTAAAAACCGACCTTGTGTCTAACTTTGCCCTCGTGGGGAGGCAAGTAAATAAGAACAATTTATTATCATTTTCATTTTATTCCTATTCTATTAGTGAATTGATGAGACTAACGAGAGACTAATAAATTAAATGTTTGGTTTCAGGTGTTGGCAAAGATCGGGTTAGTCGTGTTGCGTCTTACTATGCAACAAATGCTGCAACAAGGCCGGAACGCAAAGATGGTGTTCGAAATGCTGAGTCGAAAGAGGCGAACACACAGGCCATAATAAATCATATACAGAGTTTCACATGCCGTGCAAGCCATTATGGAAGAAGAGGGGCACCTGGTCGTAAATACCTCCCAAACGACCTGAGTATTAGAGAAATGTACGAACTTTTCAAAGGAAATAGCAGTGTCAGCTATTCCCTCTATTATTCGGTATTTACACACAAATTTAATTTAGGATTTGGACACCCAGCAACTGACACATGTGCTATCTGTACAAAGTTCCGTTCGCAGATAAGAGACAGCGATTTAACAGATCAACAGAAACGAATGAAATGGGATTCATTCAGTTTGCATCGAAGACGTGCACGGAAGTTTTACGATTTATTGGGAAACGTGGAAGAAGGTGCAGTAACTGTTTGCTTCGATATGATGCAAAATTTAGTGCTCCCCAAAACCTCTATTGGAAAAGCATTCTATTCCAGACAGTTATATATGTATGTATTTGGTGTTGTCGTCCACCATGGGAAAGGGAGTACACAGGAAAAGACAGATATTCATTTGTACACATGGATGGAACACGAAAACAGAAAGGGCAGCAATATGATCTCCTCAGCTCTTGACGATTGCTTTCGTTCCCATTTGTATTCCCCGATTCGCTCTCTTGGTAAGCTGAACTTATTCAGTGATTCCTGTTTTGGGCAAAATAAAAATATGACTGTAGTATCTATGTTGTTCGCTTTACGAGAACAAATTTCACATTTAAAAATACAGTATATTTTCCCAATTCGAGGACATAGTTTTCTTCCAGCAGATCGGGTATTCGGTCGAATACAGCAACATATAAAAAAAAGAGACACTATTCTCATGCCCGATGAATATTATGACATTTTAAAGGAGCATGGGAATGTTCATATTTATGGCAAACATTGGAAGGCTTATGATATAAAAAACGCAGCTCATTCCCTTGTGAAATCACAGAGACAATTTAAGCTGACAGACGTAAGAATATTAGAAATTTCAAGCAATAAACTTGCCATTAAACAGTATTATAATGGTGAATATGAATACCATCCAATATTAAAGAGAGGAAAACGTTGGGCACATTTAAAACCAAAGGAACTGCCTAATGCAAGCACGGTTAAAGAAGAAAAGAAAAAAGATATCCGTGTATTATTAGATGAAATAGGGGTAAATGACAGTACACATGCCTTCTACACTGATGCACTATCACGTAATAATGACATCAATATTGATAGTGATGAAGAGTGACACCAGTTTTATTAAGCAGAATTAACTATTTTTTTTTAATAAAGAAATTTAGAATTTAAATTATTTCGTTTTATATTATTTCTTTTTAAATATTTTCAAAGGTATCATCAGAATTTCTTAAATGGGACAAAGGATATGTAATGTGGCGAAGAGATATTAAAATCACATTCGGGAACAATACAAACAAAAACATGAGCTGAAAAATTTACTTTTTTATTAAATTTCGTGGTTATAACTGATAGGTAATATTTAGATGGAATATGTGTTAGTACCCCTAGATAACACTTCTGATGATACCTCTGCACATGCCTACGCTTTCTTATGATAATTATTTTCTTTTTTTGTCAATATATTGTGTTAGTCGAAGTAGAAACATAGTTTATACAGATATAATGGATGTATCGGATTTTGCAAAAAACACATTTGGTGGATTTATGTGGTTTTGCAAAAAAAAGACGCTTTCAATTAAAATACACTTTTACAGTAAAATTCAAGATTTTTAATTTTTGTCTTCTTATGATTAAATTATACCATATTAATGTTTCCAAAAGAAAAAAGTGAGTTTTATCCAACAATTTTTGCGCTATAAAAAAACGTCTTTTTCTCAGTTCAAAGAAATTGGATTTATCGCGTTTTGCATGCGAACTCTTCAATTATAGCTAATTAAAACAGATAAAATATTTATTGCCAAACATACTTCAATCTCCAAACCAAGGAATATTTTAAAATGTCATTAACATATACAGTGTAAATATCTAAGGAACACATAATTTATTAAAGTCAGTTTTTGTATAGATATGTATGTATTGAAAGACAGACTACTTTAAATGTTCTCTTCGCAAGTCTAAGGGGGTTATTGAGCTTTCATGTGTGTGTGTGTACTGTGTGAGTTTATTAAAACTATTACAAACGTTGGCGAATATTCAATGATTTAATTTGTCGCTCGTCTTAATTTCCCATAACTTGGACAAGAAAATTAAAAAAAAAAACATGCCTTGGTGCATTTCCCAAAAACTGTCCGATCTTTTGCACGAAGAAGTTAATAGTTCATTTATTCTATTAACCTTTCAGAAAATGTAAATTTGAAGTCGTGACGTAATAACTATTTTCCCCTATGATATTGATTTGACTATTACTTAATTCTATGCAAGAAACAATATGATTATCTCAATATGCGATAGACCGAATATTCTTGATGGTGTGTAACGAAACGGTGTTTTGATTCTGTTGTAGAACATTGAATTAAAGAAGAATTACCTAATTTGATAGCTGATTTTGAACGTTAGATTTTGAAACATTATTTACATTAGCTTTACTTTTAAATTACAGTAAAGTATCCATTAAATAATGTCTCTAAAATGTTTAAGTTTTACGTAAACAAACGATAAAAATATTATGTAGAAACTAGTCATGAAGGAAACATATATATATATATATATATATATATATATATATATATATATATATATATATAAAGTTATGAAAATATAGTTATGGCAATTAAACTACACA